>RJWH01001437.1:0-376726 GCA_004363575.1 Solenodon paradoxus
TCTATGCAAGGCTAACAATATACTTATAAATTACCCAAGAAATTGACTCAGAAAATATCCCCAACTGCCTCTGTGGGAGATATAATAAATCAACTATAGCAAGGGAAATTATTTTAGCCTCCATTCATTTACACAGTTGGCCCATTAATGATGTAGGTTATATCTAAAAACAAAGAAAAACTATTCCGTTCCCCTCCCATAGCATTGTCCTCACCTTACAATAGCTTATAAGATTAAAGAAAAGTTGTGGTACCCACCAAGAGGAAAAAATAATGCAGGACGACTGCCCGCTCCCCCCTTACCATGTACAGGTGCCTATGACGAAAATGGAATCAGAATGCACAATAGGGGACAAAAAGTAAAACTATTAGAACAACTTATAAAGGTTCATAAAAATAGGACCAACACAAAAACTGGGCAACAAGAACTTGCTAGATTTCAAAAGGGCCTGCCAGATTCAATTCAGCTTGGTATGCATTTAGGAATTTGATAAATAACTTTCTAACCTTTCATAAGTCTGTACAATTCTCTTTTGTCTCACACCTTTCCTTAAGCAAGATCCTATCAAAATGGTCAGGTAACTCATTTACTTAAGAAACAAAAACGCTATGCGAATCTGTGCTTTCGGTTTACGTAATCTTAAGACTAAAAGCTGCAAAAAGAGTATAGAAAACCTGCTTGCTTGTAATAAAGACGGAACAAAGATTCACTCTGCCTCCGAGTCTGAGTCTCTTTGTCTCCCACTCGCCGAGGCCTTACCCACCTTCGGGACCCCCTGGATCCTGCTGCGGCTGGACCGCGGCAGTCCTCCGTTTACCTTCCCTTCACAAGCAACTCGCCTTGCTGATCTGGTGACCCCGAAAATAAAAAACCAAGTGGCCCCTATTAACCTGTCTCATGTCGTCCCTTGTCCTCTCCCTTTTGCTCACCGTTTCAGTCACAACAGGTGCTTTTTGAGTGTTCTTTGGATACTCAAGGTCACTTGTAACCCAGGGAACTTGGTACTGTTCCCTCTGTCTGGAGCTCTTTTCCTGTTATCAATAGGGTTTACTCCCTCATATCCTTCAGGTCTTTATGTAAATGTCACCATCAGAATGATGCTTTTCTAACCATCTTATCTAAGACTGCAGCCCTGTCCTAAGGACACAAAGGGAGAAATTTCTGTCTGGTTCACTACTGTCTCTTCTGTGCATGAAAAAGTATGTGGCAAAGTCAGGAATGAACATCTGTGAGGGGAACACATGAATCACAAGTCAATGTGACTGTTTTATTTACACTTTTACAGAAAAAGTGATTTTAAGACAAGTGATACATGTTTACAAAAAAATAAAAGATAGGCATCTGTGACTTCCTAATACATAGCAAACTGAGTTAAAGGGATGTCTTTACTTCTTTAATATTAACTACATGTTTTAATTGCAAATGGTCCTTAGCATAAGGAGTTTCTAGGACAAAAAATATTGAGGAAGTTAAAAATCAAAGAGGAATTAGCCACTCAATTCATTAGGTTTGACATTCACGGAACACTGAAATAAACACAATCACAAAACCACTGATAGACAAGAAGAAAAGACAGATAGCAAGTCCTATGTGGTCTACCTCTGAAAAATGATTGGGTGGTATGTCAAAGCTCTGTACAAAGGACAAATTTCAGTCTAGGAAACTATGTTTTTCCTGACCTCACATTTTGGATGGACTGACAGTTAGAGACGTATACAAAGGAATTCCCTTGAGGCACTTGCTTAAAAGTACATTTCTTTTCTCTCTCTCTCTTTTTATGGAAAGGTGCCGGCAGGAATGAAGGCAGAGGCAGGCAGGAAGAGCGAGGAGGAGGAAGAAGTCATTCCCACTGGCCCCAGAATGCAAACCTGGGGTCCTGGGATGTGTGTGGACTATGCCCACCCTCTACTCCACCAGGTTGTGCCAGCATACTTCTCTCATTTTTGACAAAATTCCAATTTATATACAATGTAAACTACATATATTTTCTAAAAATCCAGAGCGAGAAAGTTCTTCCTAAACTGTCAATTGGCTTGCCCAAAGATTCCTAGCTATTCCAGGTACATTCCGTGGACATAACCACCCCAACCCCAGTTCTCTCCCCGCACCCCATTCCAGGGGTAAGGCAAACAGAGCAGGTAGAAGAGGTCCCTCAGGCTTTTATGCTGAAAAGTCCTGGCAGTTCTTACATCAGGCCGGTAACACTGCTGTTATAGCACCAAAGTAAAAAGAAAGACGATAACACAGAGGGAAAGGAAGTTGCCTACTTCAGGAACCAGAGAAGAAATGAACCAAGCAAATGTTCTGGAAGTGACAACTTTTCTACCTAAAAGGTTCGAGTTAGAGTAACATGCTGCACACTTCTCTCTTTGACTGTTTAGTCCCTAGTCATGCTCTGTACTTCAGAGAGGGCATAAAACACCTTTGAAGCCATGTTAGAGATACTAATAATAAACTATGATAATGACAACTTACAGAGATATAGTGCTTCACACACACTAATCACTTCTGATTTTCACAAGAACCCTGGGAGGTGAGTGGTGATTCCATTTTAAAGATGGAATGAGGCTCAGAGAGGTTAGAAGATTTGCTCAAGGTCATACAGACAGTAAGGAGTAGATCATCTTCTAAATCCAGATCTTCGGCCTCCATCAGCCAAGACAAACAGCTTTATAGGCGCTAGTTAACCAGTGAAACACCACAGTCACAATTCACTGTCTAATCCCTTGGGGGAAGGGGCAGTCACTCAAGGAGCACTCAAGCAATGACTCACATGCACACCGCCTGCTTGAAGAGCGCAGTTGGAGCTGCAGCTTCTTCACACAGGTTCCAGGGTCTAGCAATAAATGAGCGTATCCCAAACCTGGTGTATGGGGGCAGCAAAAGCAACCTTCAGAAGTGCGATAGTCAAACCATATTTTGTCTTAGGCTTAAAATGGTTGAGCCTTTGAATAATGAATGCAGGACTTTCCTTACCCAGTCCTAGGCTAGTCAAGTTCACCAATGTTAGGCCAGTTTACTTTTCCCCCAGGGATAAATGTTAAGAGCCTCTCAGGGCCTTACTGAAAACCCTAGAAAGACCAACAGAAATAAACAGCAACAGAAGCAAATGCCTAGCCAGTTCATCAGAGTTGGTGAATATTCTAAGAGACAGACTCTTACTGGTTTATGGCTAACACCCGTGACAGTGCATGAATTCCAGTAACAACAAATACTTCTCTGTAGAAAAAGCAGAATATTAAGTCTGCAGGCCTACACTTGGCAATGACATTTTAGAATTCAGTTGTAAGTCAACTATTTGAAACTGAGAATACATCCAGAGATTCTAAAAACCCATCAACAGCACTTTAGTTTCCAGACTAGTCTCAGAAAGACTGTTTAGCCTATTAAGCACCAAAAAGAAAGGCAGTATTCCAGTTCCCCTAGTCACATTTCAACGGATAAAGCCAAGTCATTTCCAAACCACACCAATAAGAAATGTTTTCCCTTCTTAGCTCAAATGGTCCATGTTGGTCACAGGAAAGCAGAAGGAACAAGGGAGGTGGCTGCTTTACCTCAGTGGCTCCTGACAACCCTACTCCTCAAAGTTGGTTTATCATTCTCTAGTTCTCCTGACCTGGGAATCAAGGGCAAAAGCCAAGTAGATCCCAATCAATCTCTTCCAGGCCCTGGGGGGCATGGCCTGAAGAAGAACTCGATGTTCAGGTTAAAATAAAAGATTTTATTTTTAAACGCTTTTCTCTCAAACTACTCTTTCTTGAAATTCTAAATAAAGCCTTAAGAGCTTATGCCACTATAGGATGATAGGTGTAAGAGTCTGAAACTAATTTAATTCAGCCTTTGTGAGAGAAGGCAGAGTCTCTAACTGCTCTCCTGCCCATCCTTGTCACTGTAAAGCAGTGACAAGGAAAACCAGTAGTTGAGTAACATGGCTCTTTAAGTAAAACAAAAGCCCAAACCTCATCTTTGTACATATACAAATAGGCATCTGTGTATGTACAGAGAGCAGTGTGCAATGCCACACACCAATCAGTTAATAGTAGTTGATTCTGTCACACCCGGGTGGTTCAAGTGCTAAGCCAGCAGCTGAGGTGCAGACCATGCAAAGTCCAAGGACTCGGGTTCAAGACCCAAGACCAGGGATCAGGGTGGAGGAAAAAAAAAAAAGAACAATTAAATAAGTAAAGATAGTTCTTCCTCCTCTTCCTTCCTTTCTCTATTAAAAAAAAAAAAAAAAAGCTTTCTGTGTGCTTTGTATAATTTAAAAAATAGTTTAAACTATGACAAATTACTTTATAAACACTTCAAAATGACAATTTCCCTGAATATAAACTGTGATCATAAAAATAATCAGAAATTATAAATATTCTTGAATAGATTCAAAAGAGAGTGACCCAGAAGGTTATTATAACTATATCAGCACGTTCAGCAACTACAGCCGAGTATCAGTCCAAGAGGCAGGTCCACGTAAAGCTGGTTTTCACATTTGTAAATGGTTATTAAAAAAAAAAATACTATGTAATAGAGACCACACGTGGCCCATGAAACCTAAAGTTTCATGATCCCTAATTTACACATCTTTTCTTTTCATAAGTAGTTCTAAATACTGCTTGGAAATGACTTCAAATTACTTATGAACACGATAAAAATTAGTTGCATTACTTAAATGATTACCTCTTTTTTTTTCTTTCTTTTCTAAAGCCACAGTGGTATGCTAGCTTATTCAGTCACTTCAATCATTAGACTTGGCTCAGAACACAGGCAATTTCCTAAAAACAAATTCAGCCCTAGAATGGGTAAAGGGATAATCTCTCTTTTGTCATCCAGGGGCCTAATGTCTGACATGTTGCTAAAATGTGTAAGAATACAAGGAAAAATCAATCTCAAAAGAACTCTCTGAGCAGCTGAGAATCATTTAAAAAATCCAACAGTGATACTAATATTACAAGTCAGTTTAATCATTTTCTAAACAAAGAAAGGAAAAAGATCACCTCTATTCTGAATGAAACTTTTATTCCAATCTTATATTCTAATCTAGGGTCCTGAAAGAGGGATAATATTTCATTTTGAGTATCAAAGACCCTAACAAATGTGCTGAATAAGGATCAAATGCATCCAAATGTGAACAGCTGTGAAATTAGAACAGGAAAAACAATTTATCTTCTAAACATGTGTGGAACTTCCTACATTCAACCAACGGTTCAATAACAACAATTCACAAATAAAGCTCATAATTATATTTAGAATTCTCAGTCCCTACTATGTACTTTTCATAGCCTGTTATTTGGAAATTTCATTGCAATTTGAATATTTAAAGGACAAGGACATAAAAGATAGACTGGTTTGTTGGTTTGCTGAATAATCTCTTAACCTTCTTAATTTGAAGTAAAAGTGATTCAGAGACTGACATGCACACTTTTTTTTTTTTAACAAGGAGAGTATATCAATAGAGAGAGGCTCATCATTATGGTGACTTGGGAAAGACTAAGACAACATTCTCACTTACCTCTAGAATATATACTTTCCTACCCAAGTAAGACACAGAAGATACGCTACCTCAATGTCCTGGAGACTGAACTCCTTCTGATCTGTAAAGTTTGCAGCTCCAGCACTAAGTTCCATCAGCATCTTGGCGATCTCAGGCTTAATGGCCGAAGTCAGTCGGCTGGCTGCTTCCATGACGTGCTCCTGCACATCTTTAAGCTGCATGGCAGCCTTCGAGTAGTGAGAGTTCCTGAACACAGTACTGAAGAGATCGGTGAGGAAAGTACTGGCGCGACAGAAGACATTGAGGGCGTCCAGGTACTTGGAGATGCCCTGCTGGATGTCGGCAATGGGAGTGGAGTGGGGCATGGCATGGTGGCAGCTGCCTGCAGCAGTCAGGCTGCCCAGGGGGGCAGCGGCGGCCGTGGATGCCAGGGGAGCACTCAGTGCTCGGCCCAGTTCGGGCATCGGGTACTGCTGGTGCTGCTGCACCTTCTGCTTGGACCCGCCAAGCAGGAAGCGCCGCTTGTAGTCCATCTTACTGTCCTGTGCGCTGCAGCAATACATGCGGGAGGGGAAACTGTCCCAGCGACCGCGGGCAGGCCTGGGCGCCGCTTCTTTTTCTTCCCCCCAAAACTGTAGCTAAGTATAAAAATAGTGGAGTTCTGCAAATCTGAGTTTTAAAAAAGGCATTTCCATGAGGCAGGTGACCATGTGACCCAATGTAGATGTGGGAAGGACAACAGGTTTACAGAGTTATTTTCAGTGTAGGCAGGACCGCTGACAAAAAATAAAAGTGTCCAAAATGCTGTATAAGAAATGTTAGCATTATACTCTCTTAATAAAAAGATATGCTTGCTGAGAAAAATGTTTTCCTATACTGCTTTGCAAGAATATTTTGATACTTGTATTTACAATGACAGAAAAATAACTTAACTTTAAAAAATGTAATATAATGTATCTTTAATATACCAGAAAAGTTAGAACCCAAAAACCCACAAGCTGATCAACAGCAATTTAAAAAGCAGTACAGAAGTACTTCATGCTATGTCCTTAATAAGATCAAACGTCTGCAGAATTTTGACAGAGCCTGCCTGCCAAATCCATCACCTGTGAAGCTTTTTCACAATGCAAAAAAATCCCAAATTTCCTTTAATATTTTCTGAAAACAAGTTGTTGTTTTTTAAATGGCATTTGTTATAAATTACAAGTCATCTTCTTTCCTTTTGTTTGCTGAGGTAGCGGTTTCCTTGTAACATTAACAGGAGGGGCTTCCAGACTGGGTTGGCCCTCAGTCGTAAAGTCTGAAGCAAGAATGCACAGATGTATTTGTAAGGCCTCTAAGTCATTTCCTGTAAGAGAGAAAAATAAGACTAAAGTTAGGAAAGTTAGAAGACAATGAGTAATTCTAGAATATTAACTCTTGTGATGCTATTATCCGCAAGCATAGATTACAAATGAATGAAATAAGATAGTGTATCATAACCTTTAAAAAAGCAGGTACAATAGTGAAAGTTGAACTATGTTAGAAATTTCTCAAGTTAAAGTACAAAAATAACACGACCAAAAAATTCTGACTAGACACCAAGCACTTTAAGCTGAAGCTAGCAAGCGACACATAGAGTGGCACCTCAACTGGTATTTGTGCTTGGCATTCCTTTGCTCCTCCTCAAAGAGCTCGAAAGTCCCCAAGAAGATTAGAAGGGTACTTAGATTAGGTCTGCCGGCAAGCACAGGTCTCACAGAACTTTAAGGCAGTGATGAGCAAAGACAGAGAGAAACCAGGAAGGTTACTATGAAGAAAATGTTACTCTGAGGTAGGTCTTGATTCTAGGACAGGTTCTGACAACTGCAAATGGGATGAGTGGGGCTCACCAGGTGAAAGGACCATCAAAGTAAAGGCCTGAATGCAGGATGGCGTGGTTTCTGTCTGGGTTCTCAGCTGAGCTGGAGTGCGGGGTACAGGAAGACAGCCTGAAGAGGTGAATGGATGGCAAAAGACTTGCAGTCGGGATTCTTCTCATCCTCCTCTCTGGATGTAAAGACGGAAGCCTGCCCGGATGTGTCAGTTCTTACACCCCTGGCTTTCAGTAGGTTCAAACAGCAACGTCTGGACATCTTGTTTCTAATACCTTCCACAGCTGAGCAGTGAGATTCTTCTAACAGTTAATATCAAGGATCGCATTGCTCTGAACTATCTGTTCTCCCAAACATAACAAGAGTTCAAATATATTTTACTGAGTGCTCTATTTAGTGTATGTTTTACTTCAGCCTTTATGTCTGTATATAGTTTGATCAGCTTATTGATAACTAGCTTTTTTTTTTTTCTATTTTTTGTAGATAAAAATAAATACAAGTCGTGCTTTGCCACTCATCATGAAGACTACCATAACTTTCATGGTTCTATGACTATCTAAGGAATCCAGGAAGGTAGGCAAGTTACAAGAGCAAGAGATGACAAGATACAAATATGCTCTAAAAGTGTAGTAGCCCCAACACAGCTAGCATGTAAAGTCAACTGGACTATGTTCAAGAGAATCTTGATGCTTAAAACATCTCATAAACACTCCAAGAAACAACAAATCAAATGGCCACTTGCAAGAAATCTGTTTCAGTGTGCCCTGGTGGCTCAGGCCCTGAGCACAGACCACGTAAAGTCTCAGCTGGGTTCTTGACTCAGGGCAGGAGGTATGGGGTGTGTGTGAGTGAGAACAATCAAAATAAATAAACAAAATGTGTGTCTTTCTTAAAAAAAATGTGTTTCCCTCCTCCACCTTCCTTGATCTTCTTTTTTAGAAGATGATTTCTAATTGACGTTATTGAAAGAATATTGCATTATAACATGAAAAGGGTTTAAGGTGTAAACCAAAGCCCTTCTCTCCAAAATCTGTTCCCAATTGTTTTTTGCATTCATGACAATAAGGTAATCATATCTATCCCTACACAAGTGCTGCATTATAATCAATGGGCTTTCCGATTCCAATGTCTAACAGAAGCACTCACCAGAAGTGCCGAGAG
Organism: Solenodon paradoxus; assembly: GCA_004363575.1. NCBI lineage: Eukaryota > Metazoa > Chordata > Mammalia > Eulipotyphla > Solenodontidae > Solenodon > Solenodon paradoxus. Next base: position 8,503 of record RJWH01001437.1, read on the forward strand.
AGGGAAGAATGTTCATGTGGAAACTAGGAGTTCTGTGAAGGAAAATCACAGCTTTTAGCTGGCCCATCGTGGGTGTCCACAGCAGCTCTGAGGAGCATTTTCTTTGTTCTGTGTTGAACACAGGTGCCTCTGGCTGAGAGGAGATCTGACTGAGACCAGCATTTTGGTAGTATCAGTCTTCAGTCTTCCAGGCACTGACCTGCCAGCCATGTTCCACTTGTCATGAGCATTTTCTTTCCCAAGCTTTGCTCCTTTCTTGGCTAATTTGTTTTTTCCCTTAATTTTTTTACTAAGAATAATACATAGGAAAGTGAACAACTCATAGTCACAATGCCTGATTTATTACCTTCAAGCAAACACCCAGATAAACACCATGCTGGTTAGTCAGTGGCCATTCACAGGTCTGAATGTCTAATCAGTAACCAATGGGTCATTTTTTTGTTGTTGTTAAAGAAAGGTGCAGGCAGGAAGACAGAAGAGGAAGAAGCACTTCATTTCCATTTAGTTATTCACACTGGTTTACCCCTGGACCTGGGAATTGATCCCAGGGGTATGTGGCCTGCAACCTTTTGAAGTGACTGTCCCAACTGCTATTCCACCAGGGATGCCCCAGTGGGTCACTTTTCAGATACAGTGTATCAGACCTTTGTTCATCTATTCTAAATAGACAGTTCTAGAAGTCAGCAGTATATAATTTCTCATATTCTTTTAGAAAGGAGGAAGAAGTACTTTAAGGAAGAGGAGGAAGAAGCATTTATTTTTTTTTAAGGAAGAGGAGGAGGAAGCACTTTGGCTGTACCCCCCGCCCTGGGTTATAGACCCAAATCCTTGGATTTTTAACATGGACTAAACACTAGCTACCAATTTAGCACCTAAGCCACCAAGGCATGTCATTTTCTCATAGTTCTCTTGCTTTTTATTGATATATAATTCATGAATAATATAATGAACCCCTGTAAAAGTCAGTGGATTCAGTATAACATCAAAGGTTTCATGAAAACCAACACCATGTAACCCCAGAACAGCTCCATCACCTCTAAAATAGACGTATTAATTAGCAGACATTTTTTATTGCCTTCCTGTCCGCAACTCCTGGCGACCACTGATCTACTTTCTAATGCCTTATCTGGGCTTATGTTAATGAAATCTCATAATATCTAGTGTCTGTGTCTGATTTCTTTCACTTACCATTATGGTTTCAAGGTTCGTCCATGTTGTGGCATTATTAGTACTTTATCCCTTTTTATACTTAGTAATATTATATTATATGGTCAAACCACATTTTGTTTATTCATTAATTAGCTGAAAAGACACTGAGGTTTTTCCTGACTTTCGGCTACTACAAATAATGCTGCTATGGACATTCATGTACAAGATTTATATAAGCACATATTCTCAGTTTTCATGGGCATATATCTGAGAGTGAAATTGTTGGGTCATATGGCAACTCCTTAACATTTAGAGGAACTGCCAAAATGCTTTTCACAGCTGCTGAGTCATTTCACATTCCCACCAGCAATGTTTATGTATTATATCTCGATAAAGCTGTTATTTAAAGAAAATTACATATGCATATATATACAATGTCATCTTTGCCACTCTCCTTAAGCAGTTCTCATTTAACAGTAAAAGGTACATAATTAAAAAATAAGTTTCCAAGAGATATCGCTAATGCCAGAGCTAGTTACTTTTCATACTTCACTTAGAAATCTGAATTTAAATACTGTTTATTTAGAATCTGGAAAGATGAGTGCCAAAAAGACTCTTAAATATCATATAATATATGCCCTTCAATTTATATAAGAAGGAGGAAACGTTCCGGGATACTAAATATCTTGTACTAGGATCTCATAGTACCAGGACTGAACTTGGGTGTTTTGACTTTCAGACTATAAACATCTACATAAGGGTCCTGTTCATAACTATCCAGACTGGCAGATAGAGTAATCTATGCTGCAGTAACAAATTCTGAAACAGAGTGGCACCTAATGAAGTTTTTTTCCCCTCACATGAAGTTCAGTGTGAGTCTGCTAGGCCTTCTTCAATTTGTAAGGACATCATTGGAACTTGTTTTCTGTCACCTCAGCACAAAAAAGAAATTCAAATCCACTATTTACTGTTTTTCCAATGGAAGTGACACACATCACTTTACTTCATAGTCCTTTGGCCAGATTTAGTCACGTGGCACCAATTTAACTTCAAAAGAGTTTGGGAAATATTTGGGTCCAAATGAAATACTGGGAAAACAAACGTTAAGCTGCCCAGTCCAGCCCAAGTGTGTGCCACATAGTTCTAACCGGATGGCAGAAGCAATTCTGATTCCACAAAGAAGCTGGCTCAAGGACATGCTTCTTTGTTGTGCATATTATGCAGAGCAGGGGAGTGAAAGTGGTGGGGAGGGAAAGTAAAAGAAATTTGAGAAATTGAGGAAAGAACACTCCTCAGTCAAACACAAATCTAGAACACCAAAGTTTCTTCCATTAGTTTTGGAATTGAAGCCCCAACTGAAGAATTGCCTGCCCTCCACACTCCAGTGCTTCCCCTCCTCCAGGGGAAGCCCCACAGACGCAATAGGTGGCTTCCAGAAAACCAAGCTTCATCTCCTGCACCTAATGTTGGTCTAGCAGGTAACCAAACAGGAGAGGCCTAAAGTTCAGACTAAAGCATTCTGTGCAACCAAAGAGAAAAACACATGAGATCCTTTGTACCCATATCACTACCTATGCACAGGTGTGGGCCTCAGACCCCAAGCATCAGAACTAAATTGACCAGGTCCAAAGGTACACCTGTATGGTAGGGTCCAACTGACAAATGTGAAGAACTCTTGGCAATTTGGTGACAGGCAGGGTGCACTGACTTATATTTGAAGAAAGGGCAATCTGCACATATGAGTTTATATTATTTTGTAAAGCAAAATTACCTCAACAAATACTAAATTAAGATAAATAAGGGTGCATGCCCTGGTGGAGTAGCCACCAACCACCTCCAAGAGTGCAGGCTACACACCCCTGGATTTGAGTCTCAGGTCCAGGGGGAAACAACCAGTGTGAACAACTAAATAAAAAGATTAAATTAAAATAAAATGTTTCTTCTTCCTCTCTCTTCCTGCCTTCATTTCTCCCTGAACTTTTCCTTTAAAAATAAACAAATAAATATAATCACCTTTACCAAAAAAAAAAAAGGTGTGCCCCTATAAGGATAAGTCTGTCTGTAGGCAATATTAGTGTGTGGGGATATTATAATGTCCACTGAATATGTTTAAAAATAGAAATATTTTAAGCATTTTTTTCAAAAGATGCCATATCAACATTAACCTTAATAAAACTAGCAGGAAAACAAAAAAGAAGCAAATGAAAAAACAATCATGGCTTACAGATTTCCTCCTCTGAAATTAAAATTCTTAATGGAATGATTATCAAAATGCTTGATGCGCACCCCAAATTTAATAAATCAATCTCTGAGGGTAGGAGCTAAGAATACATAACCTTTTTTTTTAAAGGAAAGGTGGATACAGGAATGAAGGTGAGTAGGCAGGCGGGCAGACAGGTAGGTAGGGAGAGAGAAAAGGAAAAAGTACTTATTTTATTCTTATTTAGATGTTCATGCTAGTTGCTCCCTACTTCACCAGGCAGTGAACCCGGGGCCTTCGGATGTATGTGGATTACACGTGGCCGGAAGCAGTGGACCCAACCACTAAACCACCAGGGCATGCTAAGAGTATGTAATCATAACAAAATTCCCAGGTGATTCTTCTGACTCATGTTATACTATGAGAAAAAACAACAACAAAAAAAACTGGTCATCTGAAAGTGACAGGATGAAGATACTTGAGTATGTACAACTGAAGATGCTAACCCAACACCATTTAACACAGGTATTTCACCAAATTCTGTTTATTCAAGAATTCAGAAAGAGAAACGCCCCCATGTTATGTGACAATTTCTGAAAGTCAATGGGTTGGTTGAACAATTCATTGAAAAGTTCTGTTTATAACATAATTAATTCTAACAAGACTTAAGTACCAGTCAAATCTGAAGTTCTCTAGGCAGAGAGAACAAACAAGTCCCTTAAAAAGATAACTTGTTAACCTATCTGGTGCTCCTATGCTGATCTTCGCTGTAATCAAAACTAGATTAATGTTGAATTTAAATATCATGAATTGAAATACCAAATTCTCTAATTTTCAAATGAAATTTTGCCAAGAAACAATAAAGAGAAGATGGTGACATCCATCTAAGGAGTTGTTTTCATGGCAGTGACCACACCCTGACAACATACGGCTGGAAAAACATCATATTATTTGCTCTACTGCTGTATATAGCAGAGGACTTCTGTAGTAAGTTTAAAATGCATACAACAGGCACAGAAGCACCTGAATATATTTTTTAATTATTTCTTTTTTAAATAAAATTATTTTCAATGCTAATCTGAGCAATTTCAAGCTCCTTATTTATCTGCCAGAAGGGCTAAAATATGTTCAATCTATTTAAGGAAGTTCTATATTTTCTCAAAAAGAATTTTCACTGGGAAAAATATTGACCATTTATGAATCCACTATTCATGCTACATGGAAATAAATACGCATTGTGAAAACCTCAGAAGTCAGTTGCAGCCAAGGCTTGTAAGATTTAAGTACTATATTCATAAGGTTTAATGATGCCTAAGATTCATAAACACATAGCAGAAAAGAACATTTTTTTAATTCACAACCTTTCAACACCATAATAATTTTGCTAAAATTCTGAACAGATTAAAACTAAACTGAGACCTAATTACAACACTTAAAATATTCCTTCTGTAATCAAAGTCATCAGTAATTTCTATTTCAAACAATAATAAACCAGACAAAGGTTAAGAATAAAAGGATTTTCTTATACTCAAATTGTTAAAATGTAAAAAGTGGTAATCCTGAGAATACAAAGGGTTTCCCCTTTAGGAAGGGCAGCTGACGCACGCCACGGTGGCCGAGCAGGTTAAGTCCGCTGCCTCCACCTGGTAGAGTCCACATAAATCCCAAGAAGCCAGGTTTGTGAAACAACCAAGACAGACGACTGAACACAAAACAAACAAACAAAAAAAGCTTCCTCCTCTTTCTTCATGTCTATCTGCCTGCTTGGCTTTACACCTGCCTATACCTTCCCTTTGAGGAAAAAAAAGAATTTTTAAAGAGTTTTCTATTTAAAAATAAGTAAATAAAATGCTGCTGCTTCTTTTCCTGCTTGCACCTTTCTTAAAACAAACAACAACAAAAAAAGAAACAAAAAAAAAGAAAGGACAATGGAGGATAACAGTGGCCTGGGGGCCAACTTACTGGGCGGGAACCTGGCTCTGCCACTAACCATCTATGTGAGCTTGGGCAAGTTCTTTAACCTTTTTGGCCTTCAGTTTCATCATGTATAAAACAGGGATAAGAGTAACTACTATTATTGTGTTAAACTAGTTTATACATATAAAGCTTTTAGAGTAATACCTGCATACAGTAAGCATTAAATATCTGATGATGTTATTACTACTATTCCCAGAGAGTAAATGAAAATAAGTAGGTCTTGTTAGCTCTGGAAAGGTCTTGTAAAGTCACTTAATCCCTCAAGTTAGTAGAGATACAGGCATCCTATGGTGTAAGGCATCATGTGTTTCAAGTGATGTAATAGCTCTGGTTTGTGAACACAGAGAGCAATTTTAAATCAATTCCTGTCATTAAGCTAAGAGAAAAAGTGGAGTGAAAAGTAGTTATGCTGTCAGCAATGACAGAACACAAAGTAGCTTCATTTAAAGATGACAGGCTACAATAAAATATAAAAAGATAAAAGGCTAAATAGGCACCCGTACTTATCGCCCCGCCCTCCCCAAATCCCAACAACATGAAAGCAAAGACATCCACCAAGGAATCACAACAGAACAGTCATGAAAAGGGCTGAAGTGATATAGTTTATTTAAACACCAGCTACTTTCTAGAAGTTGGAGAGAAAGCAAAGGGAATTGTAAGACAGGAGAGAGCAGAGTAGAGTTAATTATTTTCCAGAATATGCAGAATCAAAGGCAGGCTGAGAGACAGAGCTCTGTTTCCTGAAGGAGCTGAATACATACCCAGCTTTGATCAGCAGGTACAACATCAGGAGTGGGAAATAGTTTCATCAACCCAATCTCCATACTTCTCACTCTGGTCACTGAATCAGTCAACTCTACCATGGCAAGAGGACTGCTGGAAAAACAGGAATCTTTTCTATAAATCAACTCAGCCATTCACTGACAAGGATCACCAGACAGGAGAAAAAAAAAAATCTAAAGGACAAAAGGAGCAACCAAAGGCTCGCCCTGGTGGGGCAGCAGTTCAGTCAACTACCTCAGAAAGGAGCAAGCCACATACCCCTGGGTTTGAGTTCCAGACCCGGAGCGGATAACCAGTGTGAACAAATAAAAATTAAAAATAAATTTAAAAAAAAAGATGCTTCTTGCTCTCTCTTCCTGCCTGCCTGTCTGTTCACTTTCATTTCTATCTGCATCTTTCTTTTGGGGGGAAAAAAAAAAGCAACTGAGAAGAAAAGCAGAACAGACCACATAAGAAATGTTTTAGATATCAGGAAAACAACTGAAAAGAATTCTAACTGGTATACTAAGAGATTTAAGAAGCTAATGCATGTTAAAAAAACAAAAAAACAAAAAAACAAGCAAATCCTAAAGAAAGCAGAAAAATTTTTAAATGTTTGGAAAAAAAGAAATGTAACTGCCAAGATGAAAAACAAGGGAAGAAATAAAACAGGAAGGGAGTGGGGTGTAAGTGGCACATACACACATTAATATTTTAAGAAATACAAAATGGAAGAATAAGCCAAAAACCCATAGAAATATTTACCTGTCGTGCCCTGGTGGTCTAATGTTTTAGTCTACCATGGCGTAGTCCATATAAATAACCAAGGTTCCTGGTTCAAGAACCCCAGCACCTGGGGAAACAACCAAGATGAACAACTAAATAAGATAAAGTGCTCCTTTAAATAAAATAAGAAATACTTACTATGAGGTATAGAGAAGAACAAAGGCAAGGAAGAGCACCATATTTCTCTCAACCTCACCTGGCTTTAGTTTTTAGAACATGTAAATTTTTTATATAATTCAAAAACAAAAACAAAAATCCCTAAAAATAAACGAATGAACCTAAACTATCAAGTTGGTGGCATAACCACACAGTGGATTATTTCAATTTAAACGGTATCCAAATCTCTCAGTAGTTACTGTCAACAACCAAGAAGAGACAAATATAAAATCAAAGAAGTAAAAATCCTTTAATCTTTCATTTGAATTGAAATATTGTCTGAAATCATGATTTAACTTTGAAAAGACCTAGAAAAATGCACATCCCAATTGCAATGGATGACCCTAAGTCTATTTCCCATCAAAAAAGAATCAGAACTCATTTTAGAAATAGTTGATTCTAGATCTGAGGTCAGAAACAAAAAGATAAACCCAGGAATTCTTAACATTTCAGAAAGCAGGGAATGAATCTAAGACTACAGGCTCATGCTGGAAGGTCAGAGTCAATCTGAAGAACGACTTCAATTAAAGGCCAAAAATGGGACAACTTAAACATCAAAAAGAATAAGTCTTCTGGAGTGAAATTCATTACACACACACACACACACACACACACACACACACGTGTGTATATATATATATATATTTGAAAAAACTAATGAGATCAGACTTGGCAATGATTTCTTGGACATGACACTAAAACCATAGTCAATAAGAAAAAATACAGACAACTGAAATTCATTCAATATTAAAAAGTTTTGTACAGCAAAGGACAGTATCAAAGTGAAAAGGCAACCCAGAGAATGGGATGAAATATTTGTAAGTCACATATCTGAAAAGAGATTAATATCCAGAATATATAAAGAATTCCTACAACTCAACAACAACAAAAAATCCAATTTTAAAATGTGGTAAGGACCTGAATAGATATCTGCTCAAAGAATAGACAAATGGACAATAAACACATGAAAAGATGCTCACATGAAGTGTGAATCAAAACCACAATGAGATCAACTCCATATCCCATTCAGATGACTACCATAAAAAGAAAAAAAACACACACACAGAAAATAGCATGTTGGCAAGAATGCACTGCTGATGGGAATATAAAATAGTACAGTCATTGTAAGAAACAGTATGGCAGTTTCTAAAAAATTTAATACATATACTTAGCATATGATTCAGCAATTCCATCCCTGGGTAAATTATACAAAGGAGCTGAAAGCAGGGACTCGAACAGATATTTGTATACCAATGTTCACAGCATTATTCATAACAGACAAAAGATGGAAGCAAGCCAAATGTCTACCGACAGATGAATGGATAAACAAAATGTGCTGCACACACACAATGGAATATTATTCAGGCACAAAAAAAGAATGAAATACTGATACATGCTACAACATGAATAAGTCTAAAAACATTACGCTAAGTGAAAGATGCCAGACACAAAAGCCAGGCATTGCATGATTCCATTACTACAAAATGTCCATAAATAGGCAAATCTACTGAAATATTAAGCAGTCTAATGGTTGCGTAGGGCTGAGAAGAATGAGAAATGATTGTTAATGGGTACGAGGTTTCTTTCTGGAGTGATGAAAATGTTCTAAGATTTTTGTGGTGACTGTCTAACTGAAAATACTAAAAAAAATGAATTACACAAGTTAAATGGGTAAATTGTCTGATATGCAAGCTGTATTTCAATAAAGCTATTATAAAAATAGGAAAGGAATAACTCCACAATTTTCTCTTCAGAAGAAAAAAAATACAAAAAAATGTCTCTCCTTTCCAGTCTACAACAAGCTTAATCTAAATATCTACACTTGGTAACATGGAGACACTACAGGAAATTCTTTAAGGAGATCAGTGAAGTTATTGCCTATGAAGTTCAAAGCCCAACTATTTCCATGTTCTGTGTCAGTTCAGAATGACAAAGCCATATTTAGAAATGCACTCCAGAAAAATGCTTTGAAGAATTTTATTCTCAACATTCATGAATTTAAAATATCTATCCAGGCAAGAGAAAATGCCAGTAAGATTCGGTTCTTTGTTCTCTCCATTCTTTCGGGCTTCTGTTATATGTTACCAAATTAAAAAGTGAGGCAACTGATATGAAAAGATGCTAATTTGCCTAGTTGTCCTCCGGCACCCCGGACATGTCTGCTACCTCTTTGAAGCATTCCTCTGACAGACCCAAGAATTCCATATTGTGCCTTCCCGGGGAGGAGTTCCAAACTTATTTCTCTAGCCCAGATATTTCTCCTCTGCTCTGGATCTCAAATATTCATTATTCTCACATATTCAACTGTACAGGTCCCAAAATAAGTGTCCAAAACTAGTCTTTTAGCATTCCTTCCTTGTCTTGGTGAATGGCATCAGACAAGCCAGAACCCCAGGAGTTAGCCTCTATGTCTCACTGTTTACACTCGATCATTAATATCGTCTTTTCCCCTTCTCTGTCTTCACTGACAATACCAAAGCTCAGACCATCGCTACCTCTTGTCAAAATTACAGAAGAGTCCCTTTGAGAGATCCTCCAAATGCATGGACTGCTCCTCTCCAGTTGCTGTGATTACTCTAGTCAATTTAATCCTGCCACTCTCCTGCTTAAAATCCATTATGGTTCCCCACTAGCTTCCCCAAGACCCTTCCAGTTTTCTTCCACCCCTGCCCACACTCTGACAACATGGCTCAGCTCTTGCTTGTTTTATCTTCCTTCTTACCTTCTAAACGTTCAGTCCCCTCTGCTGGCCCTCTCTTGATTAACTCTCACTCCTTAGATGTCATCTCCTCTGAAAAGCCACCTTGACAAGACCGAGATAGGAGTCTCTCTGTGTTACCCTAACAACCTGGTTTTAGCCTCACCTTAGCATTATCTTTACTGTATCACAAACGCATCACAACTGCCAGTTTGTTTCCCTGACACCTCCAACCCTTAGAATCAATGATTTCATTCAAGACATTCCAAAATGCTAAACAGACTATAGTCGACATATTTGACTTTACTTCATCCTCAGTATTAATTTAATGATTATTTCTATAAAACATTCGTCTTACCATTCACAGAGATGATAAGAGCCAGAAATATGGTCATTTGTAAAAGGTACTGACATGTTATATTCAGGTAAGTATTCCCCAACAAAAGAGACCTTTCATTAAATGCCTACATGTCAAGCGTTTACCATTATACATAATCAATTTAATACTGACTAGAATTCTAAAATAAAAATGTCTGACATTAACTGAATAAGTACTTAATTCGGGCACTGTGTTATGCACTTTGTTATCTAATTTATTATCACAATGACCCTGTGAGTAGGCGAGGCATCTTAAAGAGGTTAAGTGAGTTCTTCAAGTCTGTGTCACATAGTTAAGGCAGTACTCACCCAGAGAGCTGGGACTGGGCCTAGATGGTACGCTGTCAGAAGCTGAACTCTCCATCACTGCACTGTTTCACTTTGTCAAATATAAAGACCATGACATTTGGCTTATCACTGAGTACATGGCTTAAAGCTGTAGCCTTCTTAGAATGTGTAAGTTGAGCTGGAACAATGAAAAGTGATCTTTTTCTCTAGGTGAACACACCCACTTCCATTACAGATACCCAAATCAAACTCTCTAGTTAAGACCCTCTTTACTGGGACTAGAGTCATGAGACATCTCAGGTCCTTCAAAGCTTCCTTTGTCATTCTTCCATCCCAGCTCCTCCTGCTGTATTTACTGCCTTGGTTCAATGTACAACCAAAAGTGCCCTGGTGGAAGAGGAGTTGGGTGCAGTTCACACACATGCCAAGGTCCCTGGTTCGTGTCCCAGGGCCAGCAGGAGCAATCAGTATGAACAACTAAAAAAATGAACAGAAGGTTTCTTCCTGCCTGCTTGCCTCTGCTGACCTTCATTCCTGTCTGCATTTCTTTTAAAAAATAAATAAAAGATCTGATCAACCCTAAAGTGTTACCCCTGTTCAATTCCTTTGCCTTGTCATCCTTTACATTCAGCTCCACCGATCCTGTTCACCATGGGACCTGGTGCGTGGCAACTGTTTGATAAATGTTAGCTACTGGTACCACTACATACATATACATACATACAGATTTATTTATTTATTTATTTGTTAAAAATGTTTAAAGAGAAAGGAAGGTGTGCCCCAGTGGCTCAGGTGTTAAAGTCTGCACCTGTGGTGCAGTCCACAGACAGCCCAAGAACTAAGTTTTACGGCCCAGGGTCACGGGAAACAACTAAAATGAAGAACTAAATAAGTAAAATGCTTCTTTTACCTCTCCATTCCTGCCTGTGGGACCAGAAACCAGGCTGCTAGACGCTCATGCCCAGCTACTTCAGTGAAAGCACATAGAGGATATATTCCAAAGATGGCTGACAGACAATAGCAAAATCTAAGTAGCAAACTAAGACTATTTGACAATGCCAATACTGGAATAGAAACTAACGAATGATGCCAATGCCAAGTGTGTGTGTGTGTGTGTGTGTGTGTGTGTGTGTGTGTGTATTAGTGTAGTACAGTATATTATATATGTATATATATGTGTGTATATATATGTGTGTATATATTTTTTAATTTAATTTAATTTTTTTAAGGAAAGGTGCAGACAGGAATGAAGGCAAGTGTATTTAGTTGTTCATCTTGGTTGTTTACTGAGGCCCAGAATATTAACTGGGATCCTTGGGATGTATATGGACTGCGCCAGCTGTAGGCGGCTGACCTAAATGTTACTCTACCAGGGTGCACTTCAAATTCTATTTTATTCCATTGCACACAGTAGTTCTCAAAATGAAGAAGAGGATATTACGCATTCTCTTCCACCCCCTCCCTGTCCCCACTCCACTGCTCCCTCCTCCCTCTCTTTTGCCCTTCCTCTCTCCCCCAGGGGACTTTTGGCATTGTGTGAAAACATTTTTCGTTTGTCACAACTGGGGGGATGCTAGTGGATAAAGGCCAGAAATGTTGTTAAATAGCCAACAATGCACAGAATAGCCCCCATTCCCCAGAGAGAAAGAATTATCTACCCCACAAACAAAGGAACGGGATCAAACAAAACCAACCCTTGGACATTTGCAATAGAACTGAGGTTACTAAGAGGTAATGGGACAGGGAGTGGGGTGGGTGAGTAGTGGTGGAGCCTACTGGACAAGGATGAAGAACATTTGGTGATTTGGTGGAGGGCAGGGTATGTGGACATATATCCAAGAAATGGGGAAACTGCACATATGGAGAACTACATATGTGAGTTTATTTTGATTTGTAAAACAAAGTTATTGCAATAAAATTCTTAAAAAATAATTAAATAAAGAATTATTCACCCCAAAGGTTAATAGTGCTGCTCTTGAGAAACTCTGCTAACAAATGCTCTGAGCACCTTCTGTAAATTACTAAATATATAAAAAGTTACTTCTTTCTGGGAAGATGAAACAAACTTACTCCATGAGGCACAACAGGTCCATAAGATAGAGGTATCACTGAAAAAGAGGTGGGTAAAAGCCACATAAACATGTAGGAAACAAATGTCATTAGTTAAGTGGAAGGAAAGAACCACAGAGGCTGAGTGAGGTCCTGTCAAATATTTGGGATTGCAGACAGGGCTTCTTGGTTCACACCAAGCTGGCCACTCAAGGTCCCCACAAAGTAACCTCTCCCACCTTACTTGCAATGGATTCCTTCAAATTACCCTTTACTCTTGCCAAGCTGTTCACTCATGACAGCAGCTGGCTGGCAGGGCCACAATCACCCCTACTACGACTACTGAAAAACAAAACTCCTGACACACCCATGTGGCTCAGGCTGCTAAGGTGGCTAAGGTGTAGGCCATGAAAAGTCTAAGAATCAGGGTTTGGGACCCAGGGTCGGTGAAAAGTGAACAAGACTCCTCATCTTCACCTCGTTCACAGTGCTACCCTCCTGCTGAAGAGCACCCCCACCGCATCAAGACCAAGGAGGACCTGTCATCATCTCCATCCAATAACAAACGCTCTTTCTACAGAAGGTGGTAGTGGAAAATGCTTTAAATGGCTCAGGCCCACAGGCCTTGTACTCTACCACCTAAAATCAGTGCTTAGCAGCAGTCAGCCAGGACCTGCCTCATTTCCTGCAGTTGCTCCATAAAAATAGGAAGTGGGGGAGGAAGTTTACAAAGCAGAAACAAAAGTAATCACTGCCTAGTTTCCTGAACACAAATCACTAAGCAGGGAGGGTATCATTAAAACATCAAAACGGAAAGGCAGGCATAAAGAGCCAAGGTCAGAGGAAAAGAAGGGACAATTCTGGGTCTACCAAGCCCAAACTATTTCTATACCCAGAAGAGTGCCTCAGAAGAAAAAAATGTGCAAAACTGGATGCCAGCCTATTACATAGAAACAACTTCTAAGGGATTAAGACTAAAGCATGTTAATTTAAATAATCATGCAGAAACTCCTGAAACATTAAAGTCCTATCAGAGTAAAAAGTATCAATGAAAAGTTTTAAGGAGGTCAAGTTAAACTATTCTCCTCCGTAAGTGCCTACTAAAATCTGTTGTTAGATGTTAAATGGTTAAATCTGCTGCCTCCAACACAGCGAAGTTCACATATACTCAAAGGAGCCAGTTCATGTCCTGAGGCTTGGGGGTACAATCAAGATGAACAACTAAATGAAAATTAAAAATAAAAAGCAGAACACTCTAGTGGAGTAGCAGTTAGGTTAACAGCCTCTGAAGGAGCGCAGGCCATGTATCTCTGGGTTGGAGTGCTGGGTAGCAGAGTGGAAACAACCAGTGAACGAAACAAAAATAAAATAAAGTGCTTCTTCCTCCTCTCTCTTCCTGCCTGCCTACTTACCTCCATTTCTGCCTGTAGCTTTCCTTTAAAAATAAAAACATAAAAATGATGTTAAAACAAAACATACAGTTACTAAATAAGTTTGCTGTGAAGACTCAGGTAGATAGGAAAAAAATCCTACTATAAAAAAATCTTCGCCAGGCGTGCCCTGGTGAAGTAATAGTTAGGCCAATTGCCTCCGAAGGAGTGCAAGGCCACATATCCCTGAGTTCCAGTCCTGGGTGATGGAGTGGAAACAACCAGTGTGAATAACTAAATAAAAATACTTCTATCTCCTCTCTCTTGTTGTCTGACTTGACTGCCTACTGGCCTTCATCCCTGCCTGCACCTTTAAAACAATAAAAACAAATAACCTAATAAATGCTAGAATCTATCTAAGCTCAAATAAAAATGCTCAACACCTAATTCCAACTCCGTGAGTGGTGCCCAAATGCTCCAGGCACCAGGGATGCCGAGGGCACAGTGGCTGCATTAAGGAGCTTCTGGTCTATGGGGGAGCAAACTGCTTCTCCCTAGTGACTCCTGACCCCCTCCTGTGCTGACACTTGCTCTGTGATATAGTAACTATCACTATAAAACGGGACATTCCTCTATAAAAATAAGGCTCATCGTGGCACACTCTGCTGGAGCAGGGGTTAGGTCACCTGCCTCCAGAGCACGCAAGTCACATACCCCTGAGTTCAAGTCCCAGGCCCAGGGAGAAACAACCAGTGTGAACAACTAAATGAATAATAAATAAAGAGCTTCTTCCTCTTCTCTCGCCCTTACTGCCTGACTATTCACCTTCATTCCTGACTGTACCTTTCCTTAAAAAAAAAAAAAAAGAAAACGAAGTACATCGTCATTAGTAAATATAAATAGTGCACAATTTCAATTTAGGAAAAAAAGAGTTCTAACCACAAAGTCAACAGAGTTGAAATTTACTTTAACATAGGTTACAAAAAATAGACCAAATGTGTTACAGTCATATTGATGAAGGGCGGAATTAATTTTATTTATCCTGAGGGCACGGGGTTGGGGAGGGGGGGAGGGAACGACACAGCTAGAAAGAGGAAGACCAGAGGCCATTTTTCAAACAGTCACTATATGAATTAAAAAAAAAAAAATGAATAGTAATCACCATTCAGTGTCATACAAAAAAAAGTGAATAATGAAAAAAAAATCCTTGGTCCTGCTGAGGACAGACCTAATTGATCTCCTGGTAATAAAATCAATTTATTCTGTATTCTAAGACCAGTGTTTAGTCTTCCTATGAAGTTAAAAGACTAACTCTCAAAACCTGCTGCCATTAAAACAAGTATTAGATGCGCCTTAGTGGACTAGTGGATAAGGCCACCAGATAGAGTTCCCACACATCTCAAGGACCCAGATTACAGAACAAGGGAGGGTTGGGGGTGTGGGGGATAATGACCAAAATGAACTAAACAAAATAAACAAATATTTCTTCCTACTCTCTCTTCCTGCCTGAACCTTTCCTTTAAAAACAACAACAACAACAACAACAACAAAAAAAACAAGGCCCATCCTGGTGGAGTAGTGGTTTGATCAACTGCCTCTGGTCAAAGTGCAGGCCACATACTTCCCAAGGACCCAGGTTTGTGTCCTGGGCTAGGGAGAACAATTAAGATATACAACTAAATAAAATAAAGCGTTTCTTCCTCTTCTCTTCTTCTGCCTGCATACTTGCCTTCATTATTACCAGTACCTTTCCTTTAAAAAAAAAAAAGTAATAGAACGTTTCAAAGAATTGTATTAGAGGAAAACTCTAGGCAACAACAACCAAAAATCTTTAAAACAGGAGAAAAAGGGGATAAGGGACAAAGCCTTGCCAATAAAAGGCTTATCTACAAGCAGCTACTATATATATCACCAAAGGGTACACTAAGTTGGATCTTAAGCTTCTGAAAAAGCTTATTCCGGTAAAATGAAGTATTTACCTATAAACAAAAATAGACTTGGACCATTAAAATTTGTCACATCAAATGCACACAAGCAATACCACAAAAACATTCACAACATGCTGATGGAAATTCAAATGTAAATCAAGGAATGAGAGTAATTTATTTTTAAGTAAATCGTTCTTAAAAACCAATCTTTTCAAATCCAATGTTAAAATTCAAAAAAATCTATATCCATTAAAAACCTGCAGTTTATTTTTGTTACAAGTATGAAAAAACCTTGACCTAATCAGCTCTGTTTAAGCCTAGTATTTTTAGCTTCGTTATCCTCAAAGTTTGCAAACTTGTAAAATCAAATGGAACTAGTGAAAACTAATGTTATGCTAATATGCATTGGAAATGCATGTTATGCATTGGAAAACTAATAAAACTTGAAATTCTATAGTGTTTCTCTTAACTTTGCAGTGTGGAACTTATTCAAAATTAATCTCAAATAGGGAAAAGCAAATATTTATTAAGAAGTTAATATCAAATGGGTAAATTACACTGTAAATTGGAAATTATTTCTCTTACTACGGAAAGGGGAAATATAAATTTAAAGTAAAGAAACTTCAGATTCTAGACCATTTCTGAAAAGCAAAAGCATCCATAAAAACTTTTATCAATGGATGAAAATGAATAGCACGTCCCTCCTCCAGGCTAGGAACACTGACTCCAATTTTGCACACCTAGCAAGCTTTCCCATCCCTCAAAAAGAACAGCAAGTCAGTGTCTCAGCTAGGGAGTCAGTCCATTATTATTACCAACCATTTTAGTAGGTCAAATATGCGGCAGTGAGGAAACTCAAGGAGATTCCACCCCACTCCCCACCAGGCAGGGAAGACAGCTCTAGGAGCATGCCTGCTACAGCTCACCACCAGACTGGCTTCCAGCTCTGCCACTACCTAAAGCCACTGGCCCTCACACACTCAAGCATTTACTCACCATTTATTCACTCTACTGACCAAGTCACAGTACTGCTCTGAGGATGCACTGGTGAGTGGCAGACATAACACCTGCTCTCAAGGAGCATACGGCCTCACGGGAGAAAATGTGTGTGCTCTTTTCTTGTAGGTAAAGATGCTCCAATACAAAGCTATGTACTTCATGGAAACTACCACCAAAGTGCAGCAGCGATGGGTATGGGTTTGGGAGTCAGACTGACCTAGATAAGAATTTCTGCTCTGAGTAAATCATCAGTTGAATAAATGGCACTTACTAACTCCATTAGCTTTGGGCAAGTTACTTGAACTCTTGTGCCTCAGTTTCTTTGGTACTATGGTAAAGATTACATCCATAAAGCACAGCACTTGGCACACAATGAATCACACTTAAAAAATGGAAGATACTGAAAAAGCCCAGGAAAGAGTCAGAGAGCAACATTTTTTATTAAAATTCTGTATGCTGGGTGTGTCCTGGTGGGTAGCAGTTTGGTCCACCACCTTTAGCCAAGAGTGCAGTTCACATGCGTCCCAAGAACAGAAGCTGGCTTCCCACAACCAGGTGAGCAGCTAAGATGAAAAACTAAGTAAAAGAAAGTGCTTCTTCCTTCTCTCTTCTTGACTTCCTCTGCTCAC
Organism: Solenodon paradoxus; assembly: GCA_004363575.1. NCBI lineage: Eukaryota > Metazoa > Chordata > Mammalia > Eulipotyphla > Solenodontidae > Solenodon > Solenodon paradoxus. The sequence goes on from RJWH01001437.1 coordinate 25,872, forward strand.
CTTCATTCCTGTCTACACATTTCCTTTAAAAAAAAAAAATCTGGCACACCCTGGTGGAGTAGCAGTTAGGTCAATGACCTCTGAAGGAGCTCAGGTCACATACCTCTCAGTTTGAGTCCCAGGTCCTGGGTGGAAACAACCAGTGTGAATAACTAAATAAAAATGTAAAAAAATAAAGTGCTTCTTCCTTCTCTCTCTTCCTGTCTACCTACTTAAAGCAGCCTTCATTCCTGCCTGTATCTTTCCTTAAAAATAAGTCTTTATTCTGGCCTGTTATTAGTCAAAAAGCAAAACATCCTCTCCCCAACGACAACAAAATTCAGTTACAACTACTTTCGAAAATAGTACTTACCTTTCTGCAGCTCTGATTCCTACTCCCAAAGTCCTGGCAACAAACTGAAAGGCGTGCTGCCCCAAATCCTCCAGAGGGGAAAGAAGTTATGGCTCCTCCCATTTCCTTGCCCACCACTCCCTCCTTTCTCAACCCCACACACAACTAAAGGATCACCTTGAATTACAAAGTCTATTACAAAGTTACTTAGGCACAAGGGTGCGGTGCATTCTCTCCTACCTGGAGATCTGGGGGCAAGTGAGGTACCTGTAAGCTAGTGAGAGAGCTAGCCTCTCCCTGCCTAGGTGACCACAACCTATAGCACTCAAGTCTGGAGTCAAGTCAGCTTTCCTCTGCCTCTGTTCCCAGACACACAAAACCACTTCTGGGATGTAGGGCTGGGGAGGGGGGGAAGGGGAAGACTTAGGTATTCCCAGTCATAATTACCATTTCACTAGAACTTAATGCCAGAATCACTTTTAATAAGAAAAATTACATTTCTTTCAGGTAGTATCTAGCTCTAATTTCACACTCAAAACCTTTCTAAATTGAAATATGCTTCTTTGCAACTACTAACTTGAAAAAGCATATATCTGACAGTGGCCCAGATACAAGGAACATAATCAAATGACTTAAAAAAAAAAAAAAAAGGACACTATTATTTAGGAATGAATCCCAGAATTATAATTCGGTAAACGCATCCTGTATCAAGGATGCTCACTGGCTACAAACATCAACCTGGCAGCCCAGTATGAAGGGGTTCATTAAATAAATTACACAGGAACATCTCACAGCTATTTCAAAGATCAAGGCAGAGCTACCCCATTTCATCATGCCTAAGATGTCATCATTTATACATCATATCATTATTTTATATATGCTAATAAACTAAAACTCCCCTGTATACAATGACCTGCCATCATTCAACACTTCTCAATTTCAAGCTTTCTCAAGGCTCTTTCCTGTGTCATTCCCCTTCCTCTCTCATCTGGGACACCTTTGGAACAAGTTCTTTTGTGCCCTTGTCTCTCCATTCACTTTTCTAGAAGCTACCCAAATTTAAGATCCTCTGTTTCAACGAAGTCATCTTGGGCCCCTTCATTTCCCATGCAGCCCTTCCGGAGTATCTGCCTGCAGCCTCCACTGCCATTGCTCATCATTAGCTCTCATGTCCTTCCTTTCCACATGAACTGTAAGGCACAGAAACAGAGGCCGGAAGTCGGGGAGCATCTTTCCAATCACTGCAGTCAGGGCTCATAATAAGAATGACTACAAAAAAAGGAACATCTGCCAGGTATTGGTCTAAGGATTTCACTACTATTAAGTCACTTACACCTCACTGCAACCCCAAAAGATAGGGACTATTACTACCTCTCCCGTTTTCAGATAGAGTAAACTGAGGTAAAATGAGGTTAATGACTATTAAGTGCCAAGTCAGGACTTAAACCCAAGCAATCTTTTTCTTAATAACTACCACGTACATAGTAGAATTTAAGTGTTTTTTTAATTGTAACTGAAAATACAATGCACAGACACAGTGAAAAAATTCATCCTAGGTTAATCCAACAGCCTATAGATTTTGGAGACCTCGTTCCAAAGGCAATCACTGTTTCTTTTCTATTATTCAGAAAATGTCTTCTGTACTTACAAACTGTTATCATTTGCATTTTTTCTTCTTAACACAAGGGACACATATACACAGGCTAATGTAGCTTGCCTTTTTCACAGACTATTTCTCTGAGCTTGATGCACCTATGCTGCTTTGTTTCATTCAATTCTAAGATACATATATTTTCACACTTTAATCGGATGATTTCATGAAGTCAGAGACTCTTGGTAGGCTGGCACTTCAGGTTATAAAAAGCTTGATGTCTTGTCTTTACAATGTATAAAAGACATCAAGGGCTGGCTGGCACTGCAGCAAGGCACAGGCTGCATCAAGAAGGGGAAAGACTTCTTCAGCGACACTGAGTACACTATAGGTTGTTGTGAGGACTAAAGAAGGTAACATAACTGGGCACTCGGCACCAAACTTGGATAGAACAGTTAGTCCAAGGGATGAACATAGTACCTGGCACACTGTTAGTGGCCAGTAAGTTAGGTTTTATTGCTTTAAGAACGAGCTCCACTTTCCTCTCCAATCTCATCCCCTGCGCTCCTCTTGATACCTGCCACCCTTACCCAAATCTCGTGCAGCTCACGTACCTCTAGACATGTGTGCCTTTATGTCTCTACCTGTGAAGTCGTCCCCTCTTACTGTGATGCTGGACTCACTCGCTTCCCCGCAAGGCAGAGCCTTCTCCAGGAAGTCTTCCCTGACAACTGCAGCTGGATTCTACAGATGAGGAGTGATTTCCCCGCTTCTGGTTCTCGGCTTTGAGGCGCACCTAGCAGCAACCGGTTAAGAGGAACTGATTCAGGCTAGCTAAGCTCAAAGATGACTGATGTGCAAACCAGAAAGCCAGTGACAAAGTTCATACTTACCGATGTTTTCTGATAGTTACTGAGCATTTATCAGGTGCCAGGCAACTAAGGGGGGAGGCTAAGAGGAAGGAGGCACTACTATTCCCCTTCTACAGCAGGGGAAACAGTGCGGTTAGCCAGCACCCCAAGACCAGGATGTGACCCAAGCAGTCTGGATACAGAGCTCTCAACCACTCACATTCTCTCCTTGGCAGGAACTCTCCATGTGAAGCCGTATTCTAATCAGAACTTATTAGAGGCTTGGAAACAAAGATTCTCCTTGCTAGAGGCATCAGCACCCGGACACGCAGCTCTTCAGCAATGCAGAGGCCCAGTGGAGGAGCATACAGCTCCTCCGGTCAGTGCTACAGACATACCACCCAGTTCCTCTTTTAGATCTGCCACCCCAACTTCCATAGGCATCATCCCAGCCCTCTTTCTAGAGAGTCTTTCTTCTGAGGATACAAAATTAAGTTTAAGTAGTCTGGCCACAAACATTCCAATCATGCCTTTCTGAGGTTAAAGCTGGGTCAGTTTAGTGAACTCAGAAGTTTTCCCTGAAAATCTCTAAATGACATCTACAAAATGTCTCTTGACATATTTTTCCTATATAGTTGATTTATGTAGCATTTATCCTGATTTCATTCCCAGATGACCATTCATTCATTCAACAAATATGCAGCTGTTCCCAGGCTCTGGAGTGAAGAAGAGAGGCAAGATCTCTGAAATCTGGCAGAGCTCATTAGGGGTCTCCCACTTCTAGGCACTTGAGTACTTTATGGCAATTGCTTATTTGGTTTTTTTTTCCCCAGGCTGTACTTTCTTGTTCAGTATTCCAGTCTTCCAGCACAGCAACTGATCTATACTGCAAATACTACATAAATGTGAGTGAAATTCATTAGCTCATCTCATCATCCTGGGTGCAGGATGGGACCAGATTGTGTCTGAGTCCCTACGAACCAAGGTATAAAATTGAAATCAAGTTGTAGGTCAAAAAAGAGGTGGTGTGTCAACAGATCACCTTAGTAAATTGTAAAGGACTCCCATCACAATTTCCTAGTTGTAGCCTCAGGACTGTCTGTCTGGGGGTCACTTAGAGCAACATGAATGACTTGCAGGAAAATCTAAGGTGGAGTCACTGAGTGAAGGTAGGGTTGAGGGGGTAAAGTGGCTTTCTACTTAGAAGACACATACTGGGTGAGTGGGAAGGAGTCTGTATTGGAAGAGAGGATAGAGGCATGAAGAAGCCAAGCCTTAGAAAATACTCTCAGGAGACTGAGAAGAAAAGCAGCAATAAAAGTGAAAAAGTACAGTTACAATGTTAAGAAAATGACCACAATAGCTCCAGTCCAAGAATACCAACCAAGAGGAGACTGATAATAGCCAAGATAGTACAGCTCATCATGCCAAATATTTGTGGTTGAGGGAAATGAGTAATCAATTAGAGAACTATTAAGAGGATAATTTCAATAGAGATAAAGACATCTGAAGCATATCCCCTAAAACATTCAGGTTGTCTGGGAACTAAAATATGGCACTCTGCTTTTATCTCTAACTCAAAAATAAAGTAATTCCTTATTAAAATCAACATGCTTTGTCCACCTAAAAATGTCATCATTTCCCACTAAGGACAAAGTCACTGGAGGAAAAGGGAGAATGGACACCTAATCCATGTGATGCCTCAGCCTACTAGCTTGCAATTATTTTTCTATATGCTTGGAAGACCTGCTTGACATAAAGTTTCTGATGTAGTTATTAGGCTTCAAGTTTTCAACAGAATAAACAACACAATTTTCAGCAGAATCATGTGTAATTTGCTTAAAATTTTTTAGAAAGGATGCTTAAAACATGCTGTCTTCCAAAAATCCAGAGATAATTTTAGATTGAAAAAAATCTAGGCTTGCCAAGGGAATCTGAGAACTTTTCTATCTTGGTCTCCAGTGCTAACCTACGTATTCATGTGCAAAAATAGAGGAAGATTAGAATCTCAAATGCCAGACTGAAAAGTTGCCACAACAAACCTGAACTCTTCATATGGAGTTTATCTTGTCAGCAGGAAAGCAAATGAAACAGCAATAAATTAAACTTTATTTTAAAAGATAAAAAGGAAACGCAATCTCAAACATGAAATGTTTCCTGAACTTGTAAAGGAAAATGAGTTTTAAAGTCACCATGAATGGAGCTTAAAACCAGCACACAAAAAATCCTAATTATCAAATTTGCAAATTCTTTACTACTTAAACATCTATTTAAAATTTAAGTGTAAAAGATGATAACATGGCAGTTACAGCTTATTAAGGAAAACTGGACCAACTAACTATTTGGAAAATATTTCGTATCTTAAACCAAAATCAGTTTTTAAGTAGATCAAATAGCCAAAAGACAAATGATACAAAAAAAAAACAAAAAACAAAAAAAAACAAAAAAAACCCACAGAAGAGGCAAACAGATGAAATATTTTATAACGTTGGGAAGGTGAATTTTTCAAAAATGTCAACAAAGGGGAAAATATTATGTAATTTTTTTTAATGAGTGTTACCTTTGACTCCATTTGTAAATCTATCCTAAAACAATTAGACAAATCTTTTTGGCGAATCGTTTATCTTGCGATGAACTGGAAGCAACCTACCAGAGCGCTTGGTTAAAGTATGATACACGATGGCATACTATGAGTCCATAAAAGTGTGTCTACTGATAACACTAAAATGCGAGCAATGGTTGGGAGTATATGGTAGGTTGGTGGATGACCATCAATGTAAAACGTATCCTCCCAGTACTGTGTAGTCTTGACCGAGGCGAGGAGAATGCGCTGCTTTCCTCACGGGCTGAGAGGGGAAACGAGCTATTTCCCGACCAGGGTGCCCCCACACTAAGCGTGGAGCTGGCAAATTGTGTAAGGAGTACAAACAATATTCTTATCATGCCAACCAGGCATGCTTTTTCCCTCGCAGCGCGAGGAGCAGGAAGACACACCCCTGATCCTGCGCCCGTTCCACGAGCGTGAGCCCTTCACCCTCAGCCCGGGCCCTCCCGGGGTCCCCGCGGAGCCGGAGCCTCCCCCGGCCCGGCCGTGCCAGCAGACTCAGCCGGCTGGAAAAGCGCGTCCCGCGGCGACCCGGCACGGCGGGGAAGGTGCGCGTAGCCGGCCGGGCAGCCGCCGGGCGGCGCGAGGGCCGCGTCCCCGACTAGTCTCGGCGGACCCCGGCCGCCCACAGGCCGCCGAGCCTTCGCGGACGGCTCCGCGGGCTTCCGGGAGCAGGTCCCGGTGCCAGCCCGACCTCCCCGGGCCGGGCCCGAAGGAACACCCCCCACACCGGCTCCTCCGGTCCTGCGCCCGCAAGGTCCCGCCGCGCCCCCCATCCCAAGCACGCGCCTAGAGGCCCCTCCGGGCTTCCGTCCGCCCGGCCAGCGCCCCCACAGCCCGGCGTCCTCCACAGGGGACGGGCGAGGGGCGGGAGCCCACAGCCCCGCGGCCCCGAGCGCAGCGGCGCCCCGCAGGCTCATCCAGTCCCCGGCCGCTGCCCGCCGCCCACCGCCCACCCCGTCAGCCCGTCAGCCCGCGCCAAGCGGCGCCCGCTCGCGCCCGCTCCTCACCTGCGACGCGCCCCGGCCCCCAGCGCACCGCCCGGACCGGCTGTGTACACCGGAAGTGACGTCTCCGGCCCGGCCCCGCCCCCGCCCGGGGCGGACGCCCGGGTGGCTGCGGATCTCCGCCGGGCGCCCACCCTCCCCTCGCGCGAGCGGGAACGGGGCGGACCTGTACCTCCTTGCCTAAGGCACCAAGGACCTCCATGGGAGGGCCACCAGGACCGAGCTTGAGGGCAGGCGACCGGAGCCCACAGGGCCACCGTGGTCCTCCATTCGTGCTTGGTCTCAGGGCGGGAAGGGTCAGCTGTTGTCTCTTGGATTATTGAAATTGATTAATGAGATATTGAACGCCTACGAGATACCAGACCCTGACAGACACTGTAGGAAACAGATTTTGCCCTCGCCCTCATAGGTTTATTCTCTGGTGGTAGAAACAGAAAATTGTCACAAATGCGTGTGATGAATATAATGCCAATTGTGACAAGAGGTAGAAGGGGAAAGTGGAAGAGGGAGGGAAAGAGTCCTCTGACCTAGTAGAGGAGGGTGATCAGAGAAGTTTTTGCCCAGAAAATGAGCAAAAGTTGAGGTCCCAAAGGGGAGAAGATAAATTTGAAAAACAAGAAAGGATATTAGAATGTTCCCTATTTGCGCAGGTGTTACCTGGCACAGTCCACATATACCCCAAAGACCCGAGTTCGTGGCCGGGACAGGGAAACTAGAATGAACAACTAAATAAATAAAAATGTTTCTTCCTTTTCTATCTTCCTGTTTGCCTTCATTCCTGCTTCTTTTAAGAAATAGAAATAAAAAGAACATTGGCAGAAGAAACAGTGTCTGCAATGGCTATGTGTTCTAGAAACGAGGGTGGTGAGACTGTCTTCCTTCAGAACTTGGGAAACTCATGAGTTTTAAGGAAGCGATGATTTTACCATACTTGTGGGTTAAAAGGGATTACTTGGGCTACATTTTGGAGAAGGACTAGAGAGGTGAGGCAAGAGTGAAGATACATCTGCACTCCTGTGATCATAAGCCAGCATTACCCATAATAGCCAAACAGGTGGCAGCAACCCATGCGTCCATCAGTGGGCGAATGAATAAAGAAAAGTGGTGTATTCATACAGTGAGATATTATCCAGCCTAAAAAAGGAAGGAAATTCTGAAAGATGCTACACGTGGACAGATCGTGGAGACATTAATCTACATGAAATAAGCAGTCCCAAAGGTACACGTATTCTAAAATTCCACTTACATGTGGTTCCTAGAGTAGTCAAATGCATGGAGGAGGAAGAGTAGAATGGTAATTGCCAGGGACTGAGGGGTGGGGGAGTGGTGAGTCTGTGTTTGATGAAGACTGTTTCAGATTAGGAAGATGAAAAAGTTCTGGAGATGGATGTGATGACAGTCGCACAAGAGTGCGAATGAACTTAACCCCACGAAACTCAACACTTAAAAGTGGTTAAGTGGCAAGTTTGTGTGTATTTTACCATAATAAATAAAGAGATATAGAGTTCAGTTAGGAGGCTATTTCAGTTGCCCAAGCAAAAGGTTATAGCGATTTGAGCTAGGACCTCCAATTCTTTTTGTTCTTGAACCTCTATCAGAGAGAGTTTGAGCCCACCCCACCTCCAAAAGTCCAGGAGGCTAAGATGGAAGAGACTTAGCTCTGTTTCAGTGCAAGAGAGGAGGATCCAGTTGACAGACTATGAAAGCAGTGGACTCAGATTTGAGACCTGGGGAAAAAGAGGTTTGAATATCACCTAGATTGTGTGTATGCATTGTATATGCATATATGCACTACATTCCTAATGTACTGTTTACCTTATGAAACACTCAAAAAGAATATTAAAAGAAAAAAAAAACATGCAAAACAAGAAATAGGGAATACCCTGATGGAGCAAGAGTTAGGTCAGTTGCCTCCAAAGGAACAAGACATCTCCTGGGTTCAAGTCCCAGGCACAGGGGGAAGCAACCAGTGTGAACAACTAAATGAAGATAAAATAAAGATGCTTCTTCCTGCCTACCTGCTTACTGCTTTCATTCCTGCCTGCACCTTTCCTTCAAAAACATTAAAAAATATAAGAACCAGTGTGTATGTGTGTATTATATTATACATATATTCTAACATTTTCTTTCTACTCCAATAAATGGACTTCTTACACTAGCGAGTATGTAGCCTCACTTTGAACGCCTTGCATAGGCTGTCAGTTGTAGCAATGGGGACTACAGCTGATGTAAGTAATGTTCAAGAAGCGGAGGAAATCTTGAATTTCTCATGTCTCTGGGACCAGCCATTATAATGGTGACACTCAGAGTGGTGAGAGGACCCTGAAGAAGACCACCTCTGGAAAGGTGGAAGAGAGGAAGGAAGCCACGAATTCCACTGTCAACACAACATCAAGGAGGAAGCACCATGAAGGAGTTGAGGATGGGGATCTGGAACCTAGGAGAGTGCTAGAGGAATCCCTAGGGCTTAGGTGGCATGGAAACCGTGGGTAGTAGCTGAAGGTGAGTATAGACTGAGGAAAGTCTTTTTTTTTTTAAGAGGAAGAAAGAGAGAGGGAAAAGAAGCATTCTATTCAGATGTGCGTTTTAGTTTTCGCCCCCAACACCTGACTTCATCCCAGGTCGGGTCATGAACCTTGGTCCTTGGGTCGCACGTAGGCCATGCCCCAGGTATGGGCTTAATACTCGTGCCATCAGGGAACACCAGCTGGTTGGTTGGGTTTTTTATTTTTATTTTTTTTCAAAGAAAAATACAGGCAGGAATGAAAGCAAGTAGGCAGGCAGGTAGAGAGAGGAGGAAGAAACATCGTTTTATTTTATTTAGTTGTTCATCTCAGTTGTTCTCCATGGACCTGGGTCTCCAGCCTGGGTCCTTGGGATGTATGGAGGTTATATCCAGTGGCCTTATCTGCTAGGCCACAGGACATACTGATTGTGTTTTTTTTTTTTTAAGATGGAAGAGAACTTAGGTCTGTTTCAACGCAAGAGAGGAGAATCCAGTTGACTGAAAGAGGCTGAGTTTACAGGAGAGAGATGATCTGGCTCATATTGTCAGGTTCCAAAAAGGCTAGAGGGAGAGCTAAAATGCTTGGCTCTGGGTTTACCTCAGATTGCCACAAAGAGTGAGGGGGACCTTGGGTGTCGGGGGATGGGAAAGTCTGATAGTAGAAAGGTCTGTTGACAGGAGAGATGTAGAATTTCCAAGCTGTACTGAGGAGCCAATTCAAGAAGACTCCTCTCTTATTAAGTGACTTGCTCCAGCAGCTCTCAGTGCACTAAGTATTTCCCTGGAGGTTGAATAACAAACAGAGAGGGGCTAAGAGTATTGCTGACATGGGCTATGGAAGCCAAGATAAAGGAGGTAGGCTGTGATGTGGAAGAGGACAGCTGAGTTGGAGGAAGTGTCCCTGGGTATTAGTGTCATCTTACCTTTACAGGCTAGAAAAGGGACCAGAGAACATGTGGCTGGCTTCTGAAGGGGCCAGCTGTGGCTCCTGCAGTCTCAGGACAAACACAGCTCTTAATAGAAGCTCTCCTAGCTCCTGCCACAGGATCCTCCAGTGGCTATGCATGAAGGCAACTGGTAAACACTGGATGGGACTTTGAAGAGGCCCCTCTGCCCCTGGCAGGATCTGTCCCATGTGCCCAGTCACTGCTGCTCACTTCACTCCAAACCTCACGCAAACTGCTCGTGCCTGGAACCATCCAGGCCCCTTCAGTCCAGGGCCAGGAGGGTCCAGAGAGCCAGTCAGCCATATGAGCAGTTCTTACTTGAGTTCAGTGTCAACGCTGCCAATGTTGATGTCCCTTTGGTGGTGTCTGTGACACTCTGAGCACCAGGCTGTCTTGGCCCTCTCAGTTCTGCTTTGCAAATACACCTAGAGCTGTCATACCACCTCCCAGAGATTTGAACTTTTTTTTTATTTATCAAACATACATAGATATGGGGAGGGAGGGGTAAAAACAACCATGCACCCATCACATAGGTTTGAGACATTGGTCATTCCATGTCACCTCTTTATTCCAAACTTCCTTGCACCAAAGTGCTGAGAAAAAAGATGGCACTTACAGGGTCCAGAGATGGGCACTGAGCTGTCCTGGACCCGCTATGTCTTCAGGAACACAAGCTTTGATCCTTGGACTCTGCAGAAAGGTCCTTGATCTAGAGCCCCAAATGAGCACTAGGGTGGGATGGCGCCTCAGAGACCACCAGACAATGCCTCAATTTGCCATTCAGAAGGCTGAGAAAGCCCAGGGCAGGGAATGCGGTCTCTCCCTAAAGTCTCTCAGCTGCCTGGGCATCTGGTTAGAGAGAGTCAGATCCTGTGGAAGGGATGAGAGCCTCAGAGGTCGTCGCCCTTGAGAAGCGAGCAGAACTGAAGAATCCTGCTTTCAGGAGAAGAGCCAGAGAGGCGACTTGACAGAGGCTTCCCTTTGCTGAGAAAAAGAAAACAAAACCCCCAAAAAACCAGATCTGCTACGACTAGCTTTTATGAGGGCTGCACATTCCTAACGTCAGAAAGGCTGCAGAGTTTATGAACATCCCACACAAAGGGGCTCGTAAGGGATTCAAAAACTGATTTTCTTAGGCAGCCAAAGTTATTACTCTTGGCTTGTGAACTCTTCATGACGGTAAAAGCCAGGGATTCCAGACTGGGCTTTTCCGTGTTAGTTTTAGTGGGGGTGTCTGAAAGAAGGGCCTTCAGGGAAGGGGCTGTCACAGCCTAGTGTTCTGGAGCGTGGGGAAGGAGGGTTGTGTCTGGAGAAAGTCACTTTTCTACTTTACCTTTCTGGTTGTCCTTGGGCAGGGCCATGAGCCTCAGGAAGGGCAGTTGCCTTGCAGAAGCCACAGAATTTGGGAGGGAGACTGGAGAGAACTGGCCAGACAGTCTGGGTACAGAGAGAGGCTGGGGCAAGGCCAGTCCAGAATAGCTTCCGTGACCCCGGGCAGGAAAGCAGGTGAGGTGATCGGTGTGGCTAATGGGCTGAAGGGGAAATTTCTCCCCCAGTCTCCTCTTGCCTGCCCTCCCCGCCACCCCAGGAAGTCATTATTCTCCCTCCCTTTCCCTTATGTGTAACCATTTGAGTACCCTGCTGTCTTTTCTTCACTCCACCCTCCACCAACAGGAAATGGCTGTGCTGTGACCAAGGACCCTGACTAGGCAGCACCATCTGATTCTCTCACCCCCACTTCTAAGATCCCAGGTTGCCTTTGATATTTCTGAGCATCTGGCACCAGCCTGAGAGATTCCTATTGGGGGGTGTTGAACCCCAAGAGCCCAGGCCCTTTCCCTGCAGTCAGGACAGGAGACCCGTTACCACCCAAGAGAGCACTAAGGTACAGACAGAAGGAGCTGCTGGCTAACTCCCTAGGGCTCTCCAGGCTTGGTGAAGTGTCCGGATGCATGTGGGGGGAGCTGGATGGACGAAGGCCCACCCTGGAGGCTATCCTAAGCCATGCTCTCTGAGGTCCGCACAGTGGAAAATGGAATTTTCCAGGCACCACCAGCTGCCAGGATCTACGGCCAGGAAAGGGGGGAGAGTTATACCATCGAGGGAACCAGGTAAGTTCCAGATATTGGTGAAGCCAGAGAAGCTGCAGCCTTGAGGTGAGTCTTGAGGTGAGGTGCTGCTCTAGTCTAAATCATAGCTGAAAGCAAGCTTTGCTTTCCTCAGTAAGGGAGTCTGGCCATGAGCACCCCCAGCTTAGAAGGCCTGCACTTTGGTCTTGGTCCAGCGAGATGTGTCTCCAAAGAACTGCAAGAGGAGAGTCTGCAACACTGATTCTGTGGCTGTGTGAAGAGCTCAGTCTTGAACACTTTTGGTGTTCTGAACAATGACATTGCTGAGCATCCCCTCAGATCCGTAAATCCACCTGGGGGCCAAGACTGAGGGGCATGGAAGAGCTTCTCATGTCCATGTGGTGGAAGAAACAGACATTCTGTGCCCTGTCCTGAGTGTGGGCAGACTCTTCTTTTGGTTATCAAAATGTAATATTCCCAGCTCCTTGTCACTGAAACAAGAGGGGACTTATTAGTCCTAACAAAAAGGGCACTGTGGCCACAAGAATGGCTGTCCTTGGCAGCAGTCCTGATGCCTGGGAGTAACTTAGATGCCACCCTGCAGCCTATCTGCTCCCTATGGGCATGGTGGGAAAGATGGCCGAATTTCTTCAACACAAAAGGTCAGCCTTCCAAACTGACCACTGCAAAGTAGCTTGGAGATTTGACATGTGATTGCCCCTAATTATATAGCCCAGTTGGGCATCTCAATTGGGTCTTCAACTGCTGGCAAGCAGGGACAGTAAAGATGTCCCTGGATGAGTTTCTGGGGGCAATGGTGACTTGTACAACCTCAGGGACTAGCCGCAGAGCCAAGGTCTTCTCCCAAAGAGATCTGGGATATTCAGTTGATGTAGGTGCTGGATGACTGGGCCACACACACGAGTCCCCTGCATCAGACAAATGGCTGTCTCCCATGTGGCATGCAGGGACCGGGTGCACCAGCCAGGCCAGAGAGCAGCATGTGTGTGGTGAATGGGAAAAGGGATTAGTTCCCTCCAGTCACTCCACAGGAAGGCTTAGCTCAACCCCCAGCCTTCTCACTCTGTGCAGCAATGCTGTGCCTACCCTGATCCTTACCCACACAGCTGCCAAATACTCTTGCCTTCCGTTTAGGGGCAAAGTCAGGTGGAACCAAATAAAACACACACACACACACACACACACACACACACACACACGTACACTTTTTTTGAAGAGGAAGGCAGGCTTTTTTTTTTTTTTTTTTAAGGAAAGTTGCAGGCAGGATGAAAGTGAGTAGGCAGCCAAGAAAAGAGAGGAGGAAGAAGCACTTTATTTATTTAACTTAATTGTTCATCTTGGGTTGTTTCTCCAAACCTTAATCTCAAACTGGGTCCTTGAGATACATGTGGATTATCCATTGACTTTATCCAGTAGGCCACATCATGTGAGTGTGTGTGTGTATTTAAAGATGTATGTATGTATGTATGTATGTATGTATGTATACGAAGGAATGAAAGTAAGTAGGAGGCAGGCAGAAAAGAAGGATCTATCCATCCATTCAGTTGTTCATCCTGGTTGTTCCCTGGGTCCTTGGGCTTTTATGTGGACTGCACCATCCAGAGATACAGACGTAACTGCTGAGCCACCAGGGCACACCACAAAGAATTTGTTTTTTAAAGGAAAGGTGCAGGCAGGAATGAAGGTGAGTAGGCAGGCGGGCAGGAGGAGAGAGAAAAAAGCATTTTTAAAAATTTTATTTAGTTGTTCATCTTGGTTGTTTCTCTTGGTCTGGATGCAAACGTAGTCCTTGGGATGTATGTGGACTGTCTTGGTGAAGGTGGCAGACCAAACTGCCATATCAGCAGGTGTGCCCCCAAATGATAAATTTAAGTCAAGTTTCTAGGAATACTTGGAGAAAGGCTGAGTTTAGAAACTAAAATTTGGTTCTTAGCCTACAATTATTCCACTACCATAAAACATTGATGTTAAAATGCAAACTAATCAACTGTGATCACTCTAACACCGTAGCAAACGAGTCTGTGCAGCATCAACCAGTTCCGAGGTAAGCGAAGACCTAAGGGAGCTGAAGAAACAGCCACCTTTGACTTACCTTAGCTCTGAGCTTCCTACCTGCTAGTCAACACATAGAAGAATCACCAAGGAAACTGGCTTTGTGGAAAGGGAGAGGTCACCTTAAAAATACATGGCTGCGGCGCACCCTTGTGGCTCCTGTTCAGCCCAGAGATCTGGGACTGGGATGAGAAAACAAAATAAAGATGCTTCTCTCTCCCTCTCTTCCTTCTTTTCAATGTCGGAATGGGAGCGGGCGGGGGAAGGGGGTAGCATCTTCCTCCTCTCTCTAAAAGAAAAATGTTAAACACTGAAACCCTGAAAGTCACCTAACATAAAATCTTTCAGATCAGAGAGAAGAAATGAGATTACTTCTCAGAAATTCTATGATCTCACAAAATTAGCAATTCAAGCTGCTTCCATATCTGCACAAGCAAATGCAAGAGACTGTGGGTCTAGAGCTGTCACAAACTTGGCTCCCTCCCAGAACGAGCCTCTGCTTGTGAGGCTCTTTAAGTGGTTCCAAAGCAGGACCTCGTGGGCCTCCTCTTCCAGGAAGCCTTCTCGGAAACCCCCAACTCCATGCCTTCCCCGTCACAGTATTTATCTCAAAATCCTAAGTCTGCTGTCTTCTGGACCAGGAGGCTGGATGATATTCATTTAACACCCAACTGTACCTCTTAACACTAATGTTGCACGTAGCTAACAGCAGGTGTTCACTAAGTAACTTGCTCATTTATTCAACACATTTGTGAGACCTACAATGGGCCAGGCACTGTGCCAGGTACTGAGGACAGACCTGAGAATGAGACATAATCGATCCTTCCTCTCACTTGGTGGGGAAGACAGATTTGAACAAAATGATCAAGATAAACCTCACAAACATGCCAAGTACACGTTGCGGTGAAGAAAAAGTAGAGGGCTCATTTTAACCCGTTCTGGAAGGTTCTATAAGACTTTCCTGAAAGTGCAATTTTGAAGAATGAGGAACTGTTTGGGAAAGACCTCCAGGGAAAGACCAAGGGAAATGACCATGCAAAGGCCCTGAAACCAGAAGGTTCAAAGTTCATTTTAGGAACAGAGAGGTTAAGGAGAGTTCTCCAGGAACGGGATCATACGAGGCAGGTTGGGAAGGATGGAACTATTTCATAAGAGAAGCAGGAAGTCTCCAGAGAGTTTGGTGCAATGTTTTGTTTCCATAGCACTGAGGTGGGGAGGGCTCAGGTGGAGGGAGTTAACAAGGCACCCAGGGGTCACTGTGTGGTATCAGAGTGGCAGGGCAAAGCAGCAGCCGAGGTTCACTTCCAAGCAGTTTTCTTTTGTACTGATCTGTATTCCTTTGACAAATATATCACTATGTATTCATTCTACTATTGTTAGATATTTGAGTTTTTTCCAGGTTTTGGCCATTATGATTACACTATGAACATTTTTGTACATGTCATTTGGTGGGCATAAGCCAATCACTTTTATTGAGTATATATCTCAGTGTGAAACTCTGGGTCACCCCCAACCCCACCACCACACACATATACTTAGCTGTATAAACACTGCCCACTAATTTTCCAAAGTGGCTGTACCGATTTACACTCCATCATTAAAGTATGGAAATTCCAGTTCTTCCACTTCCTCACCAACACCTGACATTATGGTCTCTTAAATTAAGTTTAAGTCATTGATGTGGAGACAGTATCATATCTCACTGTGATTTTTAATTTCCATGTCTATGGTGACAAAAAATGTCAAGAATCTTTTCATGTTTAATAGATGTTTGAGTATCTTTACTTCACGGATTTGAAACATTGGATTGTTGGTCCTTTTGAAAAATGGATTTGCAGTTCCTTATCTTCTGAATTGTAACTTTTTTATGGTTCAGATTACATAATGCAAACACCTTCTTCTATGTTGTGCCTCCCGCTTGCTCTTTTTTTAAAGGAAAGGTGCAGTCAGGAATGAAGATGAATAGGCAGGCAGGCAGAGAGAGGAGGAAAAAACATTTTATTTATTTGATTTAGTTGTTGTTCTTAGTTGTCCCCCACTCCTGCCAGCCCCAGGTCTTGAACGAGGGACCTAGGGATGTATGTGAACTAAACTGCTAGGCCACCAGTGTGCACCCCGTTTTTATTCTCTTGATAAATTCTTAGTCTTCATGGAGTTGTTACTATCTTCCTTTCGTTTTCTAATTACCTTTTATTGGTATTTATTTTTGTATATGTCGATAATTCACTTACTAATTGTAAAGTTTATAGATAGGTTTGGAGATATATATATATATATATGTACACCTATATCTTATGATATGATCTGTTAGATTTAAGTTTTCTTTCCTATCTTTATATTTTTTTCCCCCCAAAAGACAGGTACAGGCAGGAATGAAAGTAAGCAGGCAGGCAGGAAGACAGAAAAGGAAGCAGCATTTATTTATCTAGTTTTCACCATCATCTTGGTTATTCCCACTGGCTCCAGATTGTTAACCTGGGTTGTTGGGCTTTACATGGATTATGCCTCCAAAGTTGCTAAATTAACTGTCTGAGCCACCAGGCCATGACTTTCATCTTATTTTTTTGAGGGTTAAATTCGCTAAGTGTCAGGTGTACAGCTTCATACCTTGACAACTCTATCTGCCACACCATGTCCACTACCAAGTGTCCAGTTGCCATCCCCAAACCAATCAAACCCTCTACCCATTCCACCCCCGACCTAGAACTTTCTTGTTCATACCTACTGCACTAGCAGGGCCGCCGACAGAAGGAATGAGGAATATAAGTGGTGAGAGCTGACATACTTGTTCAAGAGGGAACAGCTCACATGTCACAATGATAAGTTGTATGATTTTTGTAAATATTCTTTATTAGATTAAGGAAGTTTCCACCTAGTCCCAATTTGCTGAGGACTTTCCGTCTCCTTTGTTTTTGAAAGGCTGGAGATTGTGTACACACCCAAGTTTGCTCATTGGGGTTGTGTGTGTGTGTGTGGGGATTTGGCAGGGGTTCAAATATAGAGACGTCAACCTGCTCCCAGAGATACCCTGGGGCTCATGGCAGCAATTGCTGGGGTTCTGTCAGTCTTTCCCATGGCCTCCGGGCTCATCAATGTCAGGTCATCTGTAGCTGGCTGTCATTTTAGGGTAATTGGTTATGACAGACATTACTTGTGCTCCCTAATATTTGGTCCTATACCTCCCTGTCTCAAGTTAAGAGAATGAGGTAAGTTCAAGCTGAGATAATAACAAAAATAGGCATATCTCACAGTTCATTTCCATTCCGGGGAAAAGAAAAGCTACTAGCTTCTGACTGTGGTAGGGACAGACAGCAGGACAGTGGTCCATGTCAGTCAACGGATATCTGAAGAGCACAGAATTTCCAGATTTAAGCCCAGTAGCCACTGGAAGAGGGCAGTAAATTGGCTCAGAGACAAGGTTTTAAGGCTAAGTTGTGACCAGGGTTGATGAAAGCTGGAGAGCAAACCCAGTGAGTCTGGAAACCAGACACACAGAGACAGGCATCTGACCCAGGGACACAACCAGTGGATACAAGCTGGTCTGGCATTACTTCTTTATCAAGGAGCCCTCTAGACACCCGCAGAGAACAGGCCTGAGGTTCGGATCACTCACAACCTAGAGATGAGCCCAGTGCCAGATTGCAGGCAGCCTCAAGGCCTAGTGTCTCAGGGAGCTGAGCTCCTTCTCCAGGCTTTCCTGAACAGTGGCAGAGCTGGACACTGGCACTCGCGCTGCTGCACGTGGCTCGCCCCAGAACAAGAGGTGTCTAGCTGCCCTGCTAGCTCACAGTTCTGATTTATTTTTAGATCAATGACGCAGAGGCCTACACTAGGACGGGGGAGAAGAGAGGCCCAGCGCTCTTGAGAGGAAGACAGGTCTGGATGTTTGACACCAGGATCACATTCACATCAGACCACATTGTGTCCAACAGGACACAACCTCCTGAGGGAGGTCTTGATGTCAGATACCTTCTCTAAGGCAGCTGATACAACTTGACAGTCGTATTTGTGTTCCTAAAAGTTCATTTGGCTACTGCTTGGAAATGAAATTTTGGGTGCACTCTGGTGGATCAGTGGTTAGGGGAATCGCCTCCGAAGGAAAGCAAGGCCACATGCCCCTGGGTTCGAGTCCTGGGTTGGGGTGGGTGGGGGAGACTCGGTGGAAAAAAACAAAGTTTATAAAGTCTCTTCATACTGATATTCTAACAGAAGGGAGGATGTGGGTATTATACACACATACAATCTGGAGGACACTTTCTTAAAGAATGCAGATAAAAGTAGTATTTGTCTTTAAGGAAGAGAAATTGACTTACTATATACTATTTTGCTTCATTTGTAACTATGCAGATACTAGTCAATGAAAAAATCAAAACATTTTTTCTCTACTACAGAGTTCTCTGTAAATAAGCAAAAGGCCAACACCTGAGGAAAAAAACAAGGAAAATTTATAAACAGTTCACAGTAGAGGAAATGCTAACAAACTTAGGAAAAAATGTTCAGTCTCCAAGTGAAAGGCAAGGAGTGCTGAGATAACACTTGACTTCTCAGACTGGCAAAGATCTGTGGAAGTTTAATACCACACTGGTAGCAACAAGGGGTCATAGGCACCCTCAAAAGTTACTGGTGGACATTTAAATGGCCCCAATAACCATTGAAGGGAACACAGAAATATTTATTAGAATTACTAAGTTATGCCTCCCCCTCTTATTTCCCAGAATCTCCAGTTTGGGGATTTATCTTATACATTCTCCTATTTGTGAAATGATTCATGAAAGGTCATTTCAGCAGTTTACCCTGCCAAAAACTGGAAACAACCTAGCTCCACGTGGAGAAGGTAACTGAATCAGAAGCTCTGTAAGGAGAGCGAGACTTTTGACTGTAAACCCCATTATTTATTTTGGAACAAATCTATTTTAAATTGGAAGCGGCAATTCCCCCTGCCCAGCTTCTACACCCTTTCTTGTCCCTTCCTGGCCTTTTCTCCATAGCTCTTACGCATCTTCTTAACACACTCTATATATCTTACTCATTTATCTTGTCTCCTCTCAACAGAGTACCAGATCCAATAAGGACTGGGTTCCCTGCTGCTAAGCCTGCAGCTGGCATTATACTTCTTCCACGGCAAAGGCTCCATAAATATTTGTGGAATAAATAGACTGTTTCCCATTTTCCATAGAAAATCAGCAAAAACGAAAACAGAAGTCTAGGGTAGCAAGAGATGATTGCTAGCATGGCTGCTGGCTTTCTTTATAATAAGCCTGAGGGATTTAAATTAAAACATACATACATGTCTTTTATCAAATTTTTTTCCAGTAAAATTTTTTAAGTAAAAGAATCCTTAAGATATAATGGGAAGCAGAATGGATCGCACTTGGTAAGAAGCATGCTTGCGCAGAACTGAAGGACCTGAGTACTCAAGATGTCTTCCAGATTTCTATGCTCAGAGTAGCAGATGGTGCTGAGATACACTGTGATGGAGAACTCTGGGAGGAAAGCAGATTGAGGAAACCTTTTCAGTTTGGCGAACAGGATTTTCTTTCCTTAAATGAAAGGTGCAGGCAGGAAAAGGCAGCAGAGGTAGGAAAGCAGGGAAAGAGGAGGAGGAAGGACTTGTTCATCTTGGTTCTGCCCCCCTCACCCCAATCTGGCCCCACGACTCAAACCTGAACCTTTGGATGTATGTGGACTGTGCCAGCAGAAAGCAGCTGACCAAACCACTACTCCACCAGGGCGTGCTGGGAACATTAAATCTGAGGCTACTACAAGGCCTTCAAGTAAATATTAAGAAGTCAGATCTTAACTCAAACATCTGTGCTAGATATGTGTGTATGAGACTGATTCCATAGAGTCAAGGTCATAGGGGATGCTGTCAGAAAGAGAATGAAGCTTAGAAAAAAGAGAAAAAGCTGAAGAATTCCAAGGGACACTATTATTAAGATGGAGTGGTGGAGGGATCAGGTAAGCTGACTGAGAAGTAGCAGTTCGAGGGGACAGGAAGAAAGCCAGATGAATGTGGCAGCCAGGAAAAAAGGAGAATTTTCAGGAGGAAGAGGTCAACAGTATGGAATGCTTCTTTCTGTAAAGCAAGTAAGAGAGGAAAGCTGTGAAAGGCTCCCTGGAGATCACCAGTGACATCACTAAGGACTGTTTTAGTGCAGTAGATCAAGTGGTTAAGAAGTGAAAGGAAAATTAGGAGTCTTGTGAGCTAAAGAGCTAATGAAGTAGGAGCTGGGGGGAGATGAAGGATTCACAGGTAATTTTCTTAAAAAGACATCTGTAACATAATAAACATGCTACTTAATTGCACTTATATACTTACATATATACAAGTATAATATGCCAGTAGAATTAAATATGAATGGAAAGGGTCCCTTACCACTGAAGTTGAATACAGGCAGGCAGAGAAAGATAAAGTTGTATTTCCTTTTCTTCCTTTTTTTTTAATTTAAAGAAAAGGTGCAGGTAGGAATGAAGGCAAGCAGGAATAACGAGGAAGAAGCATTTTTAAAATGATTGTTCACCTTGGTTGTTTATCCCGGTCCTGGGTCTTGAACCCTGGTCCTTGGGATGTATGTTGATGGCACCATTTGGAGGCTGCAGATTTAATAGGTAAGCCACCAGGGCACACACCAAGCTATGTGTTCTGATCTGCTATTTATATAGGGCTACGGGAGGTGGTGGGGCAGGAAAGCTGGGTGCAGAGCAGGATTTGGAATAGGGTAAGTGCCTGAGGCCGTTTCCATCCTCCTGTTCTCTTTAAAGTAGATGGCAAGGCTATTTGCTGACTGCAGAGAGGTGATTACGTGTTAATTACTAGGTTTTGCTGGCAATGAGGGCATGTTAGAGAATAGCAGTCAATACAGTGACACTAATTTACTCATTTGTGATTGTCCTCTGCAGGACTCTACCTTGTGGCTGACTATTGACAATGTGGATGGTTCCACAGAGTTAAGTTTCCCTAAGCAGGAGCACAAAAAGCTCAGGAGCGAGGGAGTTCAGGGTGTTGGCAATATAAATGAATTATGAAGTGTAGGCTGGTTGGAGATGGTGTGGGGAAAACGAAGCAGCTAACAAATCCAACAGAAAAATCCCTGACACCGAGGTCTGCACCAGGCTAAAAGTGACCAAAGGGGTGGTTAGGTCACTGGATTTTTAAAAAATTTCTTGAACAAGTAAGTTGGAATATCCAAGTATGGGGTGTATCTTAAGTGCATGATTTGGGTGATGCAGTTGAGGTGGATAGAGCCAGGTGCACCCACAGTTCAGGGGAGGAGGGGGTGAGGGGAAGGTCACAAGAGCAGGAACCAGGATGGAGTGGTGTGCAGAAGAGTTAGCATATGGTGCACTCCGGTGGAGTAGGGGGTGGGTGCCGTCCACATATATCCCAAGGACCCAGGTTTGTGTCCTGGGGCCAGCGGGAATAACCACGATGAACTACTGAATAATATAAATGAAGTGCTTAAAAAAAAAAAAGAGTTTAACGTAGCAGGCCTGTTATCCTTTAAAGGGCCTTCTTACCAGCTTGGCCCTTGGACATAGGGAAACAGATTTTGGGAGTGTTTCCACTGTTCCCAGAACTGATAGGCTCACTGTGTCTAAAATGTTTGTACAATATGGTTTTCTTGTGTTTTACTTCTGAGCAGAGGCTGCCTTCAGAACCTGGCCCCGATAAAAACCACGCCCTGGTAGAGTAGCAGATAAGACAATGGCCTCTGAAGAAGCAAGCCACATACCCCTCCCTGGGTTTGAGTTCTGGGCCCAGGGGGAAGCAACCAAAATAAAATAAAGATGCTTCTTCCTTCTTTCTCTTCCTGCCTGCCTACTCTCCTTCATTCCTGCTACACCTTTCCTTAAAAAAAAGAAAAAACAGAAAAACCCCTAGGCATTGAGTCTCTCATGAGCTTCCCAGGTAGACATTACACGTTCTAGCAATTTGTTGCTGGTGGAACTAAGTACATCCAGTGTGATTCCACTTTCAAAGTCCTTTCTGAAAGTCTGAGTTTGGTTTATGCCACATTAGCCCACGTGTCTTTTCCTTTTGCCAATTTTTCTTGGTAAACATTTGCAGTAATAAATCAGCTGTGAGTGAGATTGTCTTGGGGACTCCCCAAGACTCTCAACACAGATGCAAAAACCAAACAGAAGCTGAAGTCATTCAGCAGTCGTCAGAAGACGAGGAAGGCAGCTACCAGATTTTAAGATGATGGGTAGTAATCAGGTCATTAGATGACTATAACCAGTAGAGTGAGAGGAAGACATGTGCTCTGATTAAGTAGAGATTGAACCAGGAGAGGCGGCAGGTAAATTAAGTGTAATCCTGTACACAGGTTTGTAGGGCAAGACTGCTGTCATGCACTGGGGAGGATGGCAGGGAGAGCAGTGTCCCTAGGGAACAAGGCTAGGCAGGTAGAGAAGGACTAATCCTGCATCTGCTCTATATATGTCATACTCTGTTACGACAGATGCCATTCTATCTACGTCTCCATCCACAGACACCAGCATTTTCTGGTATTTATGTTTAGTGATAAATTACCTGCAGAGGCACACTGGTCTAGTGTGGTACCATGAAGAGCACTATCTTTCACCATACTCGAAATCATCCAGAGATTAACTCAGTTCCTATCATCCTTCTAGCTCTGGATCCTTTCTCAGAGGAAAAAACATGCCACCAGGCATGACCTGGTGGAGCAGTGGTATGTCCTCTTTCTCCAGCCGAGTGCAGTTCACATATATTTCAAGAACTTGGGTTCAAGTCCCAGGCAGGGGGGAACAACCCATATGAACAACTAAATAACACACATGAAATGCTGCTGCTCCCTTTCTGCCTGCCTACTTGCTTTCATTCCTGCCTGCACCTTTCCTGAAAAACAAAACAATAGTAACAGCATCATTTTAACAGCAAATGATAGAAATTATCCAAATGTGGCATCAACGGCAGACTCGACCCCTTGTGTTCTACTAATACAATGGAATATGACACTGCAATGAAAATGAACAGTCCACAGACAAATGCAACAAGATGGACGAATCCTCATAAACACAGGGCTGAGAAAAGAAGCAAAACACAAGAGCATACAGTGTGATTTCATTTAATGAACAGAGGGTGGCAGACCAAACCGCTACTCTACCAGAATGAGCCTATTTATCTATTTTTTAAACCATCTTCTATTTTTGTCCCATTCATATATCTATGTAGACACCTATACATGTATGTATATATGCACATATACACATGCATATGTATATATGTATTATTTTTACAAAAAAATATACCTGATTCCATTTGATAACTGCAAACTGGCAAGGTTCCACATGCCCACTCTGAGACAAAGACATGCTCTTAAACACTGGGAAATGGAACAAGGACGCACTATTACCAACTAGCCCACTAAGACAAAATTTACAAAGCAGTTTCAGCGCCAGCACAATTCTGAATTGCAGTGCTGAGATTTGCAGTCTCCTCCCCAATCCAGTGTGAGGCTAGCACTAGGAGATTATCAGGCTTCGCTGGGTGGCAGGAAAACAGCAGCACACTCTGGCCATCAACAGACATGCCCGCCCTCTGTGCTGGCATGACTGAAAGCCATTCCTGGAATCCATTACAGTCTCACCTGCACCCAGGCCTCTCAGACCCACTTCAAGACAGGCACTCTTCCTTCTTCCCTCTTACTCCAGACTGCACTGTTAAGGTGGAGGCCAAGGCAAGGCTTGCCCGGCCGTGAGCAACTTGCTGGCTGTTCTCAGTGGTTTCTGGGCACCTAAACGATTAGTCACTCTGAGAAAGCCTTTACTATTGAACTGAAATATGCTTTGGTCTCACAGAGCTGCTTTGTTTCTTTATAAGCCACAACGTGGGTCTAAATGCATTTTCAAGCATTTCCTTAAAGTCAATATTCAGCATGAACTGGAACCAGAGTCAGGTCTATTTTGATACATTTATGAGCTAAACCTGAAAACATTTTTACCAGTCGGCCAAGTTCATTAAACGTGAACCAAACTTAAAGGATACCCAATGCCACTGGCTCACGACTCTGCACCATCACTGCGAGCAGAAACCACAAGTCATACTCCCACCACGCACTCTGAGAGCCAGATTTATAAATATCTCAAAACCACAAGCTTGTTTTCACTAACTGTGGCTGTGAAAAACAGGATGAGAACCTTTGTATCACCCCTCAGAAAGCTGGGATGAGCCCACAGAGCGGTGCCTGGGACCTCCACCCCTCGCGCCCTCGTGCGCACACTAGCTGGCTGACCGGCGGCTACTGGCCTACACATCTCCGCTGCTGAAAGCTACACTTTAAAAAGCCCAGACGGAAACCTGAGTCCGAATCTCATCTCTCTCAAGATTATTACATCCTGCAGAAACGCCCCACACCCTCGTCTTCTATCTAGCCCCTTCCCCTTTCTTTGTGCTCTAGTTAACAACCTGGCTATACTGGATTTGGAAGGATTGGGGAAATGATAAAAGAATTATACTGTGGAAACTTTATCAAGGCCCTTAAATAGGGGGCTAGATTAGGTGAGTCAACTCTGAAGCTAATTATTTTTAAAGGAAAGGTATAGGCAGGAACGAAGGAGAGTAGGCAGGCCGGGAAGAGAAGCAGTAGCAGTTTCCTGTTTTCAGTTGCTCACACAAGTTGTTTCCCTGTGGATCTGGGACTTGAACCCAGGGCTGTGTGGGTTAAGCTCTTTGGGAGGCGACTGACCTAACTGCTACTCCACCAGGGCGCACCCACTAACTTTGTTTTCCCAACTGTGGACTATGCCCCAGGCATGAGATTAACATCTGAGCCACTAGGGCATGCCTATGTTAATTTTAATACTCTCCTAAAGCTGACTGATCAAACTACCTAAGGGACTTAAACAGACTACTTCCCAGCTACACTACAGAACTTCAGAATGAGACTATGTGTGGGGTATGGAAATTTATATTTTAAAAAAGTTCTTCAGCAGGTGTGCCTCGGTGGAGTAGTGATTGAGTCAATTGCCTCCAAAAGAGTGCAGGCCACATACCCCTGGGTTCAAGTCCTAGGCCCGAAGGGAAATAACCACTGTGAACAAATAAAAATAATGCTTCCTCCTCCTCTTTTCCTGCCTGCTTGATGCCTACTCGCCTTCATTCCCGTCTGCACGTTCCCTTTAAACATTTCTTTTTCTCAGCTGATTCTGATACAAGGTTTGTGAACCACTGAGAAACAAGACAGGGTAGTAATTCCTATGTAATAATGTGTTTCCAGTATATTGACAGCATTACTGGAAATAAAATCTCTTTATGCTTTGTCTTTATGTCTTATGTAAAGAAAAATTCTTTGGTAAACGACTCCCACCCCTCCCCAAAGGAAAGGTGTGGGTGGGAATGAAGGTGAGCAGAGATAGGCAGGCAGGAAAAGAAAGGAGAAAGCAATATTCCATTGATTTAATTTAGTTGTTGACTTTGGCTGTCCCCAACTGTCTCGCCCACCTTCTCAGTGGGTCCTTGGGACATATGTGGGCTGTGTCTGGCAAATTTAATAGTAAAGTTACCAGGGCATGCCAGGTAAATGATTTTAAAATAGGTGTGTGTGGGCAGGGGATGTTTAACTTCTCACACACTGTCTTTCCAAGTAGAGAGACTAAACCAATATTTCTCAAAGTGAAAGGGCCACTGCTGCACTTTGGATTGAATAATTGATTTATGGCATTGTACGGCATAGAGGAGGACATTTACCTTCTCTGGCCATTACTCTTAAACTCCAGTGGTGATCTTTAGTCGTGGTGACAATGAAAAGACAACCCTCACACTCCTAATTGCTCCTGGGATGTCCCTGTATCCCCTACAAACTACTGAGCCGGAGAAACACTCCTGCCCTCTCTACACCTCACATTAAGTCCTGCTTTTGAAGGGAGAAACTGTACTAAGTCTGGAGCAGTTTAAACTCTAAGAGGAGAATAAAGCGGCTTCTAGCTTTCCCTGAACACCTATAATAATAAATAAATTCCAGACGGTAAGTTAGAAATTTAGTCTTTTTAAAGAATATAAACATGACCATAATTCCACTCTTTTATTTTAAGACTTTCATGTCTCTAGTATAAACAACATTAATATTTAAAGAGAGTACTTTGACGAACATTTTTTATTGAACTGTTTTATTCTGTCTTAGAATAAAAACCTTGCTTTAGTATTGTAAGGTGTACTGCAGGTATGCCATGCTGCCAGTTATTACTGGGCACCAAATGCCCTCGTCAGTGACCCAGAGGGCTGGGGAAATGCACGAGTTCATACTTTCAGATCATAGAGAGCTGGTATTTACAGTTTTTCTTCTTGAAATGGGCCTGGGACATCTCAACCAGTCTACAAAGATATTGCCATAGCACTTGCTTTGATATTCAGACTGCCTCAGAAATGTGTTCAGTGTCATGATTTGTGGGTCCTCCAAAAGTTTTTGTTGTTAACATGCAAGCAAACAGTATTGAACAATATTATCTAAACTATGGCTGCCAAGTGCTGGACCTTAATAATGAAACCAAATTACAAAACATTACCTTGTAGAGCTATACAAAAGGTATAAAATTAAAACTAAAAATATCAACCGCCTTTAAATATTCCAATTCTCCTACAGTGCAGTTTTCCACATCTATATTACTACTGAATAGTTTAAGGAAAAAGTTAACAAAAATCAAAATAGATAAAAATATTTAAATCTTTGGATCCCTTTATTCCATGGCCTTCATAAAAACACAAAAGCGGCCAGATTTTTTTCCACTATAGCTTAAAATATCAAAAAGATTTACTAGTAATTTATAATTAGCAATCAACTCTATACTGAGTCATCTGTGGGTCACAGGACCAAGGACCAGTGTTATGTTATCTTATAGGTTGCCAAAATAATTTCTAACACTCTGAATCCTTTTGAAATATAATGGAATGGGTCAAGGTATGCCAAAATTCCAGGCATTATCAGGAAGAAGAGGTTAACTGATGCTTAGTTTCACTGTCTTAAAAAAGGGGGGGAGGTTATTTATTTGAAAATACAGCTAAGTACACGCTTATCTATGATTATTTACATTCATATACTGAAAATATCTATTATTTGGACAAATCCTGTGATACGCCATTTGCTATAAAATGAAGTTCTTAGTGTGAGCATGAGTAGTTTTTCCTTTTTAGATAATGGAAGAATGTAACAAATTTTCATTTATGTTCCAAACATTAAAAAAAGTAAAAAAAGAAAATCTTAAGCCTGGAAAGCAATGAAAAAAGGACCCACCCATTTTCCTGCTCCTCAGCACATAACTTCTGCAAGGACACAGTACGTTTGCTGACTTTAAAATGTTTATTCTTTAAAAAATTAATTGCTTTTTATACAGCTATACAAAGTTCTTAATGTTTCTTTGGCAATGGAATATAATGGAATTTTACAACTATATAAAAAAGTTACCTTTGCCTAAGAAACAGTATTTACTGTGTGTACATAGTCGACTGACAAAATTCTCTACCATCCAGCACCCTAATTAACTGACGAAATAAGCTACCTCAAAAGGGATATTACAGGATTTCCAAAAGGACACACGAGCGCGCGCACGCACGCGCGCACGACACAACCTTCCGTGGCTCGAAGCACTGCACCATGGCCCTATCTGCAGGTAACTTGTGGTAATTGCCAAATACAATTTAGTGATAAGAAAAATCCTTTCAGTGATGAAAAAATACTTGTAAGTCTGACTGAAGTACTGCTTTAGTTTAACTGTACATAAGAAATCACTTAACCTCCTGCTATTCCAAATATATTTAATGCTCACTGTTTAAAGATGAGCTCCTCCCTACCACCCCCCCAAAGTAACTGCATTGTATCTTTGAAATTAAGCAGAAAAACAATCAAAAAACCCAGTGCTGGTGACAAATATACATCAAATTCACTTCTTCATTCTTCGCAAAGACTGAAATCAATTCTCAGGACTATGAAGAGCTAGAAATTCGCCGCTTTTCAAAGACTCGCTTGCACACTACGCGGCAACTTTGTTGTCTTTCTAAAAAGGAAAAAGAAAATTAGCTCCTGTTTCAAATCATTGGTTTGTTAACATACGTTTCTTTCTCATTTGCTGAAGTCTACTTCCATCACCTTTACCACACCCTCCTCCTCCTTTCCCGGGCAAACCTGGCTCACTGCCGTCCACGGCCCAGCTCTCGCCGCGCCTGCGCCGCGGGCCTCCCACGAGCCGCAGGCACCTGCTGCCGGAGCCCGGCCTGTGCTTGGAAACTCTGTGATTTCCACGCCCAGCAGCAGCTCATGGTTTGTTAACCGCTGCTTCTAGTTGGTAGAGGTTACTAAAGCAGTGGCGCCGTGGGCTGCTCTCAACGACAAGTCCCCCGCTAAGGTACACCCCATTTTACTGACTGCAGTCCTAAGTGAAATAAAGTTAACTTAAATCTTCAACTTCAAACACAAATGGCAATATACTTTGGAGGAAAGATTAATAAAATCCCTGCCGCACCCCCATGGCTCAGTGGCTAAAGTGCAGACCACGTAAACCCCAAGGACCCAGGTTCAAGAAGTGGGTCAAACAAACAAACAAAACAAAACAAAAAAGAAGTAAAAATGTCCATGGCCTCTCTAGCTTCCCAGTGAGATTAATCTTTAAATTAAAAGCTGATACAGAGCATCACAGTCAAAGGCTTTCATTTTCCTTAGGACTAATTGCTACCACAGACGTGAATTTTATTACGCGTCTCACCCTGTTTGTAGAACTTCACTTTAACTGCGTACACACCACCCAGCCATTCAGTTATTAAATTGGAATACATACAGCACAGTGCAAGCAGGTGCAGAAAGAAATGAGCTCAAGATGATCCCATAGTTCCCTACCAAAGTCAACCTACACATACTTCCAAAAAAAAAAACCTTTCAGAAAGCTCAAAAGATCAATCCTGACCTTTTAGGGTTCAAAAGCTGTGGTTTTTCTGAAAGGTTAAATAAATAAAGAAGAAAAAAAAAAAAGAAATTGAGAAATGGAAAGGAAAAGGGGGAGAAAGAGGGAGGAGAGGGAGAGATGGAGAGAAGACAACCATGATGAGTCAGTTTAGACATCTTGTCTCTACACCATCTCTGAAGAAACAGATTCACTGAGAGCTCAGCGAGAATGTCAGAACTCAAACAGGGCATGGCCAGAAATAAAAAAAATGCTGGGAGTATACTTTCAACTAAATACCATTTGTTCTCACTCAGAAATGGCTGAATTCAGAGACATAGCAGATTTTGTTATCTATTAATTTTTATAAGGATAATGCAGTTTCCAGGTTTTTCTAATTCACTGCTTTGCCATTTTATAAATTAACAATTCAAAAATTTTGTTTCATGTACTACACATTTCTTATCAAAAATGTTTCTATGACTAACTTGTATGGCCAATATCCAGTTAAACAAAAATAAATAGGTCTGCTTTCTGAAGTACTGTGGTATAATTACAAAACAAAAACAACAAACTCAAATGGAAGGCAATCTGTTTTCTCTATCATGGTGGTTTAACCTCCTTAGCAGCAGCATGTAACACTGGAGCTGTGGCTCAGGCACTAAGCCAACAGCTGGGGCATAGGCCATGTAAAGCCCAAGGGGGCCAGGGGAACTGTGCAACCAAAACAGAAGTGATTCCTTCTCTTCCTTCCTTTCTTAAAAAATGCTTTTTTCTCTCTCTCTCCCTTCTCTTTAAAAAAAGAAAAAGGAGAGAGAGAGAGAGAGAGAGAGAGAGAGAGAGAGAGAGAGAGAGAGAGAGAGAGAGAGAGAGAGAGAGAGGTTACATTTTTATTAATCCTCAGTCTGATCTCACCCCACCATTTGTAAACTAGGGATAAAGAAAGAACTTATCCCCCCAGAGAGCTGATGTGAGGTTTAAGTGAGTAAATATATAAAAAACTTTTAGAATGGCTAGTACCCTCAAAATACTACATAAATATAAGCTGTTATTACAGATACACATTTATCTTACATTCTAGAGTATGTCCTTCCTACACTCTTCTGGTGTTAAAGTATACTTTTAATACAAAATAAAGGTAATGTTATGCAGTCTTTTTAACATGTCTTTTTTTTCTTTTTTGTTTTTAAAGGAAAAGTGTAAGCAGGAATGAAGGTGAATAGGCAGGCAGGCAGGCAGAGAGGAGGAAGAAGCATCTTTATTTTATTTTGATTTAGTTGTTCATACTGGTTGTTTCCCCAGACGTGGGACTGGAACCCTTGTGGCTTGCTCCTTCAGTGGGGACTGATATAACCGCTGCTCCACCAGGGGTGCCTCAACATAATGTCTTTAGTGATCTCCTGAGCCTCCAACAAAAATAATTTCAAAAGAAGAAAAACAATTAAAAAAAAGAAAGAAATTACCTTAAATCAGACTCTAATAGCTTTCCAGGGGAAAATTTGTTAGTTCATGAAATCTTAAAACTATGATTTTATAATAAAAAGAAAAAAAGAACATATCATATTTCTATCTCGTCTTCCAATTGAAAAGTTTACTAACTAAAAATAAATGCTTCTTCCTCTTCTCTCTTCCTGCCAGTCTGCCTATTTGCCTTCTATCCTTTCCACATTCTCCTTTAAAATAAAAACAAACGAAAACGAAACTGCATGCCACTCCAAAACATATCAATACTTACCCTATATTCAAAGTCTGCAAACTCCCTGCCACCCCGACCTCCTCTGAATCCACCACGAAATCCTCGAGGGGCAGTAAAAGTGCCACCCCTGCCGCTGCCACGGCCCCGGCCCCCACGGAAACCAAGACCTCCTCGGCCTCTGTACCCTCCACGACCACGGTTTGGACGAAGTGGGATTCCGAACGTTTCAGCATTCAGTCTTCTTTCTTCGGCCCAGGTTGGTCTCCGTTCTCTATTAGAAGAACAAGCACTCTTTGGTGTATCAAGTTTTAAAGAAGATTTTCCAGCAAAACTATGTACTACTGATTCCCAAATTAAGGCTAAGTCATTCCTAAGGATTAAATAAAAGTAAGCATCTTTAACTCATTACAAGCTGTTCATGGCAATCGGTTCCTTTAATTTTGTGAAAGCTCACATGAAAATAAGACTTCTCACAAGAAAATAGCTTCTTGCAAATACAGTTGATAAGAGAAGGAAACTTGATTAACATCCCCAATATAATGGGAATTTGGATATAATAAGATGGGCAGTGGATTCCACAAAGTCCCAGGAAACTAGGAGAGGGACAGGAGGTCCCCGAGTTTACAGTAGGCTTCTGACACAGTCTCTTGAACCTGATACCTGCAACAAGTGTCTGAACGGCAAGACTCAGAATCATACCCACCCATGTTTAAAATGAAGTAGACAAATGCCACCAGATGGCACTAAACTGCCAGGAAAAAGGACAATTTAAATTGGGCTACAGAAACATTGTAATTCTTAGCTGGTATGCCTGGTTCTTTAATTAATCTGACAATTTATGCATCCACATTTACTGCAATACGTCAGAGTTTAACTATCAGCAAAATTCAAAGTAATACTGGCACTTTCGGCCAAGGCTTCATCTGAACTACTGTCAAGGTATAAAAGGTCTTAAATGTTAGATGAATGCTTCTGTTTTAATTACTAATTTTCAAAAGTGAATTCATCCTTAAAAGTAAATGGTTATTTCTTCTTTTCTAGAAATAATCTCACTGAAAATTTTAGTATAGACAATTTCCTTGCAGCAAAATTAAAAAGCATTAAAACAGTTTTAAGCATTCACTAAACTTTGTGAATTTAAAAGAAATCATTTCACACGCCAACATCATAGGGCACTAGAGCAATTTTAAATTAAGGCTGTACCTATTATCATCACAAGAAATATTATCAAAGAACGATTTAGTTTTGTCATAGTAGCAATTAGGTCCAAGCGGATCTTCTTCATCAGCATTTCCTTCACTGTTCTGGGTGTCAACTCCCGAGTCTCCTTTATCTTCACCATTTACAGGCTTCTCCTGTTTCTCAAGTTTATCTTCTAATGAAAACAAGCACATGTTCTAAGTTAAGACTTGCACTAAACATCTACAGTTCACAAGTCAAATAACACTATTTTCTGAGAAGAAAAATGAAAACTCACCTTTCAACTTAAGTTTACTATGAAACTCTCTATCAATTTCCTCCTTGTTAAATTGTGCATTTGCACTTTCAAAGTCAAAGTCTTTCTCAAATTTCATGGGACCATCTCGTCGAATACCAAACCTTCCCCGGCCACCTCGATGACCGCCACGCCCTCTCCTTGGAGCTGACGGAGCACCTGGAACTACAAAAATAAAGAGCTGACCAAAACCATAAGCTATTATTATGGTCTTTTATAGAAAATGGTCAGCAACAGAAATGCCTGTTAAGTCTCTATATACATTCCTGTATTTCTCCCCAAGTCCTGGGATTTTTAATGGTCTGCAACCCAGTTGCTTCAGGCAACTGATTCACATGGGTGTGCCGCATTATTGTATTTTTAATATAAAAAAAGACAGGGTTTCACCAATATTTAATGTGTAGCCTAAGAATGGCATACATGAAATTTATCTTTATGGGATCCACGCTCATACACGTTAACTACCAAACAATTTGGAAGGCTTCTGTACTAAATTACATATACTACTTGAGGGCAGATTTGTTTTCCTTGCCCATATATCACTAACACCTACAAAGTGCCAAACACATAGGGGGTTCTCAAAATTTAGGTAAGCACAAAAATACAGAATAAGCAAAATAAATGACCACAAATTGCAGAGTAGGTATTACTTCCACGTGACAGACAACAAAAAGAAATACTAAGTCTCGATCATTCCAACCACTTCCTACTTTCACCAATATAACAAAGTATAGTGAAAATGTGAGAAACACAAATATGTAACACAGGAGGAATAGTTAAGAGAAAAATAAGAGCTATATGGAATAGTTTTTGATGTGACTGAACAGAAAAATATAGAGCACAAAACAGTACAAATTCAATATTTGGAATTATGTGAACTATTTGATACATGCTGACAAAGATCAGAAGTGACTACACAGTAACAGACAGGTTGTGCTCACTATTTGTTGACATTTGGCAAATGGAGCAAATCTGAGAAAACCATAAAAACTCATAGCAGCATGTTCAGACACAAATCCAGATAAGCAGGATGTTGTTCATTATCATTATTTTTTAAAAGACAAGGTACAGGTAGGAATGGAGGTGAGTAGTCAGGCTTAGAAAGGAGGAAGAAGTATATATATATTTGTTCATCTTGATCATTCCTCCAGTCCTCAGGTCTTGAACCTGGTTCCCTGGGATGTATGTAGACTATGTCCAGTGGCCTCAGCTGCTAGACCGTAAGGGCACGACATAAGGAGGATGTTTAAAACATTCAATTTTACCATTAAAAAGGTCTTGCTCACAAGTTAGGAATTATATCATGATCCTTCTGTCTTAAAATAAAAAAGTTATTCAGGCAGCTAAGGTGCAGGCTATGAAAGTAAGTCATGGACCTGGGTTCAAGATGCTGGCTGGCAAGGGGAAAAAAAAAAGTTTAAGTATAGTCTATGTCTGTAAAAGTCACTTAAAAAAAAAAAAATCTAAAAAAATAGTCACTGTTTTGTTAATGAACTTCTGGGGAATGAATTCTGAAGGGCAGTGAAATATAGTTTATTATTTTATATTATTTAAAAAATGATGACAGTATGGCAATTATTTTGAGGGGCTCTCTCTTTTTCCAAACTAAAACAAAAATGGTATTATATACAGCACATCAAAAAACATACAGAAAAATGTCCAGGATAGGTGTGACCTGGTGGTTTAGTGGTTTAGTTCACCAGGCATAGTTCATACACATCCCAAGGTTCCTGGTTCAAGACCCAGAGCCTGGGGTGATGGCCAAAAGAATGACTATCCCTCATTATCTAAGTAAGGCAATTATACACCACTTTTATTTTTCAATTTGGGAGAGTTTTAAATTATCAATTATACTTCACTCATGAATCTGAAAATATCAATAAGATGATGTTTTTGGAGTAAACTACAGATCATAAAACAAAAAGTATACAATTTTATTAAATCAAAAATCATGAAAGAAAGTTAAAGATCTCAAACCTTAAGAACTTTGTCAAAAAAAGGGCTCAGGGTTTAACATAATTTTAATGAGCAATACCATTCCTAAAACATAGATAATAAAAAAAGTAATTTTATAATGCTAACATAAAACATACACAAAAATATATACAAAAGAGGACGCCATATAGCTATGTGAATGTAAATGTACAAATCTCACTGGCAGAAAAAAAATGCAAATTCCAGGGAAAAATGTAAATATATATATATATGTACATATATACATATGCATATATAGTATATATTTAAAGGAAAAGTCAGGCAGGTAGGAAGAGAGAGTAGGAAGTATTTTATTTAAACGTTCTTCTTGGTTGTTCCCTCAGCCCTAGGTCTTGAACCTGGGTTCTCGGGATGTATCTGGTGGCTTATCCACTAGGCCACCAGAGCATACCACATTCCAGAATATATTAAAAGATAACTGCCTGCCATCAAGTAGGGTTTACTTCAGAAATGTAATGATTAATTAAAAAAACCCAAAACTTTAAGAATAATCAAACAAAAAAATTGAAAAAGTAGTATAGTGGTAGACAGTGGCTTTCCTAGTGTCCAGCTTCCCCTCCAAAGGAGCATCTTTTCTTTTTTAAAGGAAAAGTGCAGGCAGGAATGAAGGCAAGTAGGCAGACAGCCAGATGAGAGAGGAGGAAGAAGAACTGTTTTTGTTTTATGAAGCTATTCATCTTGGTTGTTGCCCCAAGTCCTGGGTCTCGAACCCTGATCCTTACAATGAATGAGGTGGATTTATCTGCTAGGCCACTAGGGCGTGCCTCAAAGGAGCATCTCATTGAATTATTATACATAATCAAAACCAGAAAATGCACACTGGCATAATGCAACGTTATGCCATTCAGATTTCAACAAGTTCTTGGTTTTTTTTTTGTGAAACTTTATGACATTATCCAGAGATCCACATAATTATTACCATAAAATCAAGATAAAGAACTATTCTGTGACCACAATGAAATTCCCTGTGCTACTCTTTTACAGTCATCAACTCTTGTCATTTTTTTTTTTTTTTTTTTTTGAGACGAGAATAAAGAAGGAAGAAATATCTTTATGTAGCTTTCTTTTTTGTTTTTCACCCTGGCCCTAGGTTTTGAACCTGGTTCCTGGGGTCATATGCAGTCTGCGCACCAGCGTTTCAGATGCCTGAGCACAGGGCATGCCCGCCATTCATTTTTTAAATAGTAATCATGCATCATATATTTTGAATATTCTCTTTATTGAAAAGTATAGGCTATGGATTTCAGGTCTTAATAACTTACCTATTTGTCTCTTGTTATCATTTCTGAGTTGCTCATTTTCTGGTCTTGAAACTTTGTGTACTTCAGCTATAAAAGAAGATATACAATGTGATAAATCAATTAGGATCTATAATTAAAAAAACTTCTGCGAAGATAAAAATGGGGTAAAACACCCCAAAATAATACCAAAAAATCTATACCCCCACCACCCCACTACTTTGAGTCAAATTTGAAAGACTGATCATTCTATCAAGTTCAATTTAAACTTTCTAGGATCATTCATATAAAATAAATCTTTTTAATGAAAATAAGGTAAATGGAAAATGTTGACCAGTCAATTAAGGAACAGTAAATAGCTAAAGTTCTACCTCGCCTGTGCTCTTGATTCTCTATTGCTTTTTGGCTGGTAGATGGCAAAGGCCTGGTTGATACAGGGCTCCTTCTCCCAACAGGTGCCGGAGCAGGTAAGTGGGCCGAGGCGGTCTGTACTGCTTGTTCCATGGTTGGGCTTTTTCTCAAAGGGTCTAACTGAGGGCTTGAACGACCTAAAATGTAACCAAAAGATAAGAAACTACCCTATCCTTGGGGATTTCAAAATAATCTAGACCCTAAAAAAATCTAAAATTTTATTTCTACCAATTCATTCTCAGCATAAAATTTGAATTCAACTACTTATTAGAACAGAGCTTAAAATTAAATTATCTTTAGTGGGCTGGTCTCTAGGTTAGTAAAGAAAACATTAAAAAACAGAAATACCGAAATAGAACTCCACAACTTTATCTGTATTTCTACCTAGTGGAATAGTGTTTATGCTTTTCAAAAGTTGCTTCTTGTTTAAGATTTCCCAGGAAATGCTGCAGGTTTTTCCCCAATAACTACAACCACAGGATTATACTGACACTTTAGTCATTATTTTCAGAGATTTAAATTCTTTTTAGTATTTTATGAATATGCCTAAACTTTATCTATAGATATTATCTACACAATCTCTACTATAAAGAAGTAAAGAACTAGAAAGTTAGGTGAAGTTCCTAAACACCTTAGCAGCTTAGGTAATTAAACATCAATACTAAAAGGCTAGCAATAAACAAAACCTTCAGATAATTACATAGCAGCCCTATGAAAGATTTCTTGGCAAGTTTTTGCTTAATTTAGGAGTTTTGTATAGAATTAATTTTTTCCTTTTATAAGGTCATAGTCTGGTCATAGGCTGAACAGAAGCATCTAACAATGAGTGCTTCCCATCAGGCTTTTGGTGCCTATAAACTCTATTGTAAATTTCTCCTCAAGGTGCTGAATAGCTCAAGACATAGCACCAAAATATGTTTTGCTTTAAAAAATCATGCTTGTTTTATATGAAACTATTCTGAAATATACTGCAAATGTTACTACCTACCTGTGAATATTTATATTTGCACAGGTTCCAAACAACGGGTGAACTGATGAGTGCCAATTTATTAGATTGCTTATTCTCCAAATTTATGGTTATCTAAAGTATGCAATTATAAATGTGTAATTCCATTTACAGTCAAAGCTCACTCTGCCATTTACAGAAATACTTTAATTTTTCCTACCAGTTTATTGGATTTATTAAAATAAAGCACATGCAGTTAATGAGAAGTAAAGTCTTTCCAATACTAAGTCTTTGTATCTAGGAACAAGATAGGTTTGTCCTATTACATGTGATTTACTAGTTTTTCTACTTTGTTGGAGGAACATTGCATCAGAACATCTGTATTTAAGATGCACTTCATCGCAAATCAACATCTGCATACAACGCATTAAGTTTATTACTGAAGTCTAATTCTATCCCTCACCTTATACTGACCCTTTCACCTGAAGTGCTCAATCCCTAGAGGTAAGTTATTTTTGTCCCCTCTACTATCTCTTATATCTTTCACTATAGAGGCTGATCATATTTCTTATTCTTACTTTATAATTTCAAATTCTCATCATTGTGAACATTTTTTATCCCAATTATATAATCAGTGGGTTATGTTTTAGAAAAAAACTAAGTTTTACTGAAGTTACATTGCATCATAACAATTTGTTTAAAGTATGTTATCAATGTAAATCGACATCTGTATTTAATACATTAAACTTACTCCTAATAGTCCAATTCTATCCTTCACCACAGATAACTAGTGATTTTTATAAACTTACTTTACATTTCACTTCTACCTAATTTTAGCCCCTTATGTTCTAGGTTTTTCAGTGTATTCTCAATTTCAGTAGAAAGTCGTAACACTGGCAAATAGTGCTAATTTTAATATTTATGCCTCATTTCTTTTTACATGTTCTTGGTTTAGCTAAAAGTTCCAAAACAATGCTGATTAGCAATGATATTTATGATTTTAATAAGAATTTTTCTAGTGCTTCGATATTAAGGTTAATGTTGGCTAAGATAACTAGCACCAACTGATCATGTTCTACATGTAAGGCACGATGCTAAGAGCACTGCAAATGTTAGAAGCCTAGAAATATACACAATGAAATGGAAATACTTGTTACTTTTGGATAGTGAGAATATGGGTATATTCTTTAGAATGGTGAAAAAAATAAAAAATTAAGTTACTTTAAATCAACATGAATACTAGTCAAAAAACTATTCAAAAATATCTAAGTTGATATATGTGGGATTGTTTAGCACTGGCTTAATTTTATCCTCCACAGTTTTACACTGTGTTAAGACACCCAGATAAAGCAATGTCAATAACGTTCACTTTAGCAGCAGATAAAAATAGAATCTTGGGGTCACTGAGGTCACTGAAGGTTACCTGACTGGTTGGTGGTAAAACAGAATTGAAAAAATAAAACAGCATTGCTTAAAAAGTTCATTAAAATGCAGACCCCCAAGCTCTAGGGATTTTGATACAGTAGTTCTCAGGAGCTACATTTTTCAATAAAGTCTTCAGATGATCTGGTTGTGGATGGTCCACATTGAAAGCCACTGCTCTAGATCCTGTTTGGATGCTAGATAAGGCATAACAGCATACTAGGTAGTCATCTTCAGTGGTGGGCCTGGGACTGATTTGATATTTAACTGTTATATACTTATATAATTGCTTTAAAAATGTTACACTTAAAACAGTAACCATTTCAGTTTTATGATCTAAGAATTGTAAAAAGTTAAAATAGTGGAAGTCATTCCATAAAATACTTCTTGGCATATCAATTACAAAAACTTCCAAAGAATCAAATAGAATACACATGATTTACATGCTGCAAAAATTCAGAGAATGATTTGTTTAGTATTTACTGACACAAAAATCTAGAAGAGAAATATCTGAAGGGAATAAACAGCTCACCTTGAGATAGCTGTGTTTTTAGCGATCTTGTGTCCTGTGTGAAGGCAGAAGAGCCAACCGCGCTACTTTGGGATGGCGCTCCGCTGTTTGATGCTTCTGTTCCAAAGGGCGTCAAGGAGCTTCCAGCTTGAAGAGATTTTTTTAATAACAAATTATAATCAATGTATAAAATAATGTATCAAATAAAATTACATTATAAAATTACATATACTTTGATGATATAATTGTTGCTACTCCCATCAACTTTTGTTAATACTCCTGGAAATTAATGATGGTACATCAAACATTAGTTTGTAAAATACTTGACATTATTATTACAAAAAACAACATCTTTATATACACACAATTTTTGTAACATATGCAATGCTTTCTGTCCTAAGCAATTATGCAGATGGGACAGATTCATGTCGGATAAAGAAGTATCAGAAATGGTATGTTCTACACCAACAATAAGATTCAATTATTTTAATATCAAGTATGAGCATAATTAGCAAAATGAGAAGACAAGTCTATAAAGAGCTTTTCTAGTATTTCCAAAACAGACAATGGATTCCAGTATATTTTATGGGTTCCTCTCATGATGGTATTGTGGGGCTGCAGTTATATAACTTGTATGTAACAGTTAAATATCCAATCAGTCCCAGGCCCACCACTGAAGATGACTACCACCTAGTATGCTGTTATGCCTTATCTAGCATCCAAACAGGATCTAGAGCAGTGGCTTTCAATGTGGACCATCCACAACCAGATCATCTGAAGACTTTATTGAAAAATGTAGCTCCTGAGAACTACTGTATATTTGTATATACAAATACTCACCCAGAAATGGAATTGCTGGATCATAAGTTTTATTTTTTACCTTTTGAAGAGCCTCCATATTGTTTTCCAGAGTGGAGGCACTAGTTTACATTCCTACCATCAGTGCTTAAGTTTCCTTTTTCTTCATATCGTTGCCAACACTTATTTCTAGTCTGTTTGGCAATAGTCTAACAGGTGTGGGCTGGTATTTCACTGTGGTTTTTATTTGCACTTCCTGATGATTAATGATGCAGACTATCTTTTCATATACCTATTGCTTATTTGTATATATTCTTTAGAAACATATTCAGACTTTCTGCCCATTTTAAAATCAGACAGCTGCTTTTTTGCTACTGAGCTGTATAAGTTGTTTATATATTTTGGATATTAGTCCCTTATCAGATACATGATTTGCAAATATTTTTCACATTCAGTATGCTGTTGTCTTTTCATCCCGTTGAGCATTTCCTTTGCTGTGCAGAAGCTTTCTAGGTTGATGCAGTCCCACCTTTATCTTTGCTTTTGCTCTTGGTATCAGTCATCAAGATCTATGCCAAGGAGTGTACTACCTATGTTTTCTTCTAGGAGTTTTATAGTTTCAGTCTTAAGTTCAAATTTTTAATCCACCGAGTTAATTTTTGCATTTTGTATGTTTTTGGTCAGTTTCATTATTTTACTTGTGGACATTTTTTTCAATACCATTTACTGAAAAGACTGTCTTTTCCCCATTGTATATTCTTGGTCCCTTTGTCATAAATTAATTGATCATGTATATCTGGGGTTTATTTCAAGGGTCTTTATTCTGTTCCATTGATCTTTGTCTGCTTTAATTCCAAAAAGATAAAAGTTTTAATTATTACAGCTTTGTAACATACTTTGAAATCAGGAAGTGTGATGCCTCCAGCTTTGTTCTTCTTTCTCAAGATTGATTTGACTATTCGGTGTCTTGCATGGTTCCATATTTCTGTGAAAAATGCCATTGGAATTCTGACAGGGATAACAATGAATATGTATATTGCTTTGGGTAGTTTGAACACTTAAACAATATTAATTCTTCCAATTTATGAGCAGAGTATTTTTAGATTCACTTGTGTCTTCTTCAGTTTCTTTCATTAATGTCTTATAGAAATACAGCAAATTTGTGTGCTGATTTTGCATTCTGCTATTTTACTGAATTTCCTTAGTAGTTTTTTTCTGATGGAATCGTTAGGGTTTTCTATATACGTCATATCATTTACAAACAATGAATTTTACTTCTTCCTTTCTTATTTGGATGGATTTTCTTGCTTTATCGTGCCTAATTGCTCCGGGCAGGATTTCTAATAATATGTTAATAAAAGTAACAAGAGCAGGCTCCTTCTTCTCTTCAGCTTTTTACCACTGAGTATGATCTTAGCTGTGGGCCTGTCACAGATGGCCTTTATTATGTTGAGGTATATTCCCTCTAAACCTATACCATGTTGAGAGTTTTCATTATAAATGGATGCTGAATTCTGTGAAATTCTTTTTTTATGCTTCATTACTGAGATATGACTTTTACTTTTATTGTTAGTGTGGTTTATCACAATGACTAAATCCCACCTGATCATGGTAAATGATTTTCTAGTGTACTTTTGAATTCAGTTTAATATTTTATTGAGGATTTTTATATCTATGTTCATCAAGGATATTGGCCTATAATTTTCTTTTCTTGTAGTATCCTGGCCTGGTTTTGGTATCGGGGTATAAAATAAGTTTGGAAGAATTCCTGCCTCTTCTGTTTTTATTGGAAGAGTTTTACAGGAATTGGTATTAAGTGAAGCCTTTTGGCCTTAGACTTTTGTATGTTTGGAGGTTTTTGATTTCTGATCCAATTTCCTTACTAGTAATTCATCTGTTCATTTCTTTATATTATGATATACACACTTTTCTTTTACTTAGGCTACAATTTGGCTCTTCATACTTCAATATTTTAAAACTATTTCCCCCAAACGGACATAATACTATGTGGATAATCACAATAACATTACCAAGTCTAATAAAATCAATACTCCACAGTTCCTCCTA
The DNA here is from genome assembly GCA_004363575.1 of Solenodon paradoxus. Lineage (NCBI taxonomy): Eukaryota > Metazoa > Chordata > Mammalia > Eulipotyphla > Solenodontidae > Solenodon > Solenodon paradoxus. The sequence goes on from RJWH01001437.1 coordinate 67,320, forward strand.
CCTCTTAAAACATTGTATCAATTTCTTTTAAACCCAGGATATAATTGTGTGTGTGTTAAAAAGGAGGAGGTACTTTTTTGGTTATTTTTCCTGGCCCTAGCTCACAAACTTGGGTTCTTGAGTTTTATATGGTCCATGCCCCCACTGCCAGCTTAGCACACAGACCACCAGGGTGCACCTAAATGCATATACATAATTTTCTTCCCCGCTCTGGACCCAGGTCTCCAAACCAGGCCTTAGGTTTTACATGGCTGCACTTTTAGCTAAACCACAAGGGTGTACCCAACAAATTATATTTGTATGTTACCTCTCATCAATCTCCCTTAATCTGCAATAGTCTTGCTGCTTCTCTGTTCTTCACAACATTAAATTCTTTGAAGAGTTTGGCTTCTGGACATATTACATCCATTTATTCATGATTAGAACTTACATTTTCATCAAGGACAACACCACCCCATTTCTATATCAAGACATATTATTTAACCATGGCAGTGCCAAACCTGAGTAAGATATGACCATCAGATCTCTCTATTATAAAGGTATTTTTCTCCTTTGTAATTAATAAGTAAATCACTGGATGATACTATCTTAATACCCTACTCCAACACTGACTGCTCAATGATTTTTATCATCCACTGATAATTCTTGCTAATTCTAATACTTCAGACTGAAAAATGGTAGCTTTCTAAATCCACCAATCCTTCTATTTATTAGAAGGTATTTTTCTACTTAAAAAGAGTACTATTTTCCCTTGGTTTTTCAAGGAGCCCTGGTTCCTTTTAGTGGAGAATGGTATTTAGGAATCTAGAACTAGGGCTATGTATGTTCTTTGCTACTGGATTTAATTGCTTCTAGGAACTTTCTATAAACAGCAAATAACCAGTTTTTTAAAAAGTGAATTCATATTCATCTCTCCAATTCACAATCAATCCTACAGGGACATCTTTACCTTCCCTCATTCCTTATTTGTATCTACCCTTTCCGCAGAAGGAACCATCTTCCAACAACATCAATATATTTACTCAATTGCTATCCTATAATATACACAAAACAGTTCGGAAATTACCAACACAATAACCAGTTACAAACCCAAAATCGTTTTCTTTACAGTTCTGTTTTCATAAATGTTACTTGAACTAATTCTTCTTTCTGTGAGATTATCAATGTGATATATACTTAGCTGTCAATTTGATATCTATATCATACTAGCTGTTTCTATTTGTACTCATTTACTTTAAGCATTCCTGCAACTCAGGTGGTTAAGATGCAGGTTATGAAAGCTAAGGACCCTGGTTAGAGGGAGAAGGTCTTGCTTTCCTCTCCATCATTTTTAATTTTGTGAATTAACAAAACATTTACATTTATTTTAAACATTTACATTCTTAAAAATGTCATAATTATATAGAAAAGTATATTTATGTAAAGGAATTAATTTTAATAAATTTTAACAGAACTTACTAGCATACTAGTAAGTTTCAAAATACACTTAAAACTAAATTTGTGGTTCATGGAAATAAAGTAAACTGATCAATTACTACAAGGGAACTATGAAAAGATTACAGGTTAGAGTTTGAGATTTAAAATTATCCTTTCTTGGGAGAATTTCAATAAAAATGTAATTAAGCTCTAAAACTGATAGCTATAAAAATAAAACATATCCTACTACATTTAGCTAGTTCATACAACAGATGATTGCCTTTGTCCTCCATTTTTAAATAGGACGTTACTAGCCCAGTCCTTCCACTATATTCTCCTCAGTGTTGTTTCTTGAACTCTGTTACAATAAATAAAGCACCAAGCTCTCAAACATGCTATATGAGTATCTCACAGGTGGTGTTAAATAAGATAACTAACTACACTCCACATAACATAAATAATATTCCTTAATGGCATTATTATAATAGAGCCAAATCCCCTTTTTGAAATTCTATCCTGTTTGAAAAAATGTTTATTTAAAATGGATAGCTCCTATGCAGATTTAACGTAATATTCAACGAAACTGAATGTGATATATCTAGATTTTAAAAAAAGTGGCAAGTCTGAGAAATGACCTTTACAGAACCAAGTCATTAAGGTCATTAAATAAGGCCTTAAAATACTAGAATAAGAAACACCAAACAATATGCCTAAAAGTTTGTGGTTTTATTTTCGTCATAAAGACAGGGAAATTACAAAAAAAAAAAAAAAAAGGAAAAAAAAGCACAACATACCGACACCAACAGCACCAAACTGCTGCCCAACTAATGAACTTGGGCTGAACTGACTGTATGTTGGCATCCTCCCAAAAGGTCCGTAGGAGCCCACAGACTGGAATGAAGAAGCAGATGAGCCTAGTGAAGACTGAAGAAAGAGCATGGGTTATTTTTTTAGATTCTAAACAACATATATATAAAATGGAAAGAAATCTGAAATCTTAAATTTCTAAATAAACTTAATACTAGATACAAGAACAATTTTAACAACTTACAACATGTATTTAATACCAAAACAGTAGGACAACAATATGATTTAATATTTGTTTATGTGCCAATTACACCCGATATAAATACCTTTCCTACAATAAACTCCTTTAAGAGCTGTATAGCAGATTTAGGAAAGAAATGAAGAAAAGTTTCCTGAATAAGTAACTCTGCTTAAAGAAAAAAAATATACGAAAAAACATATTTGGTTTATAGAGAGTTTTGATCTGGTGCTGACATAAAAAAGACATCTCATTTTATAATTTTACTCTTATTTTCAACTATTTAAGGTGTAGTTTTTAAAAAAGTATTTACATTCATTTATTAGGATTGCCAAACAAAAGGAATACCATGGACTGGGATTAAAGAACAGAAGTCTATTTTCTCAAGTTCTGGAGGCTGGATGTCTGAGATCAAAGGGTAAGTAAGGTTAGTATCTTCTACGGCCTCTCTTAGCTTGCAGATGACTGTCCTCTCTTTGTGTTTTCAAGTTTCATGCTCTCTGTGTGTACTTGTCCACGCCCTAGTATATTCTTATAAAGACATCAGTCATCTTGGATTAGGGCCCTTAAGACCCTATTTTACCTTAATTACCTCATTACGGTTCTACTTCCAAATACAAGTCACATTCTGAGGCACTAGGAGGTTAGGACTTCAATACATGAATTCTGGAAGTGGCGAGGGACAATTTAGCTCCTAACAGCACTTTCTATAAAGCTTTGTAGAAACACAAAAGTAGAAAATCATAGTACAATAGATCCCGTGAACTCATTATTCAGCTTCAATAATCATCAACTGTCTGACCCACGTCCTCCTCCTTCCTTCCAGATGCAAATCCTGGACATCACATCACTCTACCTGTAAACATTTCAGCATTTATCTCCAAAGGGTAAAACAGAACCGCACTATTTTATCACATGTAAAAAATTATTTTATAATATCAAATATCTAATTTTTGTTCAAATTTTCAGTCATCTCATAAATTATTTATAATTAAAAAGTATTTACTGAGATAACTTTGATTTATAAAATAATGTAAGCCCATATGTGCAGCTTCATCTTTCATCACATATGTAACACACTGAGTTGTACTATTAAAGGAAAAAGACAGAGCAACAAACCAAACCATTTGTATTTTAATATAGTTATTATTGAGTTAAAGAACATTTTATAAGAACTTTTAACTTATGAAATGCAAAGTATATTTGAAAAAGCATATATGAGTGCATTCTGTTGGAGCAGTGGCTAGGTCCACTACCTCTGGCTGAGGGCACAGTCCATGCACAATCCAAGGACCCAAGACCAAGATGAACAACTAAATAAAAATAAATAAAAGCCTTCTTTCTCTCTCTTCCTGCCTGTCTGCCTACTCACCTTCATTCTTATCTGCACCTTTCCTTTAAAAAAAAAGGTATATTTACATACTTTATATCTTAACATATCTTAATACACTACATAATGTAAATATGAAGTATACAAATGGCTAATAGTATAATAAGCTCACTCAGGGCAGAGCCTTGTCTTGCCTGTGAGTTCAGTTCTAGTGTCAGGCACAAGGCAGATACTAAATAAACACTACTGAATGAATGAATCGAAAGATGATCAAAAGTCAAAATGATGGTGGTTGGAAGAAGTTTTCAATGCCATTTTGATTTGTGCTCTCTTGATTTTTTTCTCAGTCCATAAAGGTGTTTACTTAAATAAATAAATGGTTCCCTAGAGACTGACCATTCTTAGTAAAAAGTTTATCCTGGCCCATCTCTGTGGCTCAGGTGCTACGGTGCAGGCCACATGAAACGCAAGTACCAGGTTTGAGACTTGAGGTCAGGGGTGGGACTGGGAGTGGAGAACACAGACAGAAGGTCAACAAAATAAATAAAATAAAAATGCTTCTTTTTTCTTTTTCTTTTTTCAAATGCTTTTTCCTCTGTAAAAATATAAGTAAGTTCTTCAACTATTTCTTACCTTATTTAGTCTGAACTTATGATCTAAAGAACAAAAACATTATCCACTATTTTATGTAACTAAGAAATGGTAAACTACAAAAACTTTCAATTGAGAAAAATAAAAAACAAAACAACACATAGATTTAGGAGAGGCAACAGACAAAGCTAGATACACATATGAAGTTTAGCTACAGCCCAAGACAAATCTACTGCCAGTTACCTGAACAATAGCCGGGTCCTGAGGCAAAGAACACTGTGGCTTCGGTGGCTCGCAAACGGTGAGGTCTTTAATATCGCTTCCGCGGAATATAATGTATTCAAAGACTTCATCTCGAGGCGGTATTGGACGATCTGTTGGTCTGTCTTCTGTACCAAAGGACCGAACTGATGAGAAAAAAGGGGATACAAGATATGTGTCTGATATTCAGGTAGTACCTCTTATAAGTACTAAGTAGCATTTCTTACATGTCATTCATTACAAAGTACTCAGTAAACTGTGGCTTAAATGTTCTTTCTTTCATTGCTGACTTTTTTTTTTTGAAAGGAAAGGTATAGGCAGGAGGCAAGCAGGCAGTAAGAGAGAGAAACATTTCATTTGTTTTTATTTAGTTGTTCACACTGGTCATCTGTTCCTTAGCCCCACCCCGCCACCCTGCTCCAACCCAGGACTCCAGCCCTGGCCTGGTTCCTTCAGAGGAAATTGACCCAACCACTACTCTACCAGGCCCATCTGCTGATTTATTTTTAATATCCTCATTCAGCAGAAAAAAAATACTGGCAACTACATGATAATTCTGGTTTGGGAGGTGATTTAGCTTGTGAAGATTTTCCCAGTGCACAAAGTCCCAAAGTTTGAAAATTGAGCTTTGGGATTAAGAAAAGACAATGAAAGGAACATCTATTTTGGTGAGTATTAATTCCTTCAGAAGCAGGGCCAACCTCAGACCATGGGACAGTCTGAGATGTCCTAGTTACCTAAAATATCTAACTCATAATTAAATCTGATTATTTTAACACTTATGCTAGTATTACACAAGGGGTAAGATGATTAAAAAGATTTCAAATCCATTGAATTAGACTTTATGGAAAGAAGATCCAGGAGTCTGCATTTTAAATATATTCTCCCTGTTTCTTAGGTATGATAGTTTCAGGTTCACTAGTTTAGGTAAGACGACTTCTGAAAATGTTCATATCCACACAGAAATTCCAAATAAAGTTTGTGAGATAAAATATCTATTTAAAGTGTTCTAGAGGAAGTACACTCCATTTAGCGTAGTTCTGAATGGATTTTTCTGCAGACTGATCCAGAGCAAGAATGAAGAAGTTTCATTTTAAATAATGCTTTCCCCTTAAAGTCCTAAAAATTACTTCTAGTATTGATGAGACTTCCAGGAAAGATGGTGGCATAAGGTTTGCAGAAGAATATCCTTCCCTAAAACAAAAAAAAAAAGTAAACCAAAAATATTAACAAGTTCTTAAACCAGGAAAAGATCATGAAATTTTATTAGCCCACCCTAGAGGGGAAGGGGTGGTGATGGTGTTCATGACCCTTCCACAAAAATCACAGAAACAATTCTATCAGACTTTTCATGTTCTAACAAAACCCCTCAAATTAATCCCACACATTCAAAAGATAGATAAAATCTATTCAGGCCTTGCTCTGGTGGAGTGGTGGTTGGTTGGGTGAATGGCCTACAAAATAGCGAAGGCCATATACCCCCAGATTCTAGCCCTGGGTTGGGGTGGTGTGACCAGTGTGAACAACTGAGGATAAAAAAAAGCAGCCACTTCTTCCTTCTCTTCCTGCCTGCCTACTCATCTTCATTCCTGCCTACATTTTCCCTTAAAGAAAAAAAAAATCAATTCAGGATGATTATCACAGGAGATAAATATCAGAAAGTTCTGCTCTACAGTCACTAAAAAAATAACACTCATAATTGAAATGATACTAAAAAGAAAAGGTAGTTTACAGAACTAAGCAAAGAAAAATAATAAGATAAATATAACATCAGGAAGTAAATACATCAGCCACAAACAGCAGAGCAATAAAAAAAGTCATCTGAACAACTGAGAAAAAACAAGATGTAAAGAAAAAGTAAAGCAATAAAATGATTAGAGATGGTTACTACGGAGACTCAACAGTTAAGTCAATTGCTATCCCTGAGATAAGACAACAAAAGAGAAAACATAATTTAATTTCCTGACATGAAGAACTACAGTTGATCAAAAGGTTTCATCTTATTTGCATAAAACGGTTTAGTGCACAATCTTAATCTATGCTATAACGAAATGAACTCACAATGATATCAAAAGATAAATCCATTTAAGCTCATAAATACACATGACAATTTACTATAGTCCTAAAACAATGTAAGTTAAATAGTGCTGAAAAAGGCTATAAGCTGTGACAAAATTACGTCAGTACAATACTTGTATCACAAAGTTTTCTAACAAAAACGGGGAGATGAAGATAGTGGAGACAGAGAAACACAAAAAAGGAAATACATAAACAAATGCTTTCATTTTTTTATAGTTGGGGTCACTTGATAAAAACTTGGAAAAGCTGATGATAAATATATGTAGTCTTAAATTTCTGCTATTTGAGGTAATAAAGGTAACCAGGAATGGAGCGTAAAAACCTGAAGGATATACTTTCCAAAATATGTGAAGAAAACCTATACAACAGAAAAGGCCAAGTGAAAAGGCATGAAGATAGATTAGGGAGTAAGAATGATTTACACACATCAAAAGTTTGAGAAACATGCTCTCCTGATGAAGACTGGTTTGATGAGATCTAATGTTTCCAACACACAATTCTTACAGCATTATAAAGAATAAATTAAAAGAGAGATCAAAAGGGCACATGTGGTTGGAAGATAACAGAACACATGATAAGTGGTGAAGGCTGAAACCTGGGTGCTGAGAGTAGAAACAAAGGGGGCATGATGAGTACAGACAAAGTAGAAATTACCAATATTGTTCTGCTATAACCTAGTTCAACGAGTGAATTAGCTCATGTGCAACTGGTAAGTAAGGTAACTGCGTCGGTGTCCTCAGAAATCACACTGGCTCATTCCCAATTTTTCCCAATCTGTGCAGCATTGTTAACTATAAACAAAATGCTGCACAGCAGAGCTCTAAACTTTATCATCTTGCTTAACATTATACTTGTTGAATTGCAACTCTTTTCCCTCATCCCTCTTCCATCTCTGGCAATCCCCATTCTAATATTTGTCCTTCTGTAACTTTGGAAAACAAAATGAAAATAAAAGCAGGAGGCCAGTTTTGAAGTTAATGGGCAAATGATAGTACTTAAAGAACAGTCAGTCTTAAAAAAGCCCAAAGCACACCAAAAAAAATATGATTTACTTAACGCAATTTCTTAGAATTCTGTAACTAGCCACTTTTGAAAATACACTGCTGCATTATTTGTAATATCAACCAGCTAGGTAAATTTATGTATGTCAATGTTTCATATATATGTGAAGCAGTTTACAGTTATTTTCAAAAGATCATAATTATGTAAAATAAAAACACAGACAAGAGGAAGATGGATGTCAGAAGATCCAGGAATCAGTCCCTCCAGTGAAACAATTATTGAGCTGACAAGCACTATCTGAATACGCCATTTTATAACTTGGAGTCCAGTCAAATACTTGTAGCATCTACAGGAATACTTGAAAAAGGCTTTTGGTGAATTTAGGCATTCTGCAGTCGCTAGCTGTTACCATTCTTCATCATGGAAGCTCTGACTTCTTCCTACATACTTTGCCCTAAGCACCTCTTCATCTGCCTGTTCCTGAGTTGTATCCTTTTTATAATAAACCAATAATCTTACATGTAAACTCTTTTCCTGAGTTCTGTAAGTGGCTCTGGAAAAATGATCATTGGTTTGAGAGTTTGTGGGGAGACTCAATTTAGTCAGTTGGTCAGAAGTACACGTTACAATCTGGGACTTGATATTAGAGTTTTGCAGGGAAGGGGGATCCTTGTGAGACTGATCCCACATCTGACACTAATTTCAGGTAGTGCCAGAACTGATTCAACTGTAGGATACCCAGTGTCAGGGAATTGGAGAACTAGTTGATGAGGCAAAAAGCCCACACACTTGGTGGCTGGAAATACTGAGAGCAGACTGTTAAGCAGAGAAGAAATAGTTTTCTTTTAGTGGGCCAATGATCTAAACATAAGAGCCAAAACTACAAAACCATTAAAAGAAAATATTGAGAGTAAATCTTATGACCGTGAATTTGATAAGGGATTCTTTGACACGAAAAGCACAAGCATCAAAAGAATAGATAAAGCGTACTTCTTAAAAACTAAAACCTCTAGTATACCCCTGTGGTTCAGGCAACTGAGGGGGCTAAGGTGCAGACCATGCAAAGCACAAGGACCTCGGCTTGAAACGGGGGTGGGGGGGATGATGACAACAACAAAAAATTAATGCCCTCTTATGTTATCAGTTTAATATCTAGACTATATCAAGAACTCTGTAACAACCAACAACAAAAAGATATGTAACTCAATTCTAAAATGGACAAAACTCGGAGACTTTCTCAAAAAAAACCCACAAAAAACCAACAACAAAAAGGGTAGACAAATGGCCAACAAGCTCATGAAAGTTGTTTAATGTCATTGGTCACTGTGAGAATATAACTTAAAACCATCATGAAATACCAGTTCACAACTACTAGGATGGTTTTAACAATAAAAACAGGAAATAACAAACACTGGCAACGAGGCAGAGAAATAGGAATCCTTGCACTCTGCTAGTAAAATAAAAATGGGTGCAGCTGCTGAGGAAAAGAGGTTCCTTAAAAACATACTGAACACAGAAATCACCACATTACTCAAAAATTTTACTCACGTATGAAAAATGTCTACACAGAAACGTGTACGTGAATATCTAAAAGCATAATTATTTATAATAGTCCAAAGGTGAAAATAACCCAAATGCTTACCAAAAAACTAACAAATTGTGCTTTTTATAGTCACACACAGAGTCATTCAGCTACAAAAAGAAATGACGTTACAACTAGAATGAAGCATCAAAACGTTACTCTAACTCAAAGAAGCCAGACAGAAAATGTCACATATTGTACAACGCCCCCGCCTGCCTAACGCCCCCCGCCTGCCTGCCGCCCCACATCCAGAATAGGAAAAGCCACGAGACAGAAAGCAGGTAAGTGGTGACTAGGGAGGCACAAGGGTATTCTTCTAAAGTGCTCCAAAGTTCTGAAGCTAAGGAGAGGTTGCACCACACTGACTACACTAGATGCCACCGATTCATATACTTTATAATGAATTTCACCTCAATAAAACATACATATAAGCCTCCAAATACAGACTAGGAAAGTGCACAAAATTACATAGTTGGGTTAGAATGTTGAAATTAGGGGTAATTGTCCTCTATATTAAGAACTCCATCATGTTGCTATATTGCTTCAGTAAGTATTCTTCTAGTCTTAGTCTCAAAATTAGGAAAACCAAAATTTCACATCGCTGTTTAAATAAAGAAGTTGAGGCGTGCTTTGGTGGAGTAGCAGATTAGTAAACTGCCTTCCAGGTCCTCAGTGGATTCAAGATCTGGGGCCAAGATGAAAACCAAGATGAACAACTAATAAAAATCAAGTGCTTCTTCCTCCTCTCTTCCTGCCCGCCTGTCTCTACTCACCTTCATTCCTGTCTGCACCTTTCCTTTAAAAAAAAATTAACGAGGTTGGGAAATAGGGAAAACCTCTAGTTGTCTCAAAGAAGATAATCGATTCCATAATTCTTGTCACAAAAGATTTATTAATAGAAATCTATCAGGGTGCCCTGGTGAGGTAGCATTAGGTGAATTGCCTCCAGCCAGACGCAGTTCACATACATCCCAAGGACCTGGGTTTCTGTCCCAGGGCCAGAGGGAACATCAAGATGTACAACTAAAATATAAACAAACAAACAAAACAAAAGAATGCTTCTTTTCTCTTCCTGCCTGCACCTTTCCTTTAGGAAACAACAACAAACATCTCATAATTTTCTTTATTATTATTAATAGCAAGGGTAAAAATTCTGGCAAAAATCATTTATTTACTCTCTAGATCAAGACAAATTCCAACACCACGCTAATGCCAAACATGGTGTATTGATACACACTCACAGCACATGGGAAGAGCTGTGGTGATCAACTCCCCAATACAGTCTAAGCAAACACAATAAAAATACACAATTAGTACAAAATACAAATAGTACTCTCGAAAGACATAATTAATATTTTCCTAAAGCCATAACCTTTTGACTGAAACTAAAAATTCTAAACTAGGCTCTAGAATCAATTGATACGAGTCTGTTAAATACTAAAATGTAAGAGCAATAAAAAAATAAATAAAAGGGTGAATTACTCGAGAAAAAGTAAAACAGGAAACTAAGGCTAAGTAAATTCAAATGAAAATCTAGAATAAGATTCATGACATATAGTTTTTAAGGCTAATACTCCTATCATTAAGACATAGTCCTAACCTCTCTCTCTCTCTCTCTCTCTCTCTCTCTCTCTCTCTCTCTCTCTCTCTCTCTCTCAATAAAGATAGATTTTCTATCATCTAACATATGGTTCCTCCCCACACTCAACTTATCCTAAATTTCAACTCAGATGTTACTTTGTATTGATCAGGATGAATATACAGATTTACTTTAAGAAACTGCCTCAAGTAAAAAGCCAGAATCTACAGAGGAGGCTGGTAAGGTACTTAGGGAAGGGTGATAGTTCTGATGAATTGATCAGTCTTTGTTCTATTATTATAAATTTCAATTGACTGGGTGAGGCCTACTTACAATAAGGAGTAATCTACTTTACTCAAAGTACAGTGATCTATATATTGATCTGCACTGATTTAAATTGTGCCCCGGTGGAGTAGCAGTTAGGTTCACTCCCTTTGGCTGAGTATAGTCCACATACATTCCAAGAACCTGGGTTTGTGTCCCAGGGTTAGGGGGAACAATCAAGACGAACAACTAAATAAAAATAAATAAATAAATGCTTCTTCCTCCTCTTCCTGCCTCCTTCCTGTCTACTGGCTTTCATTCCTGCCTGCACTTATCATTTAAAAAGAAGTATTTAAGGAGACTGGCAGAAAAAGATAATTATAAAATCAATAAAGGCACTCTGAAAATTTAGATGGTGATGTAGTAACAAAACATTATGCAAAACACATTTACAATAATCTCTGAAACTGTACATAAGAGATATCCTGAAACATTTCTCTAAAGCACAGGATGGCGAAAGAAAATTTACCTATGCTCATTATTACAAAGCTGAGAGAATAAAATATCCGTCACACTGTCTTCATTTATAGCACTGTCTTTTCTATCAAATATATTTTCTGACTGAGGAAAATTTCCTAAATAGCGACTCCTCATGTGATCAACAGTTAATCTGCTCTATACAGGGGACACGAGGGAAAAGATGTTGATGTCTAGTAGTGAAATGCAGTAAGAAAAGCCTACTAAGCAAAAAAAGAAAAGACAAGATAAAACCAGAACCCAGAAGGCACACCTGCCACTGCTTGCCTGGAGGAACCGTGGAAGACTTCACAGAGCGATAAATGGTCAACACAACCTAGAATAAGCCTGAGAGCCCCCGAGTCCATTCCCAACTTTGGACGACAGGAGCCACTACACGTACCATCATTCAACTCCTCCCGCTTGTCTACTCAGTTTTCTAAAAAACAACCGATGCTAATCTGTCAGGTATCTGTTCCTCTCTAATGAGGCCTCCTCTTTCTCGAATTCTTAAAATATCCCAAGTAACCTCACTATAGTCAGCTTCTTCCCTCATTCCAATCAACTTTTACACAATTCCATAAACTTTCTAAATAAACTTGGACTCTGACATGTCACTTTATCCACTAAAAACTTTTGATGGTTCTCTACAACCCACCAAGAAAACTCAAGATTTGTTAACCTGCCATTCAAATGACAAACTGAAACAATTAAGATACATTTAGAAGTGGAAGTAAAACAAAAGAGAGTCTAGGTTTGTTATTTGACATTTTAATAGGCACTTGAGTCTTCCAGAACTATTATTTCTCAAAAACAAAAACAAATAAATAAGCAAGCCATGTAAAGAGCAGGGGAAGAGCATCTCAATTCAAGGGAAGCTTGGTGTGCCCTGGTGGAGTAGCAGTTAGGTCAATCGCCTCGGAAGGACACAGACCACACACCCCTGGGTTTGAGTCCACAGTGGGGGGTGGTGGTGGTGGTGGTGGAGGGGGGGGACAAACAGTGTGAATAAATGAAAGTAAAAAGCTTTTCCTCCTCTCTCTTCCTGCCTGTACCTTTTCTTAAAAAAAAACAAAAACAAAAACAAAAAAAACACACCAAACAGAACCTCTCATACAGTTATAGGTTTTATAAAGAGGAAGGAAAAGAAAGTAAAAGCATGTCCAATCTGCAAGCTATATTTGATTTATTAGGTTGCTTTTAGTTGGGCATTCTTCCTTATGGTTCGTTTTATATTTTAATCTCCCAAACTATTAAACCAAGAGACAGATATAAAAATATGAGGAAAAAAAAAAAGAGGATAAATTAATCCAATAGAAATTCAAAAACAAAACAAAAAATGCAAGAGGAGAGGAAATACAGCAACTAATCTGAAAAACAGAGAGATAATTAAATGTATTAGGTCAGAGTCCTGAGTCTTGAGATTAAGCAGGCCCAGAGAGAATCATCTCAGGAAAAAAAAAAAAAAAAACACACTCGTGTGGTAAGATTTCTGAACTCCAAGAACAAAATTTCCACAGAGAAGTGAAGAGAATCAGATCGGCATCAGCAACACCAGAATGCCGGAATACAACAAATCAAACAACTTCAGAGTTTCATAGGAAAAAAGGATTCTAAATTTGGAATGATATAACCAACCATCAATCAAGAAAAACAGGTTCACCAAGAAAATTTGTCACCCACGTATTTCATGGTTTAAAAGAATTTTTTTTCATGACAAAGACACACTCATGCAATATAATATGGAGGAGGGAGGGAAGGGAGAATCAAGAGGCCTACACTGTAAATAAGAAACAGGAAACCCTGAGTGTCTGAATAGACTGGGGAGAGTTATTGAATCAGTGTAGAGCAGTTGAGGGGGTTAGAGGTCACATTCCGGAAGTGTTTTAAAAGCAGAGTTGATATACACATGAAATCATATAATACATATGAGATATGAAACTAGATGTCTCAAAAGATTTTGGTCTTACCGACTAAAAGAATGAGACATCATTAGATGGGGAAAGATGACAGAGAAAAAGGCTTGCTAACACTTTAAAAGTGACGGGCCTAGTCAGCTGGATACACAAGTCAGGAGTCCCGAGGGATCCGGCTGGAGACAGGTGCCAGCAATGTATAGGTATATATGTATATATGAAACCACGAATGAGATGAGATCATAAAGAACACAAATGATAAAATAAGTAAAAAAATATTAAAAACAGAAAAAATTAAGCTTTCCAATATTTGGAGGTTTAGGAGGTGAAAAATCAAAGGGAGACGCGGTGCAGTAAGGTATGAGAGAAACTCAGCAAAGCAAGTGCTCTGAAGTGCCGTGGACAGATCAAGTGTGCCACACTGCAGTCAAGCAGACTGACGGTAAGAACCAAAGAGCGGCTTTAGCAACATGTCTTTGGTAACAGTTTCTCATCCAGGGAAATAAAAATCTAAATAAGGGGGTTCAAAAAATAATAGAAACAAGTGATGCAGACAAGATCTTCAAGAAGTTTTGAGACAAAGGGAAGGATGAAAATGGGGCAGAGACAGGAAAGAATATAGTTAAAAAAAATAATAGTGCTTTGCTTTTGTTGCTGTTTTTAAGACGGGAGGAATAACGGCATATCTTTAAGTAGACAGAAAAAATCTGGTGAGAAAGAAAAACTGAATACGCAGGTGACAGTAGAGAACTGTTGGAGTTATGTCCTTAAATCTTCAAGAGGGGTTGAAATCTACTGCAAAAGTGAAAGGGTGGCATTAGAGATAAGTAAGGACAGTTTATATTGATTAGAGAATAGGTAGATATTTAGAGCACAGATGCAGGTAACTCGGTGCAAGTGGGACGAGTTTATAAAAATTCTCTTCTATTTGCCATTCTTTTCTCATTAAAGAGTAAGCAAGGTTCAATGGTGAAAGTGAAGATGGAGGAGGAGATAGTGTTGGACATCAGAGGAAAACAGAAGGAATGGAACAGTTAGGCAGAAAAATGGAATGAACAAATTATGGAAATACAGTATGACTGCTGGAAGTGATCACAAATTTAGAGTAAAAGTGGTCAGCGTGTCTGTTGATAGAATCAGAGTTGAGGTTTCTCCAAGCTTGTGTAAGACAGCAGGGGAGTTAAGAGAACATACATGATATATTTGATCAAAACATCTGCTCTAAGAATTTAAGACAATAAAGAGCGAAGTAAGTTATGAGAGAAGTGAGGGACAGTGAAAGGTACTAAGTATATCAATAGACTTTAGACTACAATAAGTCTGAATGACAGATAGGGTTGATAAACTAGAGAGATTGAATGCCTAAACAGAAATGGAGATGGTGGTTAAATACCTATAAGGATCTACTAATTTTATGTATTATTTAATTCAGAGAATGACTCTGAAAGATAGGTACTATCCTTATTTAAAAGATAAAGTTACGTATACCCTGGTAGAGTAGCAGTTTGTTCAGCTGTTTTCTGCTGGTGCCATCCACATACATCCCAAGGACCCCAATTCATGTCCCAGGACCAGAGGTGAGGGTGGCTGGGAGACAAGGGCTAAAGACAGTGATTACGATGACAAGCAAGAGTAACTAAACAAGATAAAGTGCTTTTTCCTCCTCTCTTTTCCTGCCTGTCTGCACCTTTCCTTAAAAAAGGTATGAAGGTAAAGCTAAGGTTAAATAATTTATCCAAGGTCAAAGATCTGCTAAATATTCCAAATGACCTTTGGGTCACACTTTCTTGCAGAAACAAGTACTACACCAAACTAGAATAAGATCTTCATGAGGAAAAATTTTATAGACTAAGCCATACATTATTAAAAATTTCCTTCAATGATTATGCATTTTTTAAAGGGCTAATTAATGTATTCCTCTAAAACATCGTAGAGAAAGAAAAGGAGAATTATTCCTATGACTTCTACTACGGAATAATTGTCTTTTACCTATCTTCTACCACGGAGTAATGCAATTCAAGTTAAATCATCTGTAGTTACTGCTACTTACAATATTTTGGTTATGTGTCAGGCACAGATAAGATTTCTTTAGTCTTCTAATTTCCTTCTTTCTATTATTATTTTGCTTTATGCTATTTCTCTATTTCTTATTCAGAAAGCCATGGCTTATCTAACTCCCCTGGAAAATGCAGTTAGTTTTTGGCACTGGACTTGGACTCCCCAGAGTGACCAAGTTTTCTGTGGGCCAGGACAGCAACAGCAAGCTGTTTCCAAGGCTCCGAGTTCTGGCAACCTCATTAATCAGGCCACCGAAAGAAACTGCAGCTTGAACGGTTTCACTTCTAGGTAGTTGCTTTGTGAAATGCTAGATATAGATCCCCAATTCATGTGAGAATCCAAGAAATAAATCAATGTGGACGTGCCCTGGTGGAGCAGCATCTGTGTCAGTCAACTCCACACACATCCCAAGGTCCCTAGTTCAAGACCTGGGGGGAACAACCACAATAAACAGCTGCATAAAATAGTGCTTCTTCCTCCTCTCTCTCGCTCTCTCTCCCTGCCTGCCTGCCTGCCTGCTTGCCTTCATTCTTGCCTGCTCTTCTCCTTTAAAAAACCAAAACAAAACAACTTGCCTTCAAAGAGCTTCCACTCTGTGGGGGAAATCTACTGATATCCAGGATTTAGTATGTAGTTGGGCATCGCATTCATATACAGGTGCAAAAGAACTGGAAATATTCCACAAACATGTCACTGTTTCCAATTCTCTCAAATGTCCTGAACTGATTAACTCCTTTATTTTAATTAAGCTTAAATAAAATTATCTCCCCAACTATGTCAATTTTGTCATAAGATTTTAATCCTCCTTATCCCTATTCTCCAAAATCTTTTTTTGGTTGGGGAAGGGGTCAACATTCTTAGGTGTTTTGATTTTAAAGAGAAATGTTATTGAGAACAAGGAAAAGCATTATTTGGAATTATCTCCAAGAGATGTCTACAAGATTAAGAAACTAAATGCTAAATTATTTTCCATTTATTCATTCATTCCAGGATTCTGACTACGGAGGGAGTGAAGGTGAAAGAATCATCACCTGCAAATTAGATGATTATGGGTAGGTCATGATCAATGCTAGGAAGAAAAGAAACTCAGGTCTATGACAAAGACAACAAGAAACAAACTACCATCCAGATTATCTATGAATACAATGAACAGACTGACATCAAAGTCTTTGTAAGTTATCTTTAAGATTTCTTGACATTCACTCAGAAGACTGAGTATCAAACCCCATCAAACTTACCTCAGTTTCACTTTTAATGAACTAGAAACTAGTCTGTGAAATCTCTAGCATAAAATAAAAAACATTACATATTAGCAGTACCTCTGGCTTTTGATTATGTAGTGTGACCACCCAATTTATTATCCAATTTATTTAAGACAGAAAAGGGATATTTTAATAATTATACTTTAACAGGCACAAAGATGTTAAACCAGGACAAACCAAAGCCATATGGTCACTGCAATTATATACCACATCAAATGTAACTAGTCTAAAATTTCAAGAGTATTTTATAGTTCCAGATGGATTTAAATTATAAGTTATATCCAAGTAAAGGACCCAAATTATAACCTGGAAGATGTAAACCAAGTGAATCCCTTACTAAATGCAGATTTAAATGCCTCACATACACAAAATCAGTTTCAGGTGATTATGGACCAAAGCGCAAAAAGACAAAAACAAAATGCCTTGAAAGGATAAAATATCTCCATAATTGAGGGGCAGGGAAAAACTCCTTGAAAAAACAACAAACTCTAGCCATAAAAAACCAAGAAACATGTCTACAATGAGGAATTTGTTCACAAAAAGAAACCATTAAATGGGAAAAGATATTTGCAATAACATCCAGAAAACCAAACTCTAGAAAAATACATGTATTTCAACAGAAAAATGAGGAAAAGATTTCAAAGGTACATCATGAAAGATGAAACCCAAATCACCAAGATATGATTACCTTATTAGTAATTAGGGAGACTGGAACCAGACAGATCTACATACCCAATAAATTGGTTAGATTTAAAAAATATCTGATAGTAAATACTGTTGGTGAGGGATATGGAACAACTCTTACATACTAATAATTGAAATAAAAACTGACAACTACTTTGGAAAGCGGTTTAGCATAACCTAATAGAGACACATTCTCCATGAGCCTGTCTTTAAATTCTAAGTCCTTACTCTTAAGAAAATTATGCAAACATGCGTAAGTATATTTAAACATAAATGTTCATTGATCACAATACCACAAACTGTAAAATTTTTTTTTTTAAATACCAGAGTATATAAAACTGTAGAATGGGTAAAAGTGTGTTATATTGATGATGGAGTACTAAGTCAAAAGCAAAATATATAAATAATGACTTCATTTCTATAAAGCGAAAAAACGGAAAAAAAAACTATTGCTTAGGAATGTAAACTTAAATGATAAAACAATGAATGTCAAAATAAAATTTATATCTAGCTTAGGAGGTAGTCGTGATGGAAAGATGAAGGTGGTAGGAAGCTTCTTGTCTTTTTTTTAAATTTTTTTTAAAGTAACGGTGCAGACAGGAATGAAGGCAAGCTGCGAGGTAGGCAGGAAGAGAGAGGAGGAAACATTTTATTTGTTTTTCTCTTAGTTGTACATCTTGGTTGTTCCTGCTGGTCCTGGGACTCAAACCCAGGTGTTTGGGATGTATGTGGACTACACTATGCTGGAGTGGGTGAAGCCAATTGCTAGGTCACCAGGGTACACAATCTTTTTTTTTTTTTCAAGAGGGAAGGTGCAGGCAGGAACGAAGGCAAGCAGAGGCAGGCAGGCAGGCAGAGAGAGGAGGAAGAAGTGCTTATTTTTTTCTTATTTAGTTCATCTTGGTTACTTCTGCTGCCCTGGGATAGGAACCCAGGACCTTGGGATGTATATGGACTGTGCCCCACTACTACTTCACCAGGTCGCGACTGTACATCTATCTTGTCCTGAGTGGTAGTCACAAGGCTCCCTATTTAAAAATACTTCATTTTTTAATCTACATATCTTTTCAACATTAATGGATTATATACTTCACAATAAAAAAAGGGAAATCTCTCCCCAGAGGGGGGAAAAATTAACCTTCTAGAGAGAATTCTAAGAATGTTTGTTATTCAAAGAGATTAGCTCAATTTAGTTTAAAAAAAAATAGGAATGTATAAATCCAAATACATACTGTATTCTAAATTCCATGAAAAAACTTTGGCTTTAAAATGTTAGACTGTCATTATTCAAATTCCAAAAAAGGTGAAATTTCAGGTATCAAATTCTTTAAAAAAAAAAGTCATGGAAATTCTAAAATGTAAGACCAAACAACTCAATTTTAATTCTGAAATCTGAAATAAGTGCCCAATAACTGGACAATTACTAAGCAGTTGTATATTAGATAAATTTTAGATGAGATTAGAATAATGTATCAAAATTTGGTAAATCCAGTTTTTGGAAAATAAATTAAATTCCCAAACATCTGTTACACATACTGCTTAAGAAAAAGCATATAGTTAAGTGGAATTAAATATCAAAACCATAAGTACAGACATAAAGTCAACGATAAAAAAAATTAACTGCTGTACTCATTCATGAAACTATGATACAAGGAAAAAGTTGTGTTTGGTACATGAATTTAACTATTACAGACTGGTTAAATGTTTGTTGTCCCACCCGCTTCCCGCCTGCCAGGTCCTGGTAGCGCTGGCGACTAAGGTGCAGGCTACGAAACCATGAACCTGGGTTGAGACCCAGGGCTGGGGAAAAGCAACAAAAAAAATCTATAATAAAAAAATAAACAATTCCGGGAAGAGTCATTGAGGTTCAGGCAGCCGAGACACTGATGTGCAGACCACTGAATGCCCAAGGACCCGGCTCTAGACCTGGGCTGGATGAAAAAACAAACGAATAAAGATACTTCTTCTTCCTCTTTCTTCCTTCCTAAAATGCTTCTTCCTCCTCTCCATTCACTCCTTCCTCTCTTTAAAAAAAAAAAATGTGTGTTGATTCTATCGAAAGACAATTTTTTAAAATGTCGGTCATTAAAATATACATTTCTAAGTTCTTGTACAAAAGGGTACATATAGATTTCTGAAAGGCTGAAGTGAGTACTTTAAATCACTTTAATGAAGAATACTATTTTAAACTTGTCTCTCACCAAAAAGTTGAGTCTTTTTCATAATTTCCTAAAGCCATAAAAACTAAACTACGATACTGCTAAATATACATGGGGAGAGGAGGAAAGGAAACTAAGAGAAAAGAATGTATGACTCCCTATCCCGGCAAAGGATTTGTTCCAACACGAGTGATCATTCAAAAGTGTCATTAAATATGTCTTTGCTACTGTGAGACGACTCTATCAACCAAAGACTGAAAACTTTTTTTACATTTTAGAAAACTGTCTTCCTATCTCTGAACGTCTGTCCTTATCATCATACTCATTTCATAACTCTACCAGATGTGCTGGGAAAATTGACCTTAGTTAGCTCGTGTCCCTCTCCCGAGTATTTCAAACGTAGGAGATTTCCTTTAAGATCAGTTGCAACAGTTTATTTCCTTCGGGTTTCCTGGCGCAGTGAACAAGGCCCACCACGTGCGGGTGGAAACAAAACCCACACAGACTGGGAGGAAGTTAAATACCATCGGTAGGACGCCTTCCTCAACACCCCAAACTCCTGGTCCCGGCGAGCCCACCGAGTCAGTCCATCAGCGCCCTGAACACTCACACCTGCCGCGGCAACAGGGCTCCGGGATCGAGCTTGACTCCTCCCCACTGTTTTCCCAAAACCAGGGTCACGGCGCGAGGCTGGCATCTGTTAGGAGACTTGCACAACCGGCTTTGCGGTTTCCGGTTTAACAGGTAAATACCGCGTCCGGGACCAGCGGGCTGTGAACTGCTCTCCAGCGGGCCGGCGGCGTCCCCAGCTCGCTGCGATCGCACAGCCGACCCAAAGTTTTGGCACTTGCCTTACAGTTCCCCCGAGGAATCGCGCCACGCCAGGCAATCAAGAACGTGAGAGGATGGGTGCTGGAGCATCCGCAAGTCGGTACGAAACTCCAGCTCGGCGAAAAAATTCTCTGAATACTCAGGCTTTGTTGTGTGCTAAGACCACAGAACCACCGAATCACGGAGTTGGAAGCCCCGGACCTCCGTGTTCTCCCGCTGCTTCTCCGACTTCAAGGGCCGCCCCGCCCGGCCGGCTCTCGACCCGGCAGTGCACGGATTGAAGGCGCGGACCTTCGGGGTGGAGGAAGCCAGAGAGGCCGGGGGAGGCCGCGGCCCAGCTCGCTCGGCCGCGGCCGAGAGGGATGGGGGGAGGGAGCGGCCTCCGGGGGCGACGGCGGAGGAGGCGGGGAGGGAGCGAGGGAGCCGCGGGTCGAGAGTCAGGAGCGGCCCCCCGGGCCCAGGCCCGCCCGGGCGTACCTTTGGCGAGGGCGACGGTGGAGTTCTCGGTGTCGATGGTGTAGAGGATACCCTCGTAGCGGATCTCCGCCTTGGAGATAAGGCTGATCTTGCTGCCGATGTAAGGGGTGCCCCCGCTCATGGCGCCGCCGCCGCCGCTCCCGGCCGCTCGCAGAGAGGCAGAACGCACGCCGCTGTCGCCGCTCCGCACGCCCGCTCGCTCCGCCGGCGCCTACAGCAGCCGCCTCAGACCAAACATGGCGTCAGCGCCGGCTCCGCTACCCTCCCCCAGCCTCCCGCCCTCCAGCCGCGGCGGCGGCGGCGGCGGCGGTGGCGCGGGGCATGCTGGGCGAGCGAGGCCGCGCTCGCGAGACCAGGCCTGCGACTCTCGCCTGGCGGCTGCTCCGGGAACTGCTCCGTCCCCGCTGCGCGGCCGGATCGGGTGCGGTGGGGCCCTCTCCGCGCCGCCGGAGAGCGGTTTCAGAAAGTGTGAACGTGCTTCGTGGCGGCGGGACACCTGGGGCTGGAGTGGTGCGTGGCCGTCGACCTCTGTTTCCGGACCCCTGGATCTTTTGCGTTGCAAACACGGATCTCTCGGCCTAGGAAGTTGCCCAACCAACCTTCAAGTTCCCGTCGAGCTCCTTGGAAGAGCTGGTCTTTTCCCGGTTGCGGCAACGGCCTCTCCTGGAGCTCGGGGCCCCATTAAGGGCATCCACCTTCCAGCGAGTCCCCTCTCCACTTCTGTCTCTTCTCCCCATCACTGATCTTGGAGCTGGAACTTGTCCACTTTCTGATGGTCTCACGAGACTCATGGTTTTCAATGTCATTGTACACAGATGACCAATCCTAAGTATTTGCAGCTTCTAAATCAGTTCTGTGAACTCTGGGTTCATATAAACAGCCCCTCAGCCTCTCCTGTTGGATGTCTAATTAGCAACTGTTTATCCAGAGCCATACATCAGTTTCCCCTCCAAACCTAGCCTTTCTCCACTGCTCCCCACTGAATCGATTGGTGCCATTTATTCAACTGCTCATCCTTGGAATCATTTTGACTTTCCCGTCTCATTTTCACATCTGTTTGGATTGCAAATCCTGTCCTTTCCACCAGTAAATATATCCCGAGTTTGACCACTTTCACCATCTCTACCTCCACTCCTCTACAAGAAGCCAGTCACTCTGGCCAGGATATTGTAATTGCCTCCTTTTTTTTTTTTACACATAATATTTATTGAAGTAACTTTGCTTTACAAACTAATAAGAAGCCCATTCGTGCAGGTTCCCCATTCCTCAGATACATGACAGGCACACCCTGCCCACCACCAAAATACCGGAAGTTTTCTCCTTTGTTCATTGGACCCCACTACCACTTGTCCAGCCCACCACCCCATCCACCCTGTTCCCTACTGGTAACCTCAGTTCTATCGCTGATGTCCAAAGGTTGGTATAATAGCCTCCTTAAGGGTCCCTCTTCTGTCCCTTAATAGTTTATTCTCAACACAGAAACCAGAGGCATCTTGTTAATTGTAAGTCCGATCATGTCCCCTCTACTTCTGCCTCAATGATCCCATGTCACAGAGTGAAAGTCATACTCCTTAGGTTCATAGATATAGATGAATTAACTCCTTATAACCTCTCTTCCTCATTCTTTGCCACTTTGACTCTTGAACTCAAATGTTATTTCTAGAGATGACTTTTCTTACTGTCCTGTTTAAAATAATACCACCTGCCTACACTGCTTACTCTGCTTGCTTTATCTCCATAGCATTTCTCTCTCCCCAGTATGTCTAATTATTTGTGTCTTTCTCCTTCACTAGAATGTAAACATTTTGAGGCAAAGTTGTTTTGGTCACCACTGTGTGGTTAGGACTTGGTATTGAGCAGTCCTCCCCGTCTCTTCTTTAAACCAAATTGCCACCTTTTAACTCTTCCAATGTAAAAATTCTAGAGTTGTCTCTCCAATTCCTCTTCCAATTTTTTTTTATTGGTTTGCCTGTTTTCCTGTTATTATTGAGTTTTATGAATTCTTTGTGTATTTTGAATATTAAGCCCTTGACAATTACCAAATTTACATCTTCGTTCTAATCTCCTGACTTTCAGGATCACACTAGGATGTACGTGCTAGATGCAATTGCTTGAATGTCCCACAGGTATTTCCTAGTCATGTTCATAATTATCTGCATCTGTTTTCCTCCTCAAAAATAAACCTGTCATTTATCTGTATTTTTTTGCCTACATTACTGCCCCAGTACTCACCTACACACCTAGGTGAGATCCTGAAACTAATTCTCCTTGCCTGACTATACCCGATCAATCACCAGTCTTATTGATTCTACTTTAGGTTTTTTGATTCTTGGTATCTTCACCTTAGGGCATCAAGAACTCAGCATAAGTGTAATTGATCAGTGTGGTAACCAGGTGTATTATGCATGTGAATCTCCAAGGTATGCCCTAGAAAGAAGTTGAGAACCATGACACATTTCACTATAATAGCTTCTGAGATAGCTTCCAAGTCCCATGTTGCTTCCCTGCTTAAAAGCCATGGATGTTCTCCTGTAGCCTACGGAAGAAATGAACTCCTCCACTGAATCTTTTTTCAGCAATAGAAACGCTAGAATTTTTACATTGGAAGAGTTACAGGGTGGCAATTTGGTTTAAGGAAGAGATGGGGAGGACTGGAATCTTGTCCAAAGCTAGGTTTCTATCTAGTAGGCTGTATTTTACTTACATTTGTTTTTGCTTGGTGAGGCTGGGAGTGGCTGAGGGACAATATGGAAAAAAAGGCTCCTGCCCCTCACTACCTTTTGGTGTGGCCACTGTTATTCGTTGTAACTTCCAAATATTCTTTCCATGCCTTGGGCTCTGGCCACACTGAATTAATAAGTTCCCAGGACATGTCTCGCTCTCCTTCCTTTAATCATTCCTTTATCACCTGCTTGTTTTGAAAGGCGCTCTATCCCATCTCCATTTGACAGGCAAGAGTCAATGTTAGTAGAGATCAAAAGTAGCTCAGAATAGACTGAAGGCTTACATTTGAATTAAAACTATAAGACTTCAAAGACACACTGGACGAATTCTTCATAATGTGAACTAGGCGATAGTTTCTTAGCTATGATACCAAAACCCCAGCCACAAAGAAAAAATAGAAATTAGACTCCATAAACATTAAACAACTTTTGTACTTCAAAGGACACGATGAAGAAAGGGAAAAGGAAATCTGAGGAGAGATATATAAAGAACTCTTACGATCAACAATAAACACTCAAATTAAATTGCCCGATTAAAAATCATGAAAGGTATGCCCTGTGGAGAAGTGACTGGGCCATACAAAGTGACTGGCCACATGAATCCTGCACCTTTCCTTTAAAAAATAAGTATTATTCCAAAGAAGATACACAAATGGCTAAATAAGCACAGAAAAGATGCTTCACATTAATCATGAAGGAAAGCAAAGCGAAACCACTATAACACTCCTTACCTGCTAGGATGACTATGATTAAAAAACTGAAAAAGTGGACAATCATGTGTGAATGAAGATGTGGAGAAATTAGAGTCCTCATATACTGCTTGTGGGAATGTAAAATGGTGCAGAGAGGAGGAAGAAGCACCTTATTTATTTTTAGTCATTCATCTTGGTTGTTCCCCCCAGTCCCATCGCATGAACCTGGGTTTTTGGGATGTGCATGAATTGAGTTCTTGGCCAAAGGTGGCTGATCAAATCGCAGGTTGATTAAGAATGTCCTTCAAATCTGAAATCTTTGTCTAGTCTTTCAATTCCTGAGAGAGGCATGTTCAAAAAAATCTTTGGATTATAGGTTTATCTTTTTATATCTATCAAATTTTGCTTCATTTTCTTACTGAGTGTATGTAGTTTGGATTGTTACTCTCTCCTGATGAATCAACTTTTTATCATTAAGAAACGTTCTCAAGAGAAGGAAACGGAGGAAGAAGAAGCATTATTTATTTAGTTGTTTATTTTTGTTTTTTTACTCAGGTCCGGGATGGCGAACCTGGGTCCTTGGCCTTTACATGGTCCAGACCCAGTGTCTCAGCCACCAGAGCCACAAGGGTGGCCTGAAACATCCTTCTTTCTGTCTGGTTCTTACTGGATACCAATAGAACTATAACTGCTTTCTGATAACTAGCGTTGGCTTTGTATATATTTTTTAACTTTTTACTTTCACCTCCCTGTATCCTTTTATTTATAATTTGTGCATTGTGATAACATATAATAAATGTGTGATATAATGTGTAATTATCAAATATATTATCAAATATATGTGTGCTTTGTGTTTTTACTCGATTTGACAAATTCTGACTTTTTTATTTGGAGTGCTTAGTCCATTAATGTTAATATAATTACTGATGTAGTTAGGTTTAAGTTTATAGTCATGCTATTATTTTCTGATGGTTTATTTCGCTTTTTTAAATTCATTTTTTGCTTTCTTTTGTATTAATCACATTTTTTACTCAAATTTTCCTTTTTTATTGGGCTTTTAGCTCTATCTTTTTGCAATTATATTAAGTGGTTACCCTAGAGATTATAAAATACATCCATAAGATATTATAGCATAGACTTAGTCTTTTGCTACTTTATATATATAAACAGTATATCTGTAGATCTATATAAACAATATAGAAATCTTAAAACGATATAATTCTTTTTATAACCCTTTGTATTGTATTATTGTTGTCATTTACTTTGCTTTCAATTTATTATAAGCCCCCAAAATATTGAGTTTGATTTAAACAGCCAACGTATTCATGATCCAATTTAAAAAATCTATTATATTTACTTACATAGTCGTCCTTCCATGACTAACCATGATTGTTATTCCCTTGAATGTGATGAATCTTTTTCTCTGACTGTATTAAGATTTTCTCTTGATTTCTGATTTTCGGAATTTTAGCTGTTTGAGTTAAATTTCTTTTGCCCTACCTTCTTGCTTTTTTTCACTGTGGGTCTCTAGTGACACATATATGAGACTTTTTTATATTGTCCTACATTCATGCATGATTATTTCCTTTTCACTTCACTTTGGGTGATTTCTATTGGAGGCATGCACACAGGAATGAAGGTGAGTAGGCAGGCTGGCTGGAAGAGAGAGGAGGAAGCAGCTTTATTTTATCTAGTTGTTCATCGTGGTTGTTTCCCCTGGACACGAACCTGGGTCCCTCTGATATATACCCAGGTCCCTAGGATGTTTGTGGACTACAGTCTACTAGAGGCAGCAGACCCAACTACTATGCCATTAGGGTGAACATATCTAGACCTTCTTAAGATCTTGAGTATATTTTTCTGTTGATAATCTGCATCGTACTTTTTTTTTTTTTGAAGAGAAAGGAAGCAGGCAGGTACACAGGCAGATAGGCAGGAAGAGAGAGAAGGACGAAACACTTTTTATTTATTTGTTCATTTTGATTGTTCCCTCCCAGTCCCAGGTCATGAACCCAGGTTCTAGGGCGGCCTCCAGCTTAATGCCTGAACCACCAGGGCTCACTTATCTGCATGTTCTTACCCACTCTGTCCATCTTATTCTGATTTCTTTAACATATTTATAATAGTTATTTTAAAGTCCTTTTCTGCTAGCTCCAGCATCTGGGTAATAAGAGGATCTTCATCTAGTGATTGTTTTTCTCTTCATTATGAGTCACATTTCCCTATTTCTTTATATATCTCTCTCTCTTTTATTGTATGTTTGGACATTGTATTTAAAAGAACCATAGTGAGTGGAATACTTTTCCTCTAGAGAAGATAAGCTTTTTCCTTTGCTAATCAGCTAGGGTTAGTGGCTGATGACTTAAACACACTCAAAAGCTGATCTGCAGTAGGACTGGATTGAAGCTTAAGTTTCAGTTGACTTGGTCTTTAAGTACAGGAAGGGCGAGATATGATGTGTGTGTTTTCTCAGCCCCTCCTTGTGGGGCTAGGTCCCTAACACTGGGCAGTTTTGTTTTGTTTTTTATCTTTCCTTTCAGAGGAAGGAAGGCGGATAGCAGGCAGAAAGAGAGAAGGAAGAAGTATTGTATCTATTGCTTTATTTAGTTTAGTTCCTGCTGGCCCAGGTGACGAACCCAGGTCCTTGGGCTTTATGGGGACTATGTCCTGAGTCATCAGGATGCACCAGCTTGGGAGCACTGGGAGCTGATGGTGATTTTTCTGTTTCTCCGTCCAGGTCCCAGCCTCCTACAATGCCAGCCACTGAACCACGAGGAGGACTAACTCTGTTTTGGGTTCGTATATATTCTCATCTATTGCTCCAGCCCATAGAGAAGTTAAAATACCTGCTTTCTTTTTAGTCAAGTGGAGCTCTCTGGATGTGGCAGGCCCCATCATGTGTGTGCCCATGACCTGACTTAGCAAATATCCTAGAAGCTGCTTATGTCTTCTCACCTATGAAATCTTGTCTTTTTTTTCCCCTAGAATTTAATTCCTTTAGATTACTTTGTGATATCTGTAAAACTAAATATACTTTAGCTATTACAGTAGAAGTGGTCTGTTGTGAAATTTTATAGCCTACTTGGATATGAAGTTAGAAGAGTTGGGTGCCATATTTATATCCATTAGGGATCTGCCCATTATATCTTTTGGGAGGCCCTCGCAATCAATTTTTCCTCCAGAACTGGGAAAGACAGCTAGTCCTTCAGTTGAATGACACTGTTGGCTTGCATAAGGCTTGCGGCTTTAAACAAATAAACAAAATAAAAAATTGTCAGCACTCCAGATGCTCGTTCTTTGAAAGATGTACTGAAATTGAGACAGATTACTGTGCTATGGAAGATGATGCCTATCCCACATTTGCTCTGAGGTCCATGCACACTGAGTGGAATTGTTACTGATTTCTTATTTTGTCATCTCTTTTCAGAGCATGTGTGTTGAATTTATATACTTAAATGCATAGATAATACAGTTCCATTGTTTACTGCCTTTTCATTAATACTAGACCTCTGAGGTATGTGTTTTTATTCCTAATGCTAAAATGAGGAAACTGAGGCTTAGAGAAGTCAAGTAGTTAGATCCGGGATTAAGGTGGGGAATCAGGATTTCAGTCAAGTCTGTATGATTCCCTAATGTGTGTGCTTTATACTACTCTGGATGGCAAAGAGAATTTTTCATCAAATGACAGCACAGGTATTTAACATTGCTCCCCTGGAGATTGGTATTCGGAATTCTGAGGTGGTCTGAGACAATCAAAACTCAGTGCCACGGCCAATTAACAGTGTCTTCCATGGACAGAATGGAAGAGTAGAGAAACCAGGTCACATTCTCTGTCTGTACCATCTACTTCCTAAGTACATGCAGTGAGAATACAGATTGCAAAGTGGTTCATAAACCTAATGTCATTTCTTCCTGCCTGCTCATTTGCCTTCCTGCCTGCACCTTTCCTTTAAAAAAAACCAAACCAAACAAACAAAAAAAAAGAGTAGCTATGAAGCTCTGCAGATTTTCTTGTAAATCTTGGATCTATGGGTTGATATATCCCACTGAATTTGGGGAATTTGGAACCACTGATCTTCGAAATATTTTATCTACTCTATTTTTCTCTTCTCCATTTGTGATCCTAAATACACATATAAAAGGCCATTTGATCCCACAGATCACTGAGACCCATTTCATCTTTTGCAAACACTTTTCTATAATTTCTATTGAACTGTGTTCAAATTGACTAGACTGCATTCTGCAGTTATGGTCTGCTAAAGTCTATTCCCTGGATGTTCTTGATTTCTGATACACTTAGGCATTCCTTCCTTGTAAGATATGGCCCTTTTGGGTTTCATTAGAAAGGCTTAAAAGTTCATCAAAAACATCCTATTTGTCAGGACTTGAACTTTAAACCAATACCAAAATTTCTGCCTCGAGTTCTAGCTAAAACTTTCTGTTTGTTTCCCTGAGGTCCTGCCTTGTATATGTTCCCTTTAAGAATCAGCCAGGGCATGTCCTGGTGGAGTAGCGCTTAGGTCTGCTATCTCTTTCTTCTGGCGTAATCCATATACATTCCAAGGATCCAGGTTTGCATCCTCCGGCCAGGGGAACAACTGAAATGAGCAACTTCCTCTTCCTTTCCTTCCTGTCTGCTGCCTTCCTGCCTTCTTAAAAAAAAAAAAAAAAAAAAGCTGTGATACAATTTACCATTGTCACCATCTTTAAGTGTACAGTTCAGAGGTATTAAGTGTATCACATTGTTACACAACCATCACCACCATCTCCAGAACATTTTTGTCTTCTCAAATTGAAACTCCATACCCATAAAATAATAAAAACTCATCACTACCCTGTCCCTTAGTCCCTGACAGCACCACTCAACCTGTTGCTATGAATCTAATTATTCTGGGTGCGTCATATAAGTTAATCACATAGGATTGTTGCAATATTCTCATTTTAGAATGAGTGAAATTCTGGTTAAAGGTAGATGTTTTAACTCCACATTTTATTCCTATGTCCTCCCAACACCCCGCTAAATAATAGAGATGAAAGGTACAAACTATAGTAAGAGACGGAAACCAAGAATTAAGAAGTGTCAACAGTTATCGAAGATGTGGAGTGGGCACAAAATACTGTATGATTGCACCTCCATGAGGCACCTAGAAGAGTCAAATTCATAGAGACAGACAGTAGAATGGTGGACGCCACGAGCTGGGCACAGAGGAGAACTGGGATTTGTGTTTAGTAGGTGCAGTGTTTCAGTTGAAGAAGATTAAAGTGTTCTGCAGATAGATGGTAGTGATGGCATGACGTATGTTCACAGCAATGTAAATACTTAAACATGATGAAGATGGCTCGTTTTATGAGACGGGTATTTTAACACACACACACGCGCACACACGGTGAGTGGAAGTAACTGAAGAAGCCAGGGAGAGGAGGCCAAGCATGGAAATGCACATAGAAGGGTGTAGGAAGGGGAATAGCAGCCACATGGGGAGCAAACCATCCCTTGGACCCCACCCCCAAGTGGTTTGTGTTTTGGAAAGCCCAGTGCAGCAAAGGGTACATATGACATGGACCGAATCTTACTGCTCTCCCTGCCAATCTCAATAGCAGACATGAAACCTCCAGAAAAATGATCAGAGTTCTTATCTAGAAAATAACTGGATGCTTCAAAAACTCCACAGTCTATCATCTTAGAGGTTCACCAGTTAAACCGTCTATAGAGAGTGGCTTCCCACCTTCTCTCTCTCAGTGAAGTCCTTTCATCAGCACGTCTCTACATAGAGGCTCCATCACAGAGATAATTTATGATCTCATTCTCATCAATGCTCTAATGGTCACCAGTCTTTGATGGAAGCCTCCAATATGGAAGATTCACTCTTCTAAGCAAAGAAAAAACACAATCAGGGTCAAGGGCATCTTCATATAATGAACCATCAGTACAACAAAGGTCATATGTAGTCAGAACAGGCAATACCCAGACATAACAGGACCACCTTACAATGCATACAGCTTGAACCTCAGTCCTGCGGGGAGGAAATACAGGCAACCTTCATTTACCATAGCTGGAAGTTAATTGAAAATATCTAAAATGGATGAATCAAGAACTAGTGATGTAGGCATATTATTTAGAGAGAAAGATAACTATCAGGAGGAACAACTCAAAGAGTTAAAGAGGGTTGCCTTCATAGGACCAAGGCTGGGTAGAGGTAGGCTGGGAATAATTGGTATGCATCATAAGCCCTTCTGCATGACTTGATGGTTTAGGCTTGTGCATGGATTAGCAGTACCTTTTTTTTTTCCTTTTAATTTTCAAAGAAAATGACTGGAAGGTTTTTTCTCATATAGCATTGTTTCATTCTGGAATTTTCCAATTAAGCTTTTGGCTAAACACATCCATATGATAATGATTAT
Source organism: Solenodon paradoxus (assembly GCA_004363575.1). NCBI lineage: Eukaryota > Metazoa > Chordata > Mammalia > Eulipotyphla > Solenodontidae > Solenodon > Solenodon paradoxus. The sequence goes on from RJWH01001437.1 coordinate 98,189, forward strand.
TATTCAGGAATCAGGAGGGTTGTAAAAACATTGTGTGCCATTAGAGTAATCAAGCTCAGCTCTAACACATCTTGGCTTTTCAGGATAATTAGACCACACTGGAGGCCCAGATGGGGTGAATGAGAAAGCCATGGGTGTCTGCTATATCGTAACAAGAAAACATCACACAGAACTACCCAACTGGCAATTGAAATTTGCATGTTAACTTAGCACACAAGAAATGAATAAAATTGCTTGGGTTTGGGGGCAAAACATTTCACTTAAAAAACCAAACAGAGAACATAGGTGCAGTAATGAATGTCTTACACAACTCATTTTCAACCTTCATGTATTAAAACAGAATCTCTAAAGCTAGATGTGGTTCCTTCTGTTATATTTTGCTTTGAAGGTCACCTTTTACTGAGAGCATCTTTATTGTAAGTTCACAAAACACAAAAAAGTCATTAATTTATTAATTCGTCGGGCAAAAATGTCTTGCGCACCTTCACTATTCAAAGGCCTGGGTTGGTGCTAAGAACGCAGTGGGGGAAAGGAACCAACAGCCCTGCTGTCACAGGAATGTACTCACTAGTGTAGAATGTGGACATCTTAGTTTAAAAAAAAAACAAGCAAAATAGCAAAAGAGCAGAAACAAGTAACAGATAGGTCATGTTACTTTATCATAGCAATTTTGTAAATTACATGGGAGTGATTCTTAAATAATGGATGTTTTGGGGGTCTTACCAAAAGCACTACATTTTGGGAAATGATGGAGCAATACCTACCACCTATCACTAAAAATGCTAAAAGTTAGAGGTACTTCGTTGGGTAGCACCTTAAAGACCTGCCAGTCTTTCCAGATACACTTCCCTGCTGACAAGATGTTTAGTTATTTGGAATTCCAGAGTATTATGAACATGCACATGCAGTGTTGGTATTACGGTAACACCACAACATCTCTCTTTTGGAATGTTCTGGGTTAGAAAAATTTGCCTGATGGCTCTGTGCTGACCAGAAGGAGCGGTGACAATAGTTTTGGTGGCTGTGTGTTAAATAAATGAGCAAGAGAAGAAGATAAACCTTACATTTTCCACAAGGGACTCTTGTTCAGATGTGGAGAGGTTCGGGAAATTAGTCAGAAAAACTAGAAAGAAAAGACATTCCAGGTCTCATGGGTAGGAAGACAAGGACCCCCCACCCCCCCATAGTATTGCTGAGAAACTAAGCACTGAGCCTGTGGCCTTTGTCAAGCTGAATGACTGCAGAGAAGTGGGCCAGGAGGCATCACCACACATTCCTCTGACTCTCCCTGGGGCAGTGCAGCCAGCCTGTAGATTCCCTTTCCCTTTCCAGGTGAATACCTGTGGGGCGTGGGCCTGACCAAGGCTGTTCTCTGAATTGTTTGTGCTCTACTTCTTTCCTTCTTTTTCTGACTTATTTCACTTAGCAGAGTCACCTCCAGTTTCATCCAGGTTGTTGCAAAAGGCACAATTTTATATTTTTAGTAATGCATAGAATGCCACTGAGTATCTACACCACAGCTTCTCCATCCCATCATTAGGATGTTTCCATATTTTGGCTATAATGAACTGTGCTGCTGTGAATACAGGGGTGTAGATATTTTTTCTGATTAGTGTATTCCTTGGGTACATGCCTAGAAATGGGATTACTGGATTAAATATTGTTTCACTTTTTTTTTTCTGTTTTGAGAAATCTCCATCCTGTTTGCAAAGGGATTGCACAAATTTACATTCCCCCAGCAGGGAAGGAGGGCTCCTTTTTCTCCACACCCCTCCACAACTAGCTGTTTCTAGTCTTTTTGACATAGGCCGTTCTCACTGTTCTCACCGGTGTGAGGTGATATCTCATTGCAGTTTTGATTTGATTTTCTGAGGTACAAATTCAATATCCTAAAATCAAATTTAAAAAATAAAAAAAACCCAAATTGCAAGAAATTAAAACAATTAACAAAATTAAAAACAAAACAAAACAAGTTATGTAATTAAAGAAACAAAAAGAAGTATTGTTGGAGCTTTTACACAGGATGCCCCTTGCCTTATGCAACAGAGCAAATTGATGCGGGCCAGCACAGTTTAAAATCTACATGGCAGTATGCAGATGTATGGGCAGACGACTGACAAAACCTGAGACTTCTAAGAGCAAAGACCCCAAAGAAAGGAGCCCACTTTAGCAACTTGAGTCTGGGACACACCCTTAGATACTCCAGTCATTTTCACGCCAAGTAACCTGGACACGCCCACGAAAGGAGAAGGCCCCGCCCCTCACATCTATACCGGAATCCATCTTGCCTGAGTGAGAGGCAGGCAGTGCAGGTCTAACGTGTGCGTTCTCCAGGTGTGACTTTCCCGGCCTGCAGGGGCCTTCAACTCGCTGTTTCTGTTTTTAATAAACTTGCTGTGTGACCCTGTCCAAATGGCTCTCTCCAGGAATTCTTTCTGGATGGACCCAGAGTCTCATCAGAGTGTCTCACTTACTCTCACCACAAATTATAAGTGGAGACCTACATACCATATAGATAAATGTTTAAAAATCATAATTCAAGATATAGTCAGTTATATGGTTCCCTCCACACCTCCCCCGCCCACCACCATCATTTTCTTTAGATAAACTATACCTTTAAACTCACCAGGAAGGCCTGGTTCAAATGCAGAACTCTGACTCCTTAGAGTCCCACACGGAACATTGTTAAGTGGGGAGAACCAGCCCCAGATGGCCTGAGCCCCCTTCTTTTCCCACTCTCAACTCTTTCCAACACTGCGAAGGCAATACTTGTGAGTTTAAGTATGTACACATTTTCAACATAGCCATCTCTTGGTGACACTCAGGCCTAGGGAAATGCATACCCTACTGATAGGATGCCACATTTCAGGAAAGACAGAAGAGAGGTCCACACAGGCCTGCCTTGGGGATGGTATTCAGGCTGTTTGGGCATGGAATTTTGCATTCTTGGTAATAGGGGCATGGAGAGAATAGGGGTTAGAAAACTATGGTTCATAGGCCAAACCTGGGTCTAGCACTTTTTTTTTTTTGAAGGGAAGGTGCAGACAGGAAGAGAGAGGAGGAGGAAGCACTTTGCTTTATTTTTATGTTCGTTCACATTGGTTGTTCTCACCAGACTCTTGAAGCAAACCTGGATCCTTGGGATGTACACAAACTGTGCTCCTTCAGAGGCAGCTGACCAAATCACTAGTCCACCAGGACACAACATCCATCCACTTGTTTTCACAAATAAAATTTTCTTTTATAGCACCAGCTTCATTCATTGACATTATCTATGACCGCTTTCTTGCTACATTGGCAGAATTGAGTTGTCTCAGCAAATTATATGGCCTACAAAACTTAAAAGTATTTACCCTCGACCCTTTAAGAAAAAGTTTGCTGATTTCTGATCTAGGACCAGGGGAGTGGACAGGCCAGTGGGCTTGCCTTTATGGCTGGAGATTTGACAGCTGTAGCTGGAGGAGGGTCAGAGTGGAGTTACCTGAAGTGTGGATCCCCAAGCTTGACTCTGATAATGTGGAAACATCAGAGAAATCCACATTGAAGGGCAGTCTGCTAAAACAAGTCCCACACTTGTCAACATGCCCATATCATGAAAGGCAAAAAAGGAACTATTTCTGATAAAAGAGGATTAAAGGGACATGACAACTGAAAACAATGAGACCACTAAAAGATGGGATCTGGGACCAGGAAAAAATGCTACAAAGAATAATATTGGGACGACAGGTGAAATTTTCATTAAGTCTTTACTAGCTAATAGCATGGTATCAGTGTCAGTAGATGCATTGTTTTTAGAAAATATGCAATCAAGTTTTAAGGATAAAGGAAAATAATGGCTGCAATTCACTCTAATAATAATAAAATAAAAATGTAGATAAAGTGAATAAGAATAAATGTAGCAGAGTGTTAACATGGTAACTCTCTCTGTGAAGTCTTTCTAGGAGTTCTTTTTATTCTTCTGCAACTTGCCTGTAAATTTGAAATCCTTTCATAATAAAAAATTAAAAAAAAATTAAATGTGCAGGCAAGACATTCCCTCGTCTCTCTTCACCCTCTGTATCCCTCCCTTCACTGTGTTCACTAAAATTCAACAAATGGTAACAAATAGCAAACAAAAAGGAAATGAGTAAGTGATAGATAGGAAAGGAAAAATGAGTCACTTTTGATGACTGATGAGAGTACTGAACAGGCCCACCAGGGATGTTCTTTGGTTTATTCAGACTCACAAGATGACCACAGGCCGCACTCCATCTGCTTAGAAGGAGAGAGGGTGGGAACCACAGCAACCCGCGGGGCAACTTTAGAAGTTCTTTGCAGCAAGTGTCCTTGCCACACTCAATCAATGCCAGGCGGTGAGATCGTGTCTGGCCTTTGTGAGAGCTACTCTGATTTAAAAGCTCCATAGACACAGCTTCTGGGTCTCTGCAAAGCACATGTCTGGTTACAAGAGATCACACTCAAGAAGCCCCAAACAGTGCTTTTCCATAGATGTGTCAGTCCAGATGCCAATCACCAATGCTCATTTTTATTACAAGCGATGTTGCCTAGCAATATAGTTGGCACATACTTTCAGGGAACTAAAGGTTTTTTGTTTTTGTTTTTTCTTCTAAATCAAAGTGGTAGGCAGGAAAGAAGGCGAGAAGAGGTAGGTAGGTGGAGGAGGGAGGAAGAAGCATCATCTTTATTTATCTTGGTTGCCTCCTGTCCCAGGATTTGAACCCAGGTCCTTGGGATATATGGTGGATTGCACTTGGCTGCAGGCGGGGGTGGGGGGAGCTTAAACATTTCTTCACCATGGTGCAGCCAGAGGTGGTGGTGGTGGTGGTGGTGTTTTTTTAGAGGAAAGGTGTAGTCAGGAACTGAGGTGAACAGGCAGGCAGGAAAAGAGAGGAGGAAACATTTTATTGATCTCATTTAATTGTTCATCTTCGCTGTTACCTTGGACCCTGGTCTTGAATCGGTGACCTGGGGATCTGTGTGGACAACGCTGCCATGAACTAACCCACTAGGCCGCCAGGGTGTGCCGGAAGGTCGTGTCAATGTCCATAGTTCACCCCAAGGAGTTCGGTTAATGTTTTGACATAGAAAAGCACAAGTGAACAGATTTTGTGGTCACTGGGATTTGTATTACCCAGTGGAGTAAGAATGTCTCCTCCATATCTTATGCAACTGGACTAGCCTTTGGCCATCTGTCTTTATTGTGCTTACACTATTCCCTTTGATTCTGATAATTCTAGGCATTTTACATCAACGATAGTGCACAAATCTTTTTGAGCAAACCAAACATGCTACAGTGAAACTAACCTTTTTAGAAAAAACATCTTTCCCCTTATATACCATGTGTAAATCTAGGGTTTTATCCACTCTGGAAGTAGAGTTTAGGTCTTTAAATTAACCAGTGATTGCTTTAAACTTCTCTCTCCTGTTTTTTGAAAATGCTTATATTCATCTTACTTTTCACTAGATGGCAGCAGAGGACACTGGTCAGGCTCTCGCGTGGCCCCCAAATTGTAACTTTTGTCAGACTGGTGGTGTTTAGGTAGGCTGACAATATTACCTTGAGACAAAAAGTGGGACAGGATTATGCACTGGCAACTAAGTGGAGGGGAGGAAGCAGAGCCATCCGAGAAGGAGCAGAGCAACCAGGCCAGTAACAATTAAGTACTAAGGGATGTCAATTGGTCATCCCATAGTAATGATGTGTGGTCCAGCGGGACTTCATACAAATGGCTAGGGCGGGTGCAAGGAATTTTGGCACCTTAGGTGAAAACCAAATCTGATACCCCTGTAAGCCCCTCGAAATGTCCTGCCTAAAATACATGCTGCTTTAACCGTCCCAGTGCCAGAAATGCCCAATAATCCCCTATAGTGCCAGAGATACCCCACGTAGTACTTACCTGTGGTTGGACCACGCTGTGGTGTTCTGCTCCCTTTGAAGAAACAGGCGTGTGGAGTGGAGGGGAATTTTCTTCCTACCCATCTCATCTCCTCACAGCGGGCAGAAAGAGCAGGCTGCCATAGTCAGCACCAGCAAGGGCTGTCTTTAACATGGAGCAAAAGAGGCAACTGCTTTTGGGAGCCCCTCAACAGACTGGGCCCAGGGAAACTCAATTCTCCCTTTTGCTACACATTAAAGATGGCCCTGGTTTATTAAAAGTGGGACAAAATAGACACTGATATTAAAATGATGGGACAGTTGGGAAACATGGGGAAAAGGGGGTAGGTATGGTCAACCTATGTTAAGGTGTCCTCCACAGTGGAGAGCTTTCTTTAAACTTTAATTGTTCACCCCAACCCTGTTAAACTGTTGTCATTATAGGCCGCTTGGACCTGCTGGCCACCACACAGACCATTTTATTTTCTGCTCTCTTGAGTGCTCTCAACCACCTTTGTCCATGTGTTCAAGATTTGAATGGCTTCAGAACCAACATGGCAGTTCCATCAGGTGGTAATCCCATCACAACCTTTGGCTCTCAGGTCCATTCTGCTCTGTGCGCCTCCAACATCCAGCCAGCCATGAATCTGTCTCCACAGACCAGCTGAAGAGCATTTTTGGTTCTTTTCATGGACAGTGAGTATAAAAATAGATTTACTCCAACCTGCATCTCCAACCATCAGGGGATGATAATAGCCCCTGTAGTATGCCGCAGTTTTGCATTAGAGAGTGGGTAGATGGATTCTCCCATCTAGGAGAGCCTCTCTGTCCCAGTTTCTTTAACTCGTGGTCCATTGGTCAGATTGAATGGGGGATCTGAAATATCTCACCTACTGCTGCCACCGCTATGCAGTGCCTATGGAAGGTCTTCTTAGATTCAACTTTCAAACTCACAATACCCCTTTAGGCCACACATGACACCGGCTTATTCAGCCAGCAAGGTGATGTCAGACAGTGGGAATCTTTGTAAAAGTTCACTCAGCAGATACCTCAGGTGCAAGAAGACAAGATCTGCACAAGGCAGGTGCACAAATTGCCTTGATTTAAAGTCTCCATACCCCCAGCAAATAATATCTCTAGTAACAACTCCACAGGCATGGCTTCTAGAGTCTCGTAAAAGACTTGCGAGTTAGAAAAGGAGCCCAAGACTAGGGTGGCATCCACTGCAGATCAAATTTACAAGGCAGGGGTCATTTTTATTATAAGCAATGTTGACAGGTCTCATAGTCAACACATACGTCTTCATTTGTTTCCAGGCAAACAAAGAAAATGAACCAAAAGTCAGATTCTCGTACAAAGGAGAAAAGACTGGATACCCTAGTGGAGCAGCAGTTAAATCCACCACCTCCAGCTGAGCAAAGTCCACATACATCCCGCACAGATCAAATTAAATCTAGTAAACATTTATCATCATTCGTGGTTAGAAACTTGTTTTCTTTTGATGAGAACTTGTAAGACTGATTCTCTTGGCAATTTTCAAATATACCATATAGTATCATTAACTACAATCACATTGTGCATTACCTCCTCTGGACCTATTTATATCTGAATTTGTTCCTGTGAGCCCCTGCGCTTATTTTGCTCACTCCTTGTTTCCTGGCACTGACAAACTGACAGCTAGCAATCTGTTTTGTTGGAGTGGTTTGTTTTTGTTCTTTGATGTATTTCACTTAGCATAATGCCCTAAAGATCCACCCATGCTGCTGTGAATGGCAGAATTTCCTTCTTTTATCACTTTATCACTAAATAATTTTCTATTATATAAATAAACATTATATATACATACATACATATATATGTGTGTGTATATATATATGAATACTTAGGTTGCTTCTATGTATGTCCCATCTATTACACATAGTGCTTCAATGAACATGGGGCGGGGTGGGGGTGCAGATAACTTTTCAAGTTAGTATATTTGTATCCTTTGCATAACTCAGAAGTGGAGACGCTGAATCATATGGTAGCTCTAATTTAAATTTCTTGAGGAGCGTCAATGCTATTTTCCATAGCGGCCACCGACATTCCCACCGACTGTGCACACGGGTTCTCTGTTCTACACATCCTTGCTGAATCTTGTTTCTTTTTGAGAAGAGTCACGCTCACAGGTGTGAGGTGATAGCTCACTGTAGTTTTGATTTGCGTTCCCCTCATTGGTGATGTACCCGCCAGTCATTTGTATGTCTTCTTCAGAAAAATGTCTAGTCAGATCCTCTGTTTTAAAATTGTTTTGTTTCAAACATTTTCATATCAATTTATGAGTTTTTGGGGGTCAGATATATGTTTTCCAAATATCTTCTCCTGGCCTGTCACTTATTGTTTCAGTTTCTTAATGATGTCTTTTGATGGAGAGAAGTTATTAATGTAATCAACAGATGTTACACTTATTTAATTTATAAATTTATTAATCTTTTATTTGTGCCCCATTTAAGAAATCTTAGCCTGCTCTTATCCATTAACATAGTCTCTTATACTTTAATAGTATCATTTCATAGTTAGGTCTATGATGCTTCTTAAATTAATTTTTGTGTATGGTGTAAGGTAGGGGTCAAAGTTAATGTTTTCTCATAGGAATATCCCTTTGACTCAACCTCATTTCTTGAAAAGAACATCCATTCCCCAATGAATTGTCCTGAAGTTTCTAGCCAATCCAATAAGGTAATAAAACCAAATAAAAGACATCCAAATTGGAAAGGAAGAATAAAGTGGTCATTATTTGCTGACAGCATGTCTATGTAGAAAATCCTGTCAAATGTATGAAAAGCTACTCAAACTAACAAGTGAGTCTAACAAGCTTTCAGGATACAAGACTAAGATGGAAAAATCAATTGCATTTCCCTCTGTGATTGCCTCCCTCTGTGGCTCAGGCAGTTAAGGTGCAGGCGGTAAAAACTGTGGATGTGGATTCAAAACCCACAGCCAGAGGGGTGGGACAAAAAATGAAGTATCTATATGTTAGCAATAAACTATTAAAAAATAAAACATCTAGAAAAAGTAGACACATATTTTTTGGCTTTGGGTTAGGCAAAGATTTCTTAGATATGACATCAAGTACACAATCTATAAATAAAAATTAATAAGTTAAACTGTATACAAGTTAAAAATGTATGCTTTCACCACCCTTTGTGGCTCAGGTATCTAAGGAGCAGGCTATGAAAGCCATGGATCCAGGTTCAAGACTCAGGATTGGGGGAGAAGGAAAGATGGATGCTTTTGAAATAAGCTTCGAAGAGAAAGAAAAGACAAGACTCAGATTAGAAGACAGTATTCATGAATCAAATATCCCAAAAGATTATCCAAATTATATAAACAACTTTCAAAACTGAATAATAAGAGAGTGAAGAATCTAATTTAAAAAGATGAGATTTGAATTACCACTTCACCAAAAATGATATATGAATGGCAAATAGGCTTATGAAAGGATGTTCATTAGACAAATGCAAATTAAACTTATGATGAAATACTGCTATACACCTTTTAGAATATCTAACAAGTGTTTGGGAGTATGCAGGATGGAAACACTCCTTCCGTTCTGATGGGAATGTGAAATGAAAAACCACTTTGGAAAAGTTGGTAGTTTCTAAAAAGTTAAGCATATACCTACTGTGAACTATGACATACTCATTTTATTCCTAGGTATTAATCCAAATAAAAGCATAAGACTATACAAAGACTTGTATATAGTTTTGTAACAGCCAGTAACTGGAAACAACCTAGAATTCCAACAATATGTAAATGGATAAACAAACTGTGGTACATTCATATAATGGACGACTAATAAAAGGCAATGAACTATGGATACACGTCTCAACACAGAAAAATCTCTCAATAATTAAGCCTGACTCCTCTTCCCCCGAAAGCACATACTATATAATTCTATTTACATATAATTCTATAAAATATACAAGAATTTATAGTGACCAAAAGGTGATCTATGGTTGTCTGGGAAGTAGTCAGGATAGACTGTTACTTGGCGAGGGATTATAAATGGGCAGAGGGAAACTTTTTGGGGTGATGGATATGTTAATTCTCTTGGTTGTGGTGATGTTTTAGACATGTTTACAAACATAAAAATAAAATCGTACATATAAAATATATGTAGAGTTTCATTTGTCATTTCCAATAAAGTTGCTATTAAAAAGTGCGATAAAAACAGAGGCCACGTATGGTGGTGTACATAGGCCGGGTTTTGCCATTAAAATTTGGCTGGCGTCCTTGTGCAAATCACTTAGAATCCTCAGTTGCAGAGAATGATGACCTTCGCAGGGCTTAAGAAACAGTGAAAACTTCGGTAAAGCAGGTAACACTTGGCTAGGCATTCAATTTTGGCGCGACATGCAAGCTGGGAGGACGGCAGGCAGCCTGTAATCAACGTCAGGCCTTGGTCGTACTGGATCTGTGATTGAAACTTCGTTGTTGCATTGTCTCAGTTGCAGAGTAACACGTAACCAGATTAACGCTGAGTGTACAGCAGGAGGCGTCAATGGCGCTCTCGGTAAAACTAAGAGGAACCAGCAGGTGGAGGTAGACTCACGGTGCCCCAAACACAGGCTCGGTGCTGGGATCCGGCAGAGGGCATGACAAGTGTCCAGGGTGGGGGTCGCGAACACTGGGAGGCTTACAGAAGAAAAGCAGCCGAAAGAGCGCCATACGCAAGCCGCAAGCAACCACACAACCCCCTAACAAGTGACTATGACCACTAGCCTTCAGAGCAGCACCATTTCCCAGCCTGCTCTGCGCCTTTGGACGCAGGCGCAGGCGCAGTGAGTCGGACGGGGGAGGGGCATGACCCCAAGGTTGGGTGGGTGTGTCCAAGTCATCTGGCCACGCCCTTCAGAAAGCCCCCGCCTTCTGCCCTGGGACTTGAAGCATCAGCCGTTTGCTCCCGGTGGTTTTCATTAGCTGGTTTTCTGGGAGAGACCCAGAGGCTGTGCCTGTGCAGAGTGGGATGATCTTCTCCGAGTCGCTCCCTTAGGACCGAGTCCCTCCTGGAGTGAGACAGCTGCCCAGCTGGTGTTCCCTGTCACCTCGCGCCGGTTTCAGAGGGCACTCTTGCAAAACAGGCAGAGCCTGGGTGGTTTGCTTCTTCCTGGAATTTTTGTTTTAAGTACAGTTGTTCCTTCCTGAGCTTGTGAAAGATCACCTATTTAAAAATTAAAACAAATTCCCCAGTCTGTCCTGGACATGAAAGAGAACTCTTAGGGGAAGCTCCATCAGATTGCCATAATAAAGGTGTTTATTTTTTCTCTGTGCAAAACAAAATAAAATATGTTCTTATCAATGTCTTGTTCTGGTCAGTTTCATTTGTGATTGTCTATAAATATAGCACGTGTGCACATGGGGAAATTGAGGCACAGAGAAGCAAAGTTGCCTCCTAAAGATTTCTCACCTGTTACATGGCAGAATCAAGATGGAAACCTCAACCTTGTGGTTTCAGAGCTATGCTCTACTTGACTATTCAGTGTTACGACTAGGCCAGCTTCTTGTCAAATTGTGGTTAGACATTTATTTCAATTGCTTTTATTTTTTAAAGAATAAAAATGGCTAGGTTCATTAATAGATGAGGGTAAAAGCTTTCCAGGGTAAGTTGATGTGTCCAGGTCATATTTGAATTGAAAAGACACTGATGAGGAAGTTGTTATTGTACTTGCCATCAAGTTATTTATGATTCAAAACACTTCATTACTTTACGTATGTAAGGATAGTTGCAATTTATGGTGATTTTTGTCCAAACCTAAGAGTTATAGTAGCTCCCTTTAAAGAGAAGACCCTCTTCATTTCAGGATGACCCAAGTCCTCTGCAGGGCCACAGGGCCTGCTAAGTAGATTCATAAACATCCATGACAGCTAGATTTCTCTTGATGTTTGACAGGTTGCTGTTTGTTTTCTCACCATAGCAATCTTTGAACACTTTAAGAAAAAGAAAAAACTCTCTCAATAGATGCTCCCTGGTGGAGCAGCAGTTAGGTCCATTGCCTCTGAAGGAGCAAGCCACATACCCCTGGGTTTGAGTGCCAGATTGGGGGGCGGGGTGCAGGGTGGGGGAACAACCAGTGTGAACAGCTAAATAAAAATAAAATAAGGATGCTTCTCTGTCTGCCTGTCTGCCTGCCTTCTTGCCTTCATTCCTGCCTGTATTTTTGCTTAAAAAAAATAAAAAAAAAGGAAAGTTCTCAATAAATCAAAGTACAAACTTTCCCTACAAAACAGTATCTTTTTTTCTACATAAGCAAAATCTTTGAGGGGAACTTTGAAGTTCTGGTGATGTTTAATTTCAGTAGTATTCATTTTGTCTGTTGTCAAGAATAGATGTAGTTTCATGGGCAATTTTTTTTCCCATTTTCTCTTTCCTGCCAGTCTAGTGGTTTTATGGTTTTATACTTACCTTCACATTTGCTCCCCATCCAACCCTTGTGTGCTCCCCGCCTCCCCCTTCCTGTCCCCAGCCCAGGCCTTAGAAGATTTTGCTGCTCTTGTTCTGGAAACCACGGGCCTGGGAAAGTGAGTGAAGACCTGAGAAAACCAGCCAAGTTCAATCCAAGATTCCCAATTGCAGAACAAGAGCAGGAAAATCTTTCAGAGAGCAAAATTATTTTTCCCCATAGGAAATGAGTTCCTGACTGCCAGTCCTACCTCCTTCTCCAGGCCCTAGGCAGCATGGAACTGCCTGTAACCACTACTGTGTATATCTTTCCTTTGACCATGCAGATGATTTTCTTCTTCTTGAGTCCAACTGTGGTTTATTGGTTTTCCCTTTTTATATTGTATCACTCATTGTGAGCTCCCAGAGGACAGGAATGTCAGTTTTATTCATCACTGTATCTCTAGAATTCAGAATGGAATCTGACACGCACTAGTAGCTCTCCAATAAATATTCATTGGATAAATAATGAATAAAATGCTTTGTTTTGAAGAGCATGTCAAAATGTGAACTTAGATGTTATCCAGAAGTGGAATTTGACATACTCTTCTTGTTGTGCATTCTGAAGAGCAAAATACAGTAGCATTCACATACTTAACTATGAATTCTCTCTTTTTCGAAACCACATACAAATGTTCTACTCTTATTGTTGTTTCATATCTAATAGATTTAATTTACCATTTCAAAAAGATATCTCAACAGTATAATTAGATTTCTTTTTAAAATGTTTTTTATCGAAGTAATATTGCATCATAATATTATGTTTCAGGTATGTGCATCATTATAAATCAACATTTATGTATGCCACTAAAAGTCTAATCACATCCTTCTGGAAACCACTGATTTTATCTTTTAGTCTAAAAACTTATTTTTATTTTATTTAATTCCTTTTTTTGTTTCCTTTGTGTTCCACATATGAGTAAAGTCTTGTGGTTTTTGTCTTCCTCTGTCTGATTTATTTCACTAAGTATAAGACCTTCCAGGTCCATTCATGTTGTTGCAAAGATTTTTATCTTTTTTTTTGTACTGAGTAGTATTCCACTGTGTATATATCCACTCCGCTGTTGAGGTACACTTACATTGTTTCTAGTTCATGTCTATTGTAAATAATACTGCAATAACATGGGGATGCACATATCTCTTGAAATTATTTTTTTTGTTTTCTTTGGGTAAATACCCAGAAGTAGGATAACTGGACTGTATGGAATTAAGATGGGTAGGCAGGCAGGTGGGCAGGAAGAGAGAGGAGGAAGAAACATCCCCATTTATTTTCATTTTAGTTGTACAGCATTGTGGTTTCCCCACCTGGTGGAAGTGACCTCAGGTCCCTAGGAAACATGTGGACTGTTCTCAGACTGAGGCAGCAGACCCAACCGCTACTCCACTAGGGTGCAGCTATTATTAGTTTTGGGGAAATCTCCTTACTCTGCCTTATCACATGAGAGTTGAGAGCCTCTTTGTTACTATCAAGTAGACTGGTGGCTTTAAGATAGTTCTACACTTGTGCATCCTGGTGACCCAGCAGAAAAGTTCACGGCCTCCAGCCAAGCACAGTCTACATACATCCCAAGGACCCCAGTTCACAACCTGGGGCTGGGGGAACAAATAAGTAAAATAAATAAATGCTTCTTCCTCCTCTCTCTTCCTGCCTATCTACTCACCTTCATTCTGCCTTCGCCTTTCTGCCTTTCCTTTTTCTTTTTTCTTTTTTAAGGTAATTCTACACATTCTTTTATATTCCTACCTTCAGGAGGGGAAGCCTAATTCCTCTCTCTTTGAGTGGCTCAGACTTGAGTGCTTGCTGCTAACAAATAGGATGAGGTAGAAGGATGTTGTACCTTTCAGAAATTAGGTCATCAAAGGCACCGAGGTTCTGCCTTGTTCTCGGATTACTTGCTCTGCAGGAAGTCAGCTGACACATCATCAGGAAACTCAGGCACCAAAGGAGAAACCGTTGAGGTGAGGCAAGGGACTGAGAAGCTGACAGCCACGTGGGTGAGTTTGGTAGCAGATCTTTCAGTTTCACTCAAATCATCAGGTGACTCTAGCCCCCTCTGATAACTTCTATTGTCTCTGCAGTGCATGTGTGCAGTGCGTGTGTGTGTGTGTGTGTGTGTGTGTGTGTGTGTGTTATAGAACATTTGTTGGAATTAAGTTCATTTAATTAATGGAGGCAATTTTAACTTTCAAGAAAATTGCTTTGATGTGAAGTAGAAGGAGACACACTGGGAGAATAGAAAATAGTAGATTAAAGGTAGATTTGAAATATTGGACACCAAAGAGTTTCTACAATAAGAATATCCAGATAATGGTATATTATTAGAGTAAAACAGAAAACCATGACCTGTGGGTTGACAAACTGCTTTTTAATTTTTTAGAAACGTGTTGCTGATTCTTTATTTTAATCGGGGTATACTTTGAAATAGAGGCTTTTTGTTTTTCTTTTAAATATTTCCTTGTGTTCTCCTACATATTTTCTTTTTTCTTTAAAGAAAAGTGCAGGCAGAAATGAAGGCAGCAGCAAGCAGGCAGGAAGAGAGAGGAGGAAGAGGCAGTTTATTTCTTTTTCATTTACTTGTTCATACTGGTTGTTCCCCCCAGGCCCAGGACTTGAACTCAGGGGCAGGTGGCCTGTGTCCTTTAGAGACGTTTAACCTAACCGTTGCTTCACCAGGGCATGCCTAGAGTTTTTATTTCATGACTTTTTGGAGATACATTTCAAATACTCTAATTCATCCCCTGAAGTATACAATGCAGTGGTGTTTTCATATAATTACAAAGTTGCACAACCATTGCCACAATGAAATGTTTGAAATTTCAGTGCCCCAAAATGAAACCCATTAAGTGTTTACTTGTTCCAGAATCTGCTCATTAAGTCCCCCAGATCTTCCACGTTGACACATTTTATCACACAAAAACAAAACAAAACAAAGCAAAACAAACTTCCAATGATGAATGCTGCCACTGATCTACCAGAAAAGTCTTAAGTAGTGGGAAGCAGTCAGCTTCTTTGTACCAGGTATAAGTTTTCCAAGATAACTGATTTTTTTTATTGAAAACTTGAATTTTATCATGGCCAACAATACTATCAGTTGTTTACCTTGAAGTCATAAGCTCATTTAGTTATTTTTGAGAAAATGTGTGCTACATACCTAAGACTAAATAGCTACAGTTTGTCCATTGATTTTTTTTTTTAAGGTGCCAGCAGCAATGAAGGACAGATGGCAGAGGCAAGCAGGCAGGGCTTGGGAGGAAGGCCAGAGGTGGCTGACTTACCCACTGCTCCACCAGGCATTCCTGTCACTCAGTCTTTAAAAATGACATTCCATCAAAAGAGTGGCTAGGTCAGCTTACAACTCAGGCTGTCACACAAGTGCTTTTCTGGAGACAACTATTGTACTTCAGCGTGTAGCAGAAATGCTTCCTGTGTACTTCCCATTTCATCACATATTGAAAATTGATTTAAAACATCAAAATGGTGTGTATTCAAGGGAAGAATGAACAACATTAATAATATTTGCCATTTCATCAGGAACATTTTTTAGTGAAACTTGACCTACAGCCTGGCTTTTTTCTTTTTAAAGAAAAGGTGCAGGCAGGGATGAAGGCGAGCAGGCAGGCAGGCAGGCGGGGAGAGGAGGAAGAAATACTTATTTTATGTAGTTGTTCATCTTGGTTGTCCTCCTTCCCTTCCCCGTTCCCCCCAACTTGCCCCTCATGTGGAGCCAGGACCTTGGGATGTAGATGGACTATGCCCGGCAGACTTAACTTAGTAGTCACCAGAGCACACCATAGCTGACTTTTTTGTAAAGCTATTTTTTTTTTCCCAATGTGAGGCACAGCTGTGAAGAACAGAACAGTTTGATGCCACTGCCTTGATTAGTGCTTGGGCACCGACTCCCTTCCAGTTATAGCTGCTCCGTTCCACTTGGGGGACAGAAAACTCATCCTAACTTCTAATATGATAGATATATGTTGTCTGTTTTTGCTCTTCATATAAATGGAATCAGAGTGTGTATGATTTGGTGCTCAGTTTCTTTCATCATTATGCCTGTGGGATTCGTGTATGTGTGTGCTGTTGCAATTTGCTCATTCTCATTGCTTTTCATATTTTCCTTTTGTAAATATTCATCTCTTCCATTGCAGAGAGACATTTGTGTTATTTCCACTTTGGTTTTGACAGGTAGGAGTAGTGCTGCTATGAGTATTGTACGTATCTTTGATGAACATATATGTGCACATATATATGAATGTATGTATTTGTTGTCACTGGTTATTTACCTAAGAGTAGAATTGATAGGTTACAACGTATGTATATGTTTTCAGTTTTAGTAACTTCTGCTGGTAAATTTTCCATGATACTACTTTTGTTTTTTCAAATAATTAAATTAGATTGGAGAAACAGCTTTCATGTATATATAATAAAATATAGGTGTGAAAATGAAAATGTGTATGAGGCTGGAGAGGCGATGTAGGGCTACACCATTCAGAGTGTGAGTGCTGTGTGAAGGCAAAGTAGGCAGAGGAGTACAAAGAAGAAGGGACTGGATTCAATTCTGGACCCACTACTTACCACAATTCTACTCTTAGGTAAATAACCAGTGACAACAAATACATACATTCATATATATGTGCACATATATGTTCATCAAAGATACGTACAATACTCATAGCAGCACTACTCCTACCTGTCAAAACCAAAGTGGAAATAACACAAATGTCTCTCCTTGGTTAATTATTTAAGCTCCTTCAACCTTAGTTTCTTCATCTGTAAAATGGGGATAGTCTCCACCTAAAAGGGTCATTTTGAAGATTAAATAAATAATGTACAAAAACTGCTTAGAAGAGGACCTCCTACGTAAGATACCTTCTAAAAATATTGGTTTCTTTCCTCCCAAAGGATTTTATTTGGAGATAGTTATAACATTTGTACAGGAAGATATATTATTAACTGCTATATCATTTAAATAAAATAATGATTTGTCTGCTGCCGAAGGGAAGTGAGTTGCACTCTCCTTGTTTCTGCTGGTAGGCAGATTTCATGTCAAGCATTGAACTAGTGCATTTTAAGTTTTATTCCCAAGATGCTGTTTTGCAAAGTGCCTTAGTGGGCACCTAAGTACCTGCACAGACTCACTCCCATGTTTGCAGTGTTTTGGAGAGTAGAAACAACTTACTGCCATCACATAGCAACAGGACCATTGCTGTCATAGCCAAAGAAAGGCAAAGCCAAAAGGTCTTAGGCCCACAAGTTTTAGGACCTAATATTACACATGATATCAGGTATAAGAAGATGAGGATCTGCATGGGAATCTTCAGATTATACTTAGAGATGTCATAAAAAATTAGCACATGCCATTGCATGGACCAAAATGAGGTGGCCTAGAGAGGCTGGCGCCTTGTCTGCATGCAGAAAGGAGGGAGCAGCATGGAGGGCATCTCCTGCTTTCCCAGGGGACAGATGTCTTATTAGCTTCATGATGAAGCAGAAGGTAAATGGTCAATCAGTGACTTGGTCTCTTCCAATGAAACAGTGAGTTTCCTAGAGATGTTCAACTAGAAACTGTTGTTGTGAGATAAGAGTTCTCAAACTTCAGTGAAAACAACACAAAACAAAGGAAAGTTCTGTACAGGGAAGCTGAATGGATTAGCGCAGCCTCCTCTCACCCTGCAGTCTCACACCATGCCAGAAAAGCTTCCTAAAACACATCAGGCATGGGAAAGCACTACATGAAAACTGTGAGCGGCTCCCTTGGCCTATAAAACAAATTTTAGACTGCTCATCCTGGCATGAATGGTCCTTGCTGAGCTGATCTCTTTCTGTTGTGAGCTTTCTTTCCGATGACTCGAACCACACTCTTTAGCAAAAGTACTCACTTTTAGCTTTCTTGACTTTTTCATTCTTTGTGCTTTTATAAATCCTACTCACTCTTCAAGGGTGAATTCAAGTTTGTTTTCTGTCTTCCTTGACCTTTTTTCCCTTTCCCGTCCAGTTTCAAATATTTCCCTCTTTGTTTACCTTTTCTTTATTTTCCCCCAAGGAAAGGTGCAGGCAGTCAGCAAGGGAGAGGAGGAAGAAGCATGTTTTTTTTTTTTTTCTATTTTGTTGCTCATCTTGATTGTCTACCACCTACTCCAACTTAATCCCAGGTTCCTGGGATGCAAACCTGGGTCCCTAGAACATATGTGGACTGCGCTCCTTTGGAGTTGGCTGACCAAACTGATATTCTGCCAGGGTGCGCTTTCATTGTTGATGTGTTTTTTCCTCTACCTAATTTATGAGCTCTTTAAGCCATGGTCCCTGCTATCAAGTTACTTAAAAAATCAAGTTAATATTATGTCTCATTATTATTATAGATTTACAAGTAGTAGGCCCTTAGTGTGTGTGTGTGTGTGTGTGTGTGTGTGTGTGTGTGTGTGTGTGTGAAGGCGTGCTTTTTACTTGACAGTGAAAATAAAACTACATACCGGAAAACACCAAAGATATCCTACAAAACCAAAGATTTTCATAATAAAAATAAAACGGAATTTTCCTGGAGTCAGATATGACTGAGGATACACAGAATTGAGGACATCATGTCTTTGGAAAGACCACTGTTTGGATGACAGTAATAGTAGTTGATTTTTGGATCCAACCAGGAATCTCAAAATGCCCCACATGGCTGTAACTCCAAGGTGTGCCTGCTAGGCTGTGAGACCTATGTCTTGTGTCCCAGAAATATTTCAGTCATTCATTTCATTTTTAGTTTGTGCCTGCTATGTTCTAGCACCTACACTGCTGTGGGTGTTGGGATTCAGTTGTGAACAAGACACAGTTGGACCCTGGTGGAACAGACATTCAAGGAAATATGCTCAAAAGAAGCATGTTCATTTTGTCAAGTATTGATGGATGAAGAAGAGATAGACAATCTATGAATATATACTTTTGGAAGGAAGCAATAGGGTAATGGGATAGTAACTGGTGGGGGGAAATAGAGATGGTGGCCAGGTGTTCACTTTAGGGATAGTGTGATCAACTACTTTTGCCAAATATTGTGAGGTGAAGAGTTCCCTGCATTTAGAGCCATGAAAGTCTGGACTTTATTGAATTCTGCACTGTGACCTCATAGAGACACTTGCCTACTTCATTTGTAAAATGGGAATACCAATAATTGTCTTACAGCGTTATGGAAATTTAGCAAGAGAATGCATATGAGAAATGTTGGACAAGTAAGTGAAATATAGAAATATTATTTTACTCTAGATCTCAAGTGATTGCTTGGATTTCATGCAATTATGAACCAGATCCCTCTGATGGGACCTCGGAGTGGAGATCTGGACCATTTGAGCTTCTGGTTTATTGGCTCAGTGCAGGGGTATCCAGGGCTCAGGCAAAGGGGTCTTTCACCACGGGAACGTGTAGTCACCATTTCTTTTTTCTTTTTTTAATATGGTGAAAAAATTATATTTAAAATTAACCAGCTGGACTCAGTTTAAATGATCCCAATTTTGTTGGCAACATCCAAAGCATCATAGTGAGGAGCCGGTAAAACTTAACGCTTTCCATCAGGTCTGATAAGAATGCTGACCTTGGTCACATCAATGTCATAGAGCTTCTTCACAGCCTGTGTGATCTGGTACATGTTGGACTTGAGATCCACAATGACCACAGGTGTGCTGTTGTCTTCTGTCTTCTTCATGGCCGATTCAGCGGTCAGGGAGAACTTGATGGCACAGTGGTCAAACTTGTTTCTCCTGGGGGCTCTCTTCTGAGAATATTTGGGCTGCTTTCAGAACTGCAGTGTCCTGGTACGTTGGAGGTGAGTGATGTGCTGATCTTTTTTTTTTTTGGTGACTGTGGATGCCTTTCAGCACTGCTTTCTTGGCTTTCAAGGTTTTTCTTTGGCTCCACTGTTGGAGGGTAGGGACTTCCTTTTTTGCTTCCGGTGCCATCTTTGTGAAAAGGATCTCCCACCACTTCTTCATTTATCATCTTCATTCTTCCCTGGGTCCTTGTGGGATCTATACTGGTTTTCATGAAAAAATCCTGACCTTTTAATTATTTTCTTTCTTTTTTTCATATCTAAACAAGTATTGCTGGTAAGCCCTCATGCACTCGTACTTAATTTAGGCAAACTGCATAGTAAGAAAAAAAAATTGTGTACCAATGTTTATGCTGTCTGGAATTTAAATACAAAAACAAACTATCAACTCAGAAAATTTTCTCTTTTGACATTTGAAAGACGACAGCTATGTGACTGCCGTTTGTGACCTGAAAAAGGCAGGCAAGTGCTGCCATCTAGTTTTGTGTTTGACTGTGGGCTTTGCTGACATTTGAATGAAGTTTTTGGAAATACTTTCTGAAACCCTAATCAGAGGTTGATGTATAGGATGAAGCAAATTATTTTTTTGCAGCTTGTTGGAGTGATACAATCTTATTTTACTATGTGGCATATCTGAAATCTTTAGTATAACCTTTTTATTCAAACTCTCCTGGAGCACAAGCAAGGTTCTTTGAGGACAGAAAGGTCCTGGAGTGGACTCAACTCTGGAGTTGTCTGTGAAATGAACTGCTTTGGCCCTGAAGTGTGCAGACAACTATGAACATTGTCAGCATTTAAGTGTTTTTTTTAAAGGAAAGATACAGACAGGAATGAAGGTGAAAATGATCTCTTTGTTTTCATGCCATTCTGTTGTTTTTTATTTTGTCTTGAGCTTTATCAAATTCATGTTCTTTTTGACTTACTGTAATAAAAAGCAGTTGGAGGGAGCTGTTCTTCTGTTCTTTGAGGTAATTTTCTATATCGTTAGTTGTTGCTGTTGTTTTTTTTTTTTTTCTTTTTTAGAATTGTATTGCAGTAACTTTGTTTACAAACTAAAATAAACTCGTGTATAGTTCCCCATATGTGCAGTTTCCCCATTCCTCAGATGTTTGTCAGCACACCCTGCCTCCACCATATCACCAAGTGTTCTTCACCATTGTCCAGTGGGCGCTTCTTCCCCCATCCCCACCCTCCTGCCCTATTCCCTGTTGGTAACCTCAGTTCTGTTGCAAGTGTCCAAGGGCTGGTTTTGTTTCCTCTGTTCCTTTGTTTTGTCTTTTCACATTCCACCTATGAGTGAGGTCATCTGGTATCTATCTTTCTTCTTTTGACTTGTTTCACTTAGCATAATCCCCTCTAGGCCCATCCATATTGGTTGAAATGACAGAATTTCATCTCTTTTAAGGATTGTATATTATATATATATATATATCATGTAGTATTATATATATATATTTATATATATCTCGTCTTTATCCGTTCATCTCACGTTCTTCCACCTATTTCATCTCTCTGAAAAGTACCAACCCCTATGAAGTTAGTTGCTCAACCCAGAGCATTATTATGATCTCCCTTTTCCTTCACAATTCTATTATTTTTTTCCCTTTTAATTAATTAATTAATTAATTTTTAAATAATAATTTTATGTTTTCTTTTGTTTACAATGCTCTATTCATTTTAGGATATAGGAATTGTGTCTTAGTCTATGATTATTTCACACCTCACAAAAATTCTAATGTCTGTTATTACTCTCTTTCTCTTCTTAGATGATTTAGGTGTAGTCATGTTTTGATTGGTTTCCCCTTTTGTTTTCTTCTTTGCTTGTTCCCTGGAGATGTATTTTGAACTCATCCAGAGTTTAGCATTAACAATTCTATGTTTATTTCCTAGTTTTATTTGAAAGCAGGTAAGTCTTATACTCATTCTAACCATTCACATTTTTATTCTCTCCTCCTGCCCAGTTTTTATATTTGCTGTCTTAGTGATTTTTGGTTTCTCTTTTTTTTAAGGAAAGATGCCGGCAGGAATGAAGGCAAGTAGGCAGGAAGGCAGGAAGAGAGGGAAGGAACAAGCATTCTCATTTTATCTCCACTCAGCTGTTCACACTGTTTGCCTTCACTGGACGGGGACTCAAACCCAGAGGTTATGCATTCTGCATTCTTCAGAGGCAATTGATATAACCACTGCTCCACTGGGGTACACCTGTCTCCCGGTTTTAAGTGGGGTTTCTTAACACTTTATAGAGTATCCTTTAGTATTTTTTTATAAAGCTGGTTTTGTGGTCATGAATTCCTTTAATTTTTGCTTATTGGAAAAGTTTATTTTTAATCATTCCTTCAGTTCTAAATGGTAATCTAACAGAGTATAATATCCTAGGTTGAAAATCCTTTTCTTTCAGCACTTTGAATATATCATGCCATTCCCTTCTGGCCTGTAGAGTTTTAGTTAGAAACATGCTGACAATCTTATGGGGACACCTTTGTATATGACTCATTTTTCTATGGCTGCTTTTCTTTATCTGGTCTTTTTGACCTTTTGATGATAATGTGTCTTCATGTAGGTCTGTTTGGGTTTCTTTTGTTTGGAACTCTTTGAGCTTCCTGGGTCTGGAGGCTTGCTTCATTTCTCAGGTTAGGGAAGTTCTCAGCCCTTATTTCTGAAAATACAGTTTCTGCCCCCTTTTCTCTCTTTTCTCCTTTTGGGACCCCTATGATGTGAGTGCTGTTCCTTTTGCTGTTATCTCATAGATTGTGAATGCTGTCATTTCTTTTTTCTTTTTGCTGGTTTGCTTCAGTGCATTCCACTGCCTTAACTTCTAGCTCACTGATTCTATTGGAGGCTTCATCCATCCTACTCTTAAGTTCAATTGAGTTCTTTAGTTCAGTTATCATGTTCTTTATTTCTTTGAAATCTTGCTTCAGTTCTTCTCTCTTTTTAAATTGTTCTATTTCTCTTCTTCTATTGTTTTCTTGATTTCCATAAGTATGTTTATCAGTGTTGCCCTAAATTCATCCTCAGGTAGTTTGCATACATCTGTTGTAGTCAGATTTTCCCCTGGGTTTTTAATTGAATCCATCATTTCACTTATATTTCTCTGTGTTTTCACTCTGGTGTTCTGTTTGTTTCTGTGGACTAGATTTCCCTGCAGTGATGGCCTTGTGTAGGCTATCGATTTGCACTGAGTAAGACTGGATCTTGGTTTGAACCCTGGGGATTCTTGAGTTTTGTGTTGTCACCACTGGTTAGATTTGTTGAAGTTCTTAGGCAGACCCTGAATAGGGTCCTGAGAGTTCAGCCTTTGGAGTTGGAGTTTGTGTGTGGGGTGCAGAGATTCCCCAGAGTTCCCATTTGAACAGTAATAGCCACCTTGTTGTTGATTCACAATTGGCAATTAGGTTGCAGTTCTGCCTCGACCTCTAGGGTGGTCCTAGTGGGTGGCATAAGGGCTCCTCCCTTCTAGAAGACTTTTTTCTTTAGGCCTGGGGGTGGGATTTCTGGTGGACAGGTCCTGTGACTCCAGTGCAATGTGGGAGGAGGGGATGGGGAAGGGTTCCCCTAGCCTGTTATGGCAGCCCCCCGTGTAATTTCCCACAGGAACTCTTGCTCAGATGACCAGGGCACTGGTTCTTCCTCTGCCCTGTGCCAAGACTATGTCCCCCGGCTCTGTGTCCTGGGACCTCTGGGTGGGCTCTCTGATGCTTTTGGAGCAACTTTCCAGGAGACCTGGTTCTTTCCATGATTTCATTCCATCTGCTGTGGCCCAAACCCCGAGTCTTCAGCGTAGCTATGAACCTTGACATTTTCCCTATCCTTGTGGTTGTGTTTGCTGCTATATCTCTGTAACCCTGGGCCCACTATTCCTCAGTATTGTTATCTGTAAAATAGAAGGCTTCCTAGGTGTTCTGTGGGGGAGGAGGCAGAACTTATTCCTACCAGGTTGTCATCTTGATTGCAGTCCCCTAGGGTTAGTCTTGTTTGTGTGAGTGCCTAGGAATGTGTTCACATACTGCATGCTCTTTCCTTTCAATTTGTTCATGCTTGGGCAGCTCTGCATGTGTCTAGGCTCCTCTACTCAGGGAGATTTCTTGACAGTCTTTCTACAACATCTGGGTAATTTATTTATATTTTTTGGGGGGAGGAGCCACAGAATAACTGCTATATATTTTCTGTGCTATCCATTTCTCTATACCCCAAAGGAGTGATAGATAAGGGTGATGTGAGGGTGTGAGTGGAGGGTTAGTTTAGTTGAAAGACTTGACCTGCAAACAAGGCTGACTTACGTAAGTTGTAGGGCTCAGTACAAAGTCAAAATGTGGGGCTTTAGTTCAATTAACAGGAAAAAGTGCCACTTTACCAAAATTTAAATTTTTCCCTTTAGAAATACTTTTTATCATGCATCAAGTCAAATAGGGGTATTAGTGGAATGTAAGTAACAACAAGAACTTAAAAATTGCAAAAAGTAAAGATTTTTATTGTCATAATTTTTGATAATTAAAATTTTCAGACAGATATTTCTATTCATGCAATAATTGGTGGAGATCCCAAGAGTTTTTTATAGGCTATGAGAACCAGAGCTGGCTGCACAGTTTGCAGGGCCCAGTGCCAAGTGAAAATCGGGAGACTCTTGTCTAAAAGAGCAGGATAAAAGTACCTTTAACAATATGAAAATGTAGCACTTTATCCTTTCTTTCATGATGTCTCTCAACTTGTCATGACATTTTGTTAGACATATACTAAG
Source organism: Solenodon paradoxus (assembly GCA_004363575.1). Taxonomy (NCBI): domain Eukaryota; kingdom Metazoa; phylum Chordata; class Mammalia; order Eulipotyphla; family Solenodontidae; genus Solenodon; species Solenodon paradoxus. The sequence continues at coordinate 123,085 of RJWH01001437.1, forward strand.
TAAAGAAAAATAAAAAATTTAAATTATTAGCATGAAATTTACTGGTCATCTTTACATTGTATAATACTAGTTTTAAATGCAAATATAGGTACATTTGATGTGGAATCACTGAAAGTATACAAATTTATATTTTACAGCATATTGCATGCATATGTATTTTGGCTCTTACTAAAATTAGAAAAGTTCCACAAAACTAACTGAACAATTTTTGTTTTGCTTGTTAATATGTGTACATTCTACTCTCAATTTTAATGTTACTGATGATTTTAAAAAGTACTGAAAGAGAAAGCAACTTTGAGTTACCTTACTGCTCCTTTACTTCTCTGTCACCATTTTCAGCATAAGTGGTTGACTAATATAGGACAAATATACAAATAAGAAAGGTTACAATAAGATATCTTGTTCATTTGGATTTCTTAGAATGCCATTGTCTTCTTTCTGCACTGGGAGCAAGTTCTGGTTTGAATGGAAAGTATAGTGTCTTTAGGTTATCAGTGTTCCCGCCTATTCAATTATAGAAGTAACACACATACCTTGTACTTGTTTTGATTTTCTTTCAACTTTCAAGTATTATGAGGCATCATGAATACTATTTGTCATTGAGGAGCAAGAAATGGTGAGCAAGCATTCTGCATGTGTCTCTTCTGTTTGTGCACATATTCAATTGTCCCATCAGGCTTTACTCTTCGAAGGTAAATTTATTAAGTATTTCAAAATGGCACCAGCAGAGCATTAAATCAAATCTGGGGTTTTTCTGTGTGTGGACCCTATGTGACTACACAGGTTGCATCCTCATGAAACCTGGCTTGACTAATGATTTTCTGCTTGCTATGTTCACGATCCACTAGCTTTTGAGATTTTTTTTTGTATTTTACTAAGAGGATATGATTAGTAGCTTTCGGGTGTTTTGATTAATTTTGTTAGATATTGAGAGAGGAAGATTAGGTGACACGATTTCAACTCACCAACCTAATACCTTCTTCTTTCACTTTGAAAACAATACACATTATGACGCAGCAGAATCATTCCAGATAAGGAAGACTGGTCCAATTTTTGAAAATCAATCAATATAACGTACCATGTTGACAGTCTAAAGGCAAAAGTAGTCATGTGCTTATATCAGTTGATACAAGTTTCTGACAAAATTAAACTCATGATAAATCGTTTTTGGCAAATTAGGACTCAAAAACTCAAAAAGGACATGTATAAAAAACTACAAGTAACAAATACTTAATGGTGAAAGACTGAAACACTTTTACCTAAGATCAAGAGCAAGGAAAGAATGTCCACTTTCACCACTCTTCTTTAACATAGTGTTGTAAGTTCTAGCCACTGCAGAGCCAAGAAAAAGAAATAAATAGCTTAAAGATTAGAAAGGAAGAAATAAAACTGTCTTTATTTACAGCTGACATTATTACCCACATAGGCAATCCCTAGGAATCTACCAAAAAACTCCACAAAAACCAAAATAAAACAAAAAGACCCCTCCAAAACACAAATACTCACCCAAAACTATTCAATTACATTTCTACACAAGAACAAGGTGGGAACCAACATTGAAAGCACAGTATCATTTATAGTTATTCCCACAAAATGAAATGCTTTGCTATAGATGTAATAAAATACTCTGAATACCAAAATTTTCAACATCTTGATGAAAAAATAAAAGACCTAAATAAATGAAGAGACATACTATGTGTACAGATTGGAACATAGTAGAGACATGTGTTACTCAATACTCTGTAGATTTGATGTAATTCCTATCAAAATTCCAGCAAGATTTTTGTAGATGCAGAAAAATTTGTTATAAAGTTTGTGGAAAGTCAAAGCCTCTAGAATAATAAAATACTTTAAAAAAAAGAAGAATGGAGTAGTCACTCTAACCTGAATAGGCCACTATATAGACACAGTAATCAAGGCCGTGTGATACTGGAGGAGCACTTAGATCAATAGAGCAGAATAGTTAACCTAGAAATAAACTCACTCAAATATACCCAACCTGTTTTGACAAAAATGTGAAAGCAATTCAATAGAGGGCAGACAGCCTTTTCAACGAACAGTGCTAGGGCACTGGGACACCTATAGACAACCCCCCGCCCTCGACCTCCCAAAAAACCCAAAGAATTTAGCCTCTAACTAAAAATGTAGAATATAAAGCCATAAAGCCTTTAGAAAGAAACCTAGGAGAAGATCTTCATGCTGTAAAACTAGGCAAATAATCTTTAGATTTAATACAAAAATCATGATTCATAGAAGGCAAAATCAGCAAATTGGACTTCATAAAATGGAAAATATTTGCTCTTCTAAAGTCCATATAAAGAGAATGAGAAGACAAGTTGCAGACAAGGAGAAACTCTTTGCAAATCTCACAGCCAACAAAGCACCAATTTTCAGAATTTATCAAGAACCTGCACAACTGAACAATGAAAAATAAAAAAACCCCAAACAATCCAGTTAGAACATGGGGAAAAACATGACTAGACATTTTACTGAAGAACGCATATAGATCCCAAATAAGGACCTGAAAAGATGTTCAATATCATTAACCATCAGTGAGGCGTAAATTAAAAGCAGAATGAGCAGCTAGTTATTTCTTCACACCTATCAGAATGGCTAAAATAAACAAAGCAAAACAAAACAAAAAACCCAAACAACTAGAGACAGTACCAAATTCTTCCAAGAATGCAGAGAAATTGCATCAATCCTAAAGTGCTCATGAGAATACTCAAGACGGTCACTGTGGGAAAAAAATTTAGTAATTTTTTAAACATGTGACTACTACATGATCCGGTAATTGAACTCAGAGAAATAAAAACTAACACAATAACTTTCACATAAATGTTCATAGTAACTTTTTCTTTTGGGCAATAGTTGGCAATTGGAAATAACCCACATATCCTTCAGCAGGTGAATAATTAGACAAACTACATCTACATCATTGAGGACTATTGCTCAATGTATTCATACACATGCTAACTTGGATGACTCTTCAGGAAATTATGCTGAGTAAAAAGAAAAACTGTCCTCAAAATCACATAGTCTGTAATTCCACTTGTAGAACATATTTGAAGTGGCAGACTTATAGAAATAGAGCGTTGAGGGGTGAGGAGAGGCCGGAAACGCAGGTAGGACCCTCTGAGGGATCCTTGGGGGCGGGGATGGAGTGGTTTCATCCCTTGACTGTATCAATGTCAATATCCTGACTGTGACATTGCACTGTAGTTTCGGAAGATGTTGCCATTTTGGAAAACAAGGTAAAAGGTACACAAGATCTCTCTCTCTCTTTAAAAATAACAGCATGCATAAAATATATATAGATTAGAATACAGTTCACAAATCTCAAAAGAAAGCATGAAAAACAAAAAAACAAACAAATTCACGAAACTTCAGGTATAGGCCTGCAGCTCAGCAGCTAGGTTACAGACCATGTAAAGCTCAAAAGACCTGGCCCAGTGAGCACCCTATCTCCAGCGTCTCCTTTGTTCTGTCCCTCCAGACTGACGTTCTTGTTGAGCCCTGAGCTTTTCCTCTGCGGCATTTGTCATGGTTTATAATTCCTTGAGTGGTTATTAGCTTAATGTCTGTCTCCCAGTAGGCTGTAAGCTCTGCCCCACTCTGTCTTCAGTACTGAAACAATGCCTGGCACATATTTATTGAATGAATGAGAGTGAATGCCTGTAGAATTATCGAAGGGTTTGAAATTGCTTTGTATTTGGCAAATGCTTTAAATCCGTGCCTCCTCCACATTTTTTTTTAAACAATGAGCACCTTCTCCTTTTTCCAGGACACCCCTCCTACTTTGAGCCTCCTGGCTCAGGCTTGCATCAGCAGCAGCCTTGCACAACATCTGCTCTTTCTCCAGATTCTTCGTGTTGGACAGCTGCCGAGAATATCTGCCCTCTTGGTCACCTCAGGGCTGAGCTTACCCAGTAATTGGCCTCGTTACTCTGTTGTTGGGATTTTTGAAAGACAGCATGATGCTGTTATTGTTCAATGAGTAACAGCATCTAAATTGATCCACCGCTCGGTGAAAAATGACATTTCTAGGCCTGTTTATAACAACCTATTGAAATATTTTGACTTACTGCTCAAAACAATTTAAGTGCCTTCAACTTCTCAAATAACAAGTGACATGAGAAAATATATTAAGGGAAATGAGTCTCTATGACAGGTAGATGACCTTATAACAAAGTGACTTATTTAAGAAGAAAAGCAAGCTTTAGAAGTTTGTTTGAATTCTAAGCAGTGCTTGTCTGAGAAAGAAGGGTCCACGTGGAGGGTACAGGTAGGCAGCATTCCTGTTTGGTGCTTTTGAACTAGTCTGATTGCAAAGATGTCAGCAGGGTCTTTCTGTTTCCATTTATTTATTTATATAGTTGCTCATTTTGGTTGCTCCCCCTCCTCAGTGCATGAACCCAGGTCCTTGGGTTTTATGTGGACTGCACTGCTGTAGTTGCAGACTTAATACCCAAGCCACCAGGGCTTGCCAGGAGTTTCTTTTTCTTTCTTTTTTGTTAAAGAAACAGTCTAGGCAGTCATAAAGGTGAGTAGGCAGGCAGCAGGAAGAAGCATTTTATTTTATTTTATTTAGTTGTGTATACTGATTGTTTCCCCCTGGATCTGAGACTCAAACCCAGGGGTATGTGGCTTGTGTTCCTTCAGAGGCAATTGACCTGATTGATACTGCATAGGGGTGTGCCAGGATTTTCTTATGCAATCTGACTGCACAGCATTTCTAAAGACACTTTATGACTTCAGAAATAGTATATTCCTCAATGCAGAAGACTTAGAAAAGAGTAAAAATTCAGTCTACCAAAATTTCAACACCAAGAGAATCACTCCTTTTACATTTAAATTTTTGAATTAATTTTAGCCTTAGAGAAAAGTTGCAAATACAGTTATGGTAGGAGGATGATGCCCTAAAGATACTCATGTCCTACTCTCAGAGGCCTCTGAATATATTGTCAGATGGCAAAGGAGACTTTACAGGTGTGTTTAAGGTTAACTTTAAAGGCGCATTAAGATCAAACCTTAAAATAGGGACATTAGCCTGGAAAAGCCAGGTGGGCCTTGTCTAAGCACATGAGTTCTTAAAAGCAGAGACTTCCTCTGGCTGAAGACAGAGAGACTCAAATCATAAGGACTCAACAGACTTTTGCTGTCTGTGAGACAGAGGGGGCTTTGAGCAAGGATGGGAGACACCTCAAGGGTGAGTAGGTGACACCTGGCTGACAGCCAGCAAGGAAATCGAGCATCCCTCCTACTACTGCAGGGACCTGGGTCCTGCCAATAACCCTGAGTGAGCTTGCAAGAGAGCTATCAGTTCCCGATGAAAACCACGGCTTCTGTGGTGGTTTAGCCTGGTGAGACCCTGAGCCAGGTCACCCCAGCCTTCTGACCAATGGAATGTGAGATAAGAAATGTGTGTTGTTTTAAGTAGCTAAATTTGTGGTAATTTTTTACATAGCGATAGAAAACTAATATAACAACACAAAGAGTTTTCTAGCCTCCCCTCATGTTAACATTTTATCTACAATAGAATAATGGTCAAAACCTGGACACTTAACGATACTAAGATACAGACTTCATTAGAATTTCTCCAGTTTCCATTCACGTCCTTTTTCTGCTACAGGAGCCAGTCATGTCTTCTTGGTCTCTGTCAATCTGTGACTGGTCCTCAGTCTTTCATGACCTTGACACTTTTGAAGACTACTGACTAGTTGCTTTGTAGAAATATGGCTGGATTTAAATTTGTTAGCTGTTGTTAAATGGTTGCCGTGAAGTTACGTAGTGCTGGCAAGGATACCACCAAAATGCAGTGCTTTTTTTCCTCTTTGCATAAATTCTAGGCATTCATGCTCTTGCTAGCTTTATTAATCTTTTTTTTTTTTTTTTTTTTTTAACGGAGAGTTGCAGTTTGGGATGAAGGTGAGCCGAGGCAGGGAGGCTGGAAGAGAGAGAAAGAAGCATTATTTATTTATTTAGTTGTTCATTTTGCTTGTTCCTGCTGGCCCCGAGGTGCAAACCTGGGGCCTTGGGATGTATGTGGACTGTTTCCAACTGCTATTCCACCAGGACACTTGGCTTTATTCATCTTGATTGCTGGCTTATAGTGGCGTCTGTTGGATTTCAACACTGTAAAATTACTCTTTCCCTTGTATTAATAAATATGAGACTAAGCAAATCCAGTTTCTCTTTAAACTTACCCACTATTTGCCGCACCGTTTGGTGGGTTTTGTCAGTTCCAAGAGGGGAATAGATGCATCCCCTAACAGTTTAATCAATATCATTCCATTTCCCGTCTCCCTCCCGTGTTTGTGTGGTGAATCCATGTGTATACGTTAGTGTACATGCTGTGTTATAACCAACTACTTACTTAGATAGGAATCATAAACATTTTTCCTTACCAATCAGTATTTTTTAGAATATGATTTCTAAAAGTATTTGACAGTAGAGTTAGATAGTATTTCATTTTATGTTTCCATTATTTTTCTAGACAGTTTACAATTTTTGGATGATTGATGCAAATGGGTATCTTTGTACACACATCTCGGTATTTCCTGAGGATAGTTTTTTTAAAGTCAAGGGTTGGCTCAAAAGATTTGTACATTTTCAAAACCATTGACACATGAATTTCCTCTTTCTGACTAAAAATGGAGAGGCATGGCAGACTTTCCCATTCATCCTAGCAGCGTTTCTCATCCGGATTTTCAGTTCTTGTGCATGGGGTAATCATATAATAATAATTATATTCCCCAAAAGTCAATTCTCTATTTTCAGATTCAGTGGCTGCAAGTGGAAGACACAGGTCACTGCAGACACAGGCCCGTGGAGTGCTGGGACTTCGTTCAGTAGTTAGGGGCCATGGTCGGTGGGCTGCCCCCTGGGAAGGACTGCGGTGGTGAACCTCAGTATTTGGTGATATCACACTCACTGGGAAGACTTAATAAAAAGTTCAAATCTAATTCCAAATCTAGACTTAAAAATCAGAATCTTTGGTGGAGGCTCCCTGGCACCTGCATTTTAAACAGTTTCATTATGAATGTCAATGGAAGGTGACCCTTATGAGCTTATTTTGCAGAGTCTCTAGGAGGAATACATTGGACATGTGAACTTATGCCTTAATTTTCATTATGTGCTAAGACAGGCTTTCTCTAGCCTTCTCATAATTATCTACTTTTTACTTAGTCTTTTTTTTTTTTTTTTGGTTTTTGATTGAGGACCTCCCTTTATTTTCGTTCCTTCTTTGAAGTATACTTTGACTGATGTTTATCTCTTCTATTAAATCTATAAATGCCGATTTCTAGGAGTCCCCCCCCCCTTTTTTTTTTAAAGGAAAGATTCAGTCAGGAATAACGGCAAGCAGGCAGGCAGGCGGGAAGAGAGAGGAGGAAGAAGCATTTTATTTTATATTTATTTAATTATTCACACTGGTTGTTTCTTCTGGGACCCAGGACTCAAACCCAGGGGTCTGCGATCTGTGCTCCTTAGGAGGTGATTATACTTAACTGCTACTACACTAAGGCTCACATTTTTTTTTTTTTTTTTGAGTGTTAAAAAAAATTCCTATTCTTGTTTCAAGGATGACATTTTTGTATTAAAAGTGTTTCCTTGCTTCAGGAATTATCTATTTTTTCCCCTGTGTTGTTTTCCTTCCTGGGTTTCATTTTTCACAATTTCATTCAAAGTTAAGAAATCTGCAAGATTTATAGTAGAAAACAACCCCCTCTTCTATGTCTCCCTTCCTCTGCTTTCTCTTCTTCTACCCCAGGCAAATGTTTTCTTTCAGCTGACTTATTTATTTATTTATTTTCAGGTAGGATTGAAGGCAAGAGGAAGCAGACTCGCAGGAAGAGAGAGGAGGAAACAGCATTTTCTGTACTTTATTTAATTGCTTATTCTGGTTGTTCCCCCGGCCCTGGGTGGCGATCCCACATCCTTGGGATATCGGTGTGTTGCGCACAGCCAGCGGCGGCAAACCAAACTGCTTACTCCACCAGGAAGCGCCAGATTATTAATTTTTAACTCACATTTCTAGATACCTTATTTGCATTGCTACTTCTTGATTTTTCATTTTCAAGTGCTATTTTTATATTGGAGAATAAGAATTTAATCCTTCCTACCTCTACTGCCATAAACATGCTCTCCTGTCATCTCTCCCTGCTTTCAGGTGATTGGATCATTATTGTGTCTGAACCCTATTCTTCCTTGTCTATTGCAATTGATCTTTTTGTCTTATTGATTGGTAGGGATTCTTTATATAGCTGGAATATTACTTGATTATTTGTATGTAAGCTCCCCCTGGGCTGTCTTTTCACCTTTTTTTCATACATTTATACAAAATTTTACATTATAATGTGATCACACACAGCAGTCTTTTCCTTGATAATTTGTATTTTCTCCTGTCTTACTAAAGACATTTACCTTGAAATCATGAAACTATTTTCCTATAAAAGTTTAAAGTCTTGATTTTCACATTTAGATGTTTAATTCACCTATGAATTTTTTTTTCTGTATGATGTGAGGTCGGGATAGCTTTATTATTATTTTCCATGTGGATTATTAGTTGTCCCAACACCATCTATTAAATAGTGCTTCTTTTACCCAGTGATTTTTATCCCCCCTCTATCATCTGTCAGGTTCACACACATGTTTAAGTCTTGTGTCCTTTCTACTGTAGTCAGTAGTCTAGTGGGTCATCTCTGTGTCAGTAGCTTGATATCTTTATTGTCATTGTTTTCACACTTAAGTTTTGATATCTGGCTGTTTTTGTTCTTCAATAATTTCTTGGCTATTCTTGGCCTTCGCTGTTCTATAAGAAATTTAGGATCAGCTTATCAGAGTTCCATGAAAATCTCTTCTGGTATGTTGATTTAGAATTCCATTAGGTTCCTATATATATTGGATAATTGTCTCTTTCTGCTTATAGTATTTTCATCCACGGATGTGGCATCTATTTTTCTTTTATTTAGATTTTACTTAATATCTTTCAATACTATCTTACACTTTGTTCCATTGAACATTTGCAAATATTTTGTTTGCTTATTTGTATTTTTCTTGCTATTATAGAATGATGTTTCTAAATGAAAAATTCTGATTATTGTAGGCATGTAGGATTGAAATGGATTTCCATATACTGATTTTTTTTCTTTTCCCAGCCCTGGATCCCAAACCTGGGTCCTTGGACTTTTATATGGCCTACATGTTAGCCACCGAGCCAGAGAGGTGCACCTGTGTATTGATTATATATATAGCACAATTTACTGAATTCTTATTCTAATAATTTAATAGTGGATATTCACAGATTTACTATCTAGATAATATTGTCACTTATTATTAGAGATAGTTTTAATTCTTCTTTGCCAGTCTTTATTTCTCGTATTTATTTTTTCATGTTTTACTCTCCTGGCTAAAAATTCGAGTACAGTGTTGAGCAGAAATGCATGTGTCTTTGTTGTTGATTATTAAGGGAATCCTAGCATTTCAATTCTAGTATTTCGTTTACAATAGGACTTTGGTTGATTTCTTTTTCTATTCCAGCTTTATAAATAGTTTTTGTTATTAGAGGGTCTTGAATTTTACAAAACGCTTTGATATGTATGGGTATCTGCACATGCACATACGTTGAATCTGAATTGTGATTTTATCTTTCAATCTGTTATATGGTGAACTAAGTGATTCTAATTTTAATTTAAAATTAATTCTTAGATTTGGGTTGTTAGTATTTTTTAAGATTAATCTGTACTTTTCTTTCTTTTATTACCTCTCTTATGTTGGTATCAAAAAATATGCTAACCTCCTAAAATGGGTTAAAAAGTGTTCTAGCCAAGATGAACAACTAAAATAAAATAAGTAAAAATGCTTCTTCCTCCTCTCTCTTCCTGCCTGCCTGCCTACTCAACTTCATTCCTGCCTGTATCTTTCCTTAAAAACAACAACAAAAAAAACACAACAATAACAAGGAAAAAAACACGAAAAACATATAAAAGAAAGGCATTTAATGTGTCTTAGCGTAGGTCCATTTAGGTTTTTTTTGTTTGAAACTGAGCTTCCTGGGTCTGGAGGCCTGCTTCATTCCTGAGGTTAGGGAAATTCTCAGCTACTATTTTTTCTAGTACAGTTTCTACTTCCTTATCTCTCTTCTTCTGGGTCACCTGTGATGAGAATGTTGTTTATTTTGATGTTATCTTACCAGTTTTGTATGCTATCTTTGTTTCTTTTCAGTCTTTTCTTCTTTTTGCTAGTTTCCTTGAGTGCATTCCTCTGCCCTGTCTTCTAGCTAACTGATTCTATTGGAGGCTTCCTTCATCCTACTCTTGAGTCCCTGTGTTAAGTTCTGTAGTTCATCTTTTGTGTTTTTTATTTCTTTGACATCTAATGTTTCGAGCTGCTTCTATCTTCTTTTTGTTGTGGTTCTCTTTCTTTACTGTTTTCTTGATTTCCATTAGTATGTTTATCAGTATTGCCCTAATTTCATCCTCAGGCAGCCTGCGTATTTCTGTGGCATTCAGATTTTCCCCTGGGATTTAGTTGAGTCCATCATTTCATGTATGTTTTATTTGTTTCCTTCTGTTTGGCATTCTGCTTTTATTTCTCTGGGTTAGGTTTCCCTGAAGGGAATGATGGTTTGAACACTGAAAATTCTTTTGTTGTGTTGCATCACTGCTCATCAGATTTGTTGAAACTCTGATGTTGACTCTGTGTTGAGGGTTGTGAGACCAGCCCATGGGGTTGGAGTTTGCTTGGGGGATGCAGAGCCTTCCCCCAGCGTCACAGGTCTTAACAGTAAAGTCCACCTGTGAATTATTGTTGCTCCACAATCAGCAAGCAGCTGCAGTTCCACCTCCACCCACAGAGTTGTGCCAGCTGGTGGTTGTTGAAGGTTCCTCCCTTCTGGAAGATTCTCTTCTCCAGAGATGCTGTATCCCAGTGACACTGTTTCTGGTACCCCTTTGGCCTGGGAATGGGATTTTTGATAGGCTGTTTGTGCTGCTCGGTAATGGTGGAAGGGGGGACCCCACCTCCCGTTACCTTTCAGTTTTGGTGATGTCTCTTACAGATTCCTCTTAGGAGCTCTGACTCAGCCTTTTGCCCTGTGCTGAACCCTTCCCCTTCACCCTGGCTCAGTGGCCATGATCCCGCCGAGCATGCTCTTTTGATGCTGAGTGAATCGTCTATCCTTAGGTGGACCTGATATTCCTGAAGCTCTGCTTCCTCTGCTGCTGCTTGGCTTTTTTCTCTTGGACTCAGAATCCTGAAACTACAATGTGGCACTAAAACTGGACTTTTTTGCCACCATTTATGGTGTTAAATGCTGCTTCCATCTCTGTAGTTGCTGGTCCTCCTTTTTTCTCACTGTTTTTGTTTGCTTTCTAGTTGTTCTGTGAGGAGGAGGGGAATTTGAGATCCTAACAGATTGCCATCTTGGACTCTTCCCCCTCACTCAGCATGTTTTTGATATTCATCTGTTATATCCATCAATAGTTCATCTCTTTTTATTGTTAAGTAGACTCCATTTGATGAATATACTACAATTTACTTATTCTTCTATTGAACATCTGGGTTGTTGTGATGCTTTTGACTATTATGAATATAGCTGTTATCAACATACATCTGTATGTCATTGACATACAGCTTTCATGTTTAAATATGTTTCTATTTCTCACACTTCTTGGATAAATATCTAGGAGTAGAATTATTGGGTTATTGAGTAGGTGTGTTTTAACATTTTAGAAACTTCTGTACTGCTTTTCAGAAGTGGTGGTTGTTTTTTACATTCTTTCCAGAAATGTATCAGACTTGAGGCTAATCCATAGCCTCTTTGTCATTTAACATTTTTAACTATTCTAATGGGAGGAGTCGTGATACCTTTTTGTGGTTTCGAGTTGCATTTCCTTAAGTATTCCTTTAAGGGTCTTCTCATATACTCTTTTTCTGTTCATACATCTTCCTTTATAAAGTGACTCTTTAAGCTTTGCCCTTTTTGGAGTTGGATTGTTTGTCTTTTTATTATTTGCAGGAGTTTTTCGTCTATCTTTTATGTATAAGTCCTTTGTTAGATATACGTGTTATGAATACTTTCTTCCAGTCTGTGGCTTGCCTTTTCTTTCTTATCATGGTAACTTTGAAGAACAGAAGTTATTCATGTTGATGATAACCAGTTTATCAATGAAGTTTAGTATTTTCTGTTATCTTTTAAGAAATCTTTGCAAATTCCAAGTTTCCTAAGATATTCTCCTATTTATTCTAGAAGCTTTATAGTTATGACTTTTTCTTTCTATAATCAATTTATTTTATCTGACAATGTCTTTATTTCAACTTCTTTTTTAAGGGATATTTTCTCTGGATATTGGATTCTGGATTGGCAGTGTTGTTTTCTTTTTCTTTGACACTTTAAAGATGTTATCTCCCTCCTTCTAACCTCTGTAGGTTATGATGAGAAGTGAGTGAAAATTGGAATTATTGTTTCACTTTTTCTCTGACTATTTTCAAGATTTTAAAGACATTTTTATTATTGGTTTCACCAGGTGATCATGATATGTGTAGGAATGGGTTGTTTTTGGTGTTATTTATTTATTTTTTTTTCTGTATTTATTCTATTTAGTCTTTCCTGAATTTCCTCACCATGTGAGTTTAACTCTTTTGGGACAGTTTTTTTTTAACCATTTTTTTCAATGAAATAAAGAAATGACTGTTCAATACATCTTTCTTCTTTCCTATGTTACTCTAATTACCTATGCAAGACAATTTTCATTGTTCTATGGGTCCCAGAGACACTCCTTATGCCTCAGAGAGGGTCTCTGGTGATTCTTATGTCCTGTTTCCAATTTTTCTCATGCATATTTAGTCAAGGCCTTTGGAGTAGAGTTGGCCTTGGGTATGGACTCTGTGTATGGGGCTTGCTAGGGATGCTAAAGCATCATACTAACTTTAGTTTAATATCTAGAAATTAAAAAACGTTCAGTAATTTTCTTGTTCATTAGTGGCTGATAAATGCCTCCCTCTACTCTCTTAATGATGAAGGCAATTATGCTGGTTTCTTTGGTGTTTTATTTCCTTAGGTTTCATTGTATACTCAGGTCTCTGATGAAATTTAAAAGTCTGTGGTTTTGTGGATAACCACCTTGTCTTGTTTATAGGGTGGGAAAAACATTCTCTGGCAACATTCTATATCTTAGGTGGTAGTAGAGTTATCCTACTAGTTTTGATACACTAAATCAAATTAATTTTTTTCATTCTAAATATTTTCTACGATGACTTTTTTCTCTGCCTACTTTGTCTTTTGGGAGTTTTTAAATCTTCAGATAAACAGATTCTGTATATTGTTATTTTTGTTTTTGATTCATCATTTTTTTCCATTTTGTTGAAATGAAGGCCTGTATGCTTTAGGGTCACTTGATATTAGTTATACTTTGCCTTCTGTCTTTATGTGGTCGGTTTTGTAAATACTGCATGTGAGTGAAAAGAGTGTGTCTTCTATCATTGTTGATTCATTCAGTCAAGCTTGTTTGCATGTTCTTTCTAAATCTTTATTAATTTTTTTATCTCCTCAATTGTGAATTGCTGAGAGTCTTGTTAAAATCACTCACCAAAATTGTGGATTTACGTATTCCTCCTTGCAATTCTTTCATTTCAGATTCTATGTTGTAAGCTTCATGACTGTATACAAATTTAAAATTGCATCTTATATTGTTATGTGTGACTCACTTTGTCTCTCGCTTTTGCCTTCAAGGTTATTTAACTTTAGTTTATACTCCTTCAGGGGAGAAAAGATCTTTTTTCTCTATACTTCTAATTTGTTTGCTGAGATAATCCTCTACATAAAGAACAGATAACAGGAGAAACAAAAACAGTTTAATGCATACATGCAGGAACTTAACAAAGGGGTTCAAGGAACTGACCTAAGCTGACTTCTTTTGTGTCTTCTAGACAAAAAAGTAATAAATCTGGGAAAAGTGACAGGACAAAGACAATTTTAGGTTTGGATATTAATGCAGTGATTGAGAAGAAACATCCTGGAAACTTTGTCTCTAGAGATAAGATATGTTCTTCCTCTTGGTCCTGGAGAATGTTCTAACTTTTAGTGAGACAAAGAGGGTCAGGGAGAGAGGATTCATGCTTTGGTCGGTTGTCAAGCATCTTTAATTTAAAATAATCGATGTGCCACCATGGTGCATTTTAGGAGTGGTTTGGCCCTGACACTCATCACTCTAGTTTCTTATTTGTTTCTAATATATATAAATGAATTTTCCTTTCTTTTCATTGAATTCTATCATAGATTAAACTTCCCCTTTCCCATTTTGACTATTATACCAGTGTGTGTGTGTGTGTGTGTGTGTGTGTGTGTGTGTGTGTGTGTGTGTGTGTGTGTGTGCGCGCGGGGGGGGGGGTCTTGCTGCATGACCTCTGTCCCCAGTGTCCATCAGGACCTCTCTAGTTTTGCTTCATCATGATCTTTATCCTTCATCTCCCCTCACAAACTGCTTTGCTTTTATGTCCCCCATTCACATTCCCCTAGCAAGGGACTCTGGCCTCGCATGCCATGTTGCTCTGAACCCCACCAGAGGAGACCTGGCTTGCCTATTAGTTACCTGCTCTTGGCTTGCGCGCCCACCCATAGTCCAGCTGGGTCTGGTGCTGGGCAGTTTCATGCATAGAGGGAGGCTGTGGGACGGTGCCCAGGCCAATGTGGCCCTTCTGCTTATAGGCTGGAGTGAACTGGTCCTCATGTAATTGTTAGCCTCAGCTTCTGGAGCAGGAAATGCTCTGGCCAGACCTGCTGCTGCGGTGCAGTGGAGCCCCTTCTGGAAGCCACGACCTTTTGCTAGGGTGTGAGGAAGGCTTGAGATTCACAGCTAGGGAGCACTGATCAGTGTCTTTACCACTTAATGCTGATTCAGTACTCTTTATAAGTCTCCTCCCCTATCCCTCACTCATCTGTCCCAAAGTTTCTTTTATCATAATGGAGCCTATTAAGTCATAATGGGAGTTGGTTCTGAAATTGACTGCCAAGCAAAGTCTTATAAAGCAGTGCATGGAAAACAGGCTCAATTTTTTTTTTTTTTTTCGTAGAAGTCTTGTGTTTCTGGGATTAGTGAGGTCTTTAGTATTATTTCATAGCTCCTCTGAGCTTGAGGACATCTCCATGTGTGGGACATTTCCCCAATTTGCAATTGTAACATCTATAATTTACTTCACTTGAGGAATCCCTGGGCGCAAGTCTTGGCAATTCATTGCATTCACCAGCTAGTCAGCATCCTTGGTGAATGATACAGGAGATTCTAACCTTAGATGTAGGGTGAGAGCTGGGTGGAACTCAGGAACTCCTCCCAACCCTTTCCCTTCACCATGACATAACAGCTCTGGAGAGGAAGGGACTAGTCCAAAGTCTCATGTCAGCTGGTGGCAGAGATGGGACAGGGACACTGGTCGCTTCATCCTCAGAGTTCAGAACCATCTGCTTACATAGGCGGAGTGCTCAATCATGCTTGAAGTTTTAAGATTGTTTAGTCAGAGTTGATTTCGAAACTGCAGTGACAGGAACGTCTGGAAATTGAAGTATGGGAAGCACTGTGGTCCCTTGAAGTGTAATTGTAGACAGGAGTAAAAGACTTGAGAGGGAGTGGATCTGTGCACAGGCCTTTGGGCTGTGTGGGAAATGATAAATACTGTTTCGAGCTTTGTGTTCTCTCACTCCACTTCCAGTAAGGACAGCATTACCCCACATCTTGTTTTTAATTTTGGGGCTTCTCTTTTCCCTTCCCTTTCCTGCCTTTCTTCCTTCTTTTACTGCTCTCTTAGATACCATTAACCCCTCGTGTCTGTAATCTTTGTTTCTTTCCTTACTAACCTCTGACATAAAGTATTAATTTTTGGCATTTTTCCCCCTTTCTTTGAAGTGCTCCTTCTGGCTACAAAAACTTCCAATTAAGTTTTTTAAATAAAAGATAGAAGTTAAAAGCAACTGCTGCCGGGGGTTCCCAGGATGGAAACTTGTAGTTGCTTGAAGCTGTACTTCAAAAAGAGAAAACTCAATTTTAAAAGTGTAGTTTATTCATAAAATACGTTATGTTAAAAATGGCTTGATGGCCACTGTAGGCTGTAGAGGAGTCATTCGCTCTCTTGTATTTATTTACAGATGGTGCATTTTTTATAGGTGGGATTTTAATTTGAAAAACAAGGAAAGGGGACAAATGAGGCACCTGGATCCTTTTTATTTGATCCTTGATAATGTTAGTTAATTTAATCTTGAGATTTTCACCCTTATTAGCTGAAGAACTTTTACATATATTGCATCTGTTCTATATGCTTTTGTATACATGCAAAAGATTATATCTCAAACCTATTGTTTTAAAATTAGCAATCTCTCTTATTTCTAAATTCCTCTTACAAGAGATTTCCAAGAAATTGTGGGTGTATTTTGAGGAATCACAAGGGAGATGAATAAGTGAGTCCTTCCTTTGTGTGTGGGCTTCCAGGGTGTTGTGAGCCCACTCAGACTCACCAGCTGCAGACTTTCTTTCCCTCTGGCTCAGGGCTATTCTGATTGGCATTTTCCAGCCACCCCTTTAATCCAGCCTTCAGAGATCTCAGCAAAACAAAATGAGGGCTTCCTAGAAAAACTGTAGCTGACCAGCAACATGGATAAAAGAGGAGGAACTTCTGAAAATCACTTTTTAAAAAATTTTTCATCCTAAATTCAAAGAAAGAGTCCAGGCGAAGAAAAATGACCAATCATAACTAAATGCAGGGTTTTTCAAGCTGCAGTCTATACCTTTTTGGTGACTCATGGAATCAACATAAAGGCTTATGATCTGCATTTTTTTAAAAATAGAAAATAACAAATATACACACAGGTAAGTATTGATTCACTAAATAACATGTCTGCGTGTAGCTCTAAACATAGACATGAAAGAAATCTGAGGAACAGACTGAGTTAAACGGTGCAGTTTCCGGTTCGGTTCGGTTCGTGTGCCGAGCCCTCCCTCTGGGCTCGACTTCCACGCTTACCACCGAAAACCCACCTGTGTCTGCGGGTACTACTGACATTGTGCTTGCTGGGGAACGCTACCAGCTTTTCCTCATTTCCTAATCTGTAGTAATAGTCCATTCTTTTCTAGAGCTGCCTCTGGAGCGCCAAGTTCATCACCTTTCTCCTGGTGCACATCGACCCTCCCAGTCAAACCTCGGCAGTGTCTTCTGGAAACTGCCCGGTGGAGGCAGGTTGGGAGGTTTGGGAGCAGCGCAAGGAAAAACCGACGACCACAAGGTGGCAGAAGCACACAAGGCTTTTTTGGGTCACGCTTTGAGTTCCAGCTGTGGAAGTCTGTCCAGAGCTGAGCTTGGGGGTTGCTCCTCAAAACCGGGTGGGGCCAGGAGACCTCTGAGACATGGGGTTTGTGTCTGCTTGGTGTCCCTCAGCAGGAAAGTCTGCAGTCTCCAGGCCAGAGCGCTCTGAAATCTTGTATCCACAAGGTTCTGTCTCATCAATGACTTTCAGATGCCGAGTGCAGTTTGTGAACTTGGCAAAACAGTCTCTAAATGGCTAAGCATTTGTTTGGACTGTTTTAAAAACAGTTGGAGCTGAACAATTTTGAGCGTAGTGCCAGAAGGCTTTTGAGTTAATAGATGCCAGCCGGCAGTGAAGAAGTAGTCACCCCAGGGACCAGAGAACGGAGACCCTCGTTGGTTCTTAATGGAACACCCCTCAATTGGGTCTCCGCACAGAAACCCGAGCCATCTTTTAAAAATGCAAGCCAGGTCTTGTCGCTGCTGTTTTCTCTCTGTTTGCATTCATTATACCTTTGCCCATCCATTTACTTTTAGCCTTTTTCAATCACTTAGGTTCATGTCTGTCACTTGCACACACGCGGCAAACAGTGGAGACTGGCTGTTTGAGACAAATTGGAAATCAATTTCTTCTAATTAGTTAATTCAATGAACTTAAGCTCAGTCGCATTAATTAATGATCTCAACTTTGTCATATTATTTTATATTGTAATTACTGTGTGTATGATATTGGCTGTAGTTCCTTTTCTGTATAATGTTGTTTTTATTTATATTTATTTGGTGGTGTGTCCTGGTGGCTCAGGTTTTAGGTTCGTGTCTGGGGAGCAGTTCAGTTCACCTACATCTCAAGGACCTGGGTTCACGTCCTAGGAGTCAGAAGACAACTAAAATGAACAACTAAATAACTAAAATTCTTCTTCCTCCTCTCTTCCTGCCTGTTGCCTGCCTCCCTTTTTCTTTAAAAATTATTTTTAATTTGGATATTTAGAAAGGTTGATATTTTTGTTCTAAATATTACTTCTGTACTTAATTAAAAGAAAGTTCAAACACATGATAATCAGGATACTGTTTTCTTATTTCACCTTTTACTATCAGATTTGTTAGCATTTTTTAAGCTTCAGTGACCTGTATATTTCACTCATTTAAATCTTGATTCAGTGGTTTTTTAGTATAGTCACAGATATGTGTATTATTATCAGTCAATTTGCAAACATTTTCACCCTCTCAGAAATCAGTCCTGTACTCTTTAGCTGTTATTCCCTCCTCCTCTAGCCTTCTCCCTTAGCCTGACAATGCCTAATCTACTTTCTGTCTCTATTTTCCCACTCTGAATATCTCATATGATGAAATCATATACATACATATATTTTATTATGTAGTCTTTTGTGACTGTCTTCCTTTGTTTAGCATAATTTTGTCAAAGTACATCCATGTTGTAGCATCTATCAGTACTTCATTCTTTTCCTTTTTTATGGCTGAATAATATCCCATTGAATGAATATATTTTGTTTATCCACTTATCAGTTGATGAAGATTTGAGTTATTTTTACCTTTTGACTAATATGAATAATGCTTCTGTAAGCATTCATGTACAAGTTTTTATGATATATGTGCGTGTGTATGTGTGAGTGTGTGTAGTATTTAGTTTTTCTTGAATTCCTAGGAATCGCTAGGGGTAATTCTACGTTAAATATTTTGAGAAACTACCAAGCCGTTTTCCAAAGTAGCTGTACTATTTTACATTCCCACCAGCAGTGTATGAGGGTTTTGATTTCTCTACATCTTCCCAAATGCTTGTTATTATCTGTCTTATAGCTATACCAGTGGGGTCAAGTGGTAGCTCATTGTGATTTTGATTTGCTTTTCTATGAGAGCTAGTGATATTGAATATATTTTCATGTGCTTATTGGTCATTTCCAGATAAATACTATTCAAATTCTTGGTCCATTTTTAAATTGGGTTGACTTCCTATGATTGAACTTTAAGAGTTCTTTGTATATTCTGGGTACAATTCCCTTATAGATTTTTCACCTTCACTCCTACCTGTACCTTTCCTTTAAAGAAAAAAGAAAGACTAAATAAGAAACTTTGTTTCTGAACTCTGTTGATCGTATGTCTCTCCTTATGTCAATACCAACCTATCCTGATTATGTAGCTTTGCAGTAAACTTTATTTTTAAAATTAATTTAATATTTATTTAGGTAACTTTGATTTACCAAATAATATAAGCCCATATGTATAAGTTCCCCATTCGTCAGATACATAACAACACACCCTGCCCACCACTAAATTGCCAAAGGTTCTTCACCATTGTCCATTGGTCCCCACCTCCCCTTGGCCCCACTCCCACCCCATTCCCTATTGGTTGCCTCAGTTCTATTGTTAATGTTCAAGAATTGATTTTTGTTTAGTCTAGTCTTTACATTGTTTCTTTATAGTCCACATCTGAGTGAGGCCATCCGCTAAGTAGTAAACTTTAAAATGGGCAAGTGTGAATTCTCCAATTTTGTTCTTTTTCAAGATTGTTTTGAGTACTCTTGGTCTTTCCACTTCCATATGTATTTTAGGATAGTTGGTCACTTTCTGAAAAAAGGAAGCTGCTAGAACTTTGATAGTGATTACACTGAATCTATGGATCAACTTGGGGGAGTATTTTCATCTTAACAATATTAAGTCTTATGAACATGGGATATATTTCCATTTATTTAGATCTTATTCAACATGTTTTATATTTATAGTTTCAGAGTAAGGATGTTACACTTCTTTTGTTAAATTTATATATAACTCCGATAATAATAATAATAATTATTACTATTACTATTTTTAAAGGAAAGGAGCAGGCAGAAAAGAAGGTGAGTAGGCAAACTGATAGGAAGAGAGAGGAGGAAAAAGTGCTATATTTAGTTGTTCCTCCTGGCCCTTCCCTCCATGCCCATCCCACCCTTCAGGATGTATGTGAACTGCACTCAGCCAGAGGCATTGGACCCAGTCACTACTCTAGCAAGGCATTTGAACTTTTATATCACTTTTTGATAGCATCACAAATGTAATTGTTTTATTACTTTCAATTTTGGATTATTGATCAATAGTGGAGGCAGATATCATTGATTTTCTATATTGATCTTGTATACTGAAATCTTGCTAAATTTGTTTATTAGTTCTAAAAGTTTTGAGTGGATTTTTTTAAAGGAAAGGTGCAGGCAGAGATGAAGGTGAATAGGCATATAGGCAGGGAGAGAGAGGAGGAAGAAGAAGCATTTTATTTTATTTTTATTTAGTTGTTTGCACTGGTTGTTCCCCCCCAACCCCCAACTTGAACCCAAGGGTGTGTGATCTGCTCCTTCAGAGGCGATTAAACTAACTACTGCTCCACATGGGTGGATTTTAAAGGATTTTCTATATACAATATTATATAATCTCCAAATAGAGATAATTTTACTACTTTTTTCCCAACTTTTTTTTTTTTCTTGTCTAACTGTTCAGGTTAGATCCTCCAATATAATGTTGATAGTAGTGGTGAAAACATATATCCTTATCTATTGATTTTTTGGGGGAAAGCATTCCATTAATTATAATATTAGCTGTGAGTTTTTCATTGATATCCAGGTTAAGGAAGTTACTTTATATTCCAAGTTTTTAAAATTTTTGACCATGAAAGGGTATTATATTTTAACAAATTATTTTTATGCATTTTTCAGGATGATAATGTGTATATCTTTTATTCTAATGATATGATGTATTCCACTGATTGACTTTGGGATATTAAACCATTCTTGCATTCCTGGGATACATCCCACTTGGTAATGATGTTTTATTAGTTGTATAAGTTACTGAGTTTTGTTTGTTAGTATTTTATTGAGGATTTTTTGTATCTGTATTTATAAGATACGTACCTTTTTTCTTTACTTGTGGCATTTCCCCCTAGTTTTGGTATCAGTGCAGCACTGGCTTCCTTGAATGAGTTGGGGAGGGCTTTCCTCTCAGCTGTTTGAAGATTTGTGAAGACTTGATACTAAATTTTTATATGCTGGGTAGAATTCATCAGTAAAGCTATCTGATCCCGGGCTTTCCTTTTTAGAAAAATTTGAAGTGATTAATTCAATCTCTTTTTCAATAATCAAATGTATTGTAAAGCTATATACATTAGATGGCAGAGATTGTCATATTAGATAAAAAGGTTTAATTATGGTCAGATGTCACTTAACAAAGTAAATATGTTCTGAGAAATATGGCATTAGTTGACTTTTTCATTGTGCCAGTGTCGAAGAGAATAATTGCACAAACCTAGATGGAACAGCCTACTGCACACCTAGGGCAGGAAGGTAAGCAAGCACACCTAGGCTCTATGGCATACCTGTTGGGACCACTGTCGCATACGTGGTCTGTCTTGATTGGAGCGCTGTTAAGTGAGATGTTGTATTACTGCCTACAGAATCACAATTTAAACAAACAGACATAAATAGATTAAGAGTAAAAAGATAGGAAAAGTTAAGCCACGCAACACCAATGCAAAGAAAGCTAAAAGGGCTATGTTAAATGCTTCCATGGAGGACTTAATACCATGCTGTGACTTAGGACTTGTTTGGCCTGAACCAGTCATTTTCTTTCTCCAGTGCTTCAGTAGCACTCAGCAGCAATCTCAGCTATCAGATTCTTTATTCCATATGATTATTTTCCCATCTCTATCAAATGCCAGGGCAGTTGCTATTGCCATTTGGCTGGTGAGTGATCCTGCTCTGGAGTCCCACTTTAGAATCTGCTTCCTAGTCCTCCATTCCTGGTTCCAAAAGGGTTCCCTGGAAACACATCCCAACACCAGGATTTATGTACAAATGAGATGTTATTAAAGAACTGCTCCCAGAGAAGACTAATCAGGGAATTATGGCAGCAGAACTTGGAAGGGCATGAAGGTAAGCAAGAATGCCATCTCAGGCAAGGTCCCACAATGGATGAGCTTCCTCCTGATCTGGTGCATGTTTGTGCATGTTGATTGTGCCTCAGGGTTGTGTGAACCTCAGGCCAGGGAGTTGAGGGTATTCCTGTTCCTGTATCAGTCATTATTAAAGCCCCTGAGGTGGATGTTACCTCCCAGGTATTCCCAGCTCTCTGTGCCGGTGGACAGTGTGACTCTGGTGACTGTGGGAAGTCCTCTAAAGAAGAGACCCAGGGGCTGACATTGGATCAAAGGCACATTACAGCTCAAGTGTATGAAAGAGTATCAAGGAATCTGGGGGGGACCTGGGTGTTGTCCTCTACAAGAGAGAATGTGCACTGAAAAGAGAGAGGCCCCCGTCAGCACTTCAGGTGAGCATCAGAAATCTGTGGAGGAAACCAAAAGGAGAGTCTAGAGAGAGACAGCAGGAAAATCCACCGAGGGCACTTCCAGAATGCTCTACCCCATGTGGTCTTCGGTACTGACTCCAGGCCTCCTGACTTGGGAGACTGGACAGATGCAGAGATAGGGAACTCAGGAGGAGTTGCTGTTCTGGGTTGAAAATACCAATGCATCGATTCCATTTTTTTATCTCTTGATCAAGAAAGACAAGATACTTTTACCAATTCCTAACATTTCTTAAATTGTCATGGAATCCTCCAAGGAGAAAAAAATCCCCACAGCATCTAGAGATGCCATTGCTGTTAAAAAGCTGGAATATTTTTTCACTTTTTTTCTGTGAGCTTTGTTTAAAACCCATATGCCTTGGCTCCTGATGATCTAATTTTATTTGTGGTCACAATATGACTAAGTGAATGATGATTATAGCAGCCCTACATTGTGTTACATAAAAGTGAAGAGGGCATCCTCCTCGCCCTTGAGGAGCTGGCAGTGTGGCAGGGAAGTTAGATGTGTTCACAAGGCCCCATCCATAGAGAAAGAGGGGGGCCCACCTGCTGTGGCCTTTCCAGATGGCTTCACACAGACCTTGGCTCTGAGTCTCAACTAAGGAGTAGGGGTTGCTGATCTGCAAGTGAGGGAGACACTGCTTGGCAAGACAGGGATTCCAGTGCGCGTGATGCTGTGCTCAGTGCAAGGGGGTGGGGTGAGATTAATCTAGAAGATTGCACAGGGACAGGCTGAGAAGCAGGAGCTGTAAAGGTGACACTACTGTGAGTGAGGAGCTGGTATAGCATCTGGTACAGAGAAGATTCTCCCCACTACTTGCTGATTAATAAGCCCCCATGTCAGCTCCTTGTCTGACTTCTCTGATGGGAGTGTGAGCCTGATATTGAGCAGAAGGAATATGGGAGAGGATTGGATTATCATGTTTAATGCATGAAACAACTGATTTGTAGATGTGTTCAGTGTATTATTGGTCCCCAAGAGTTCTATTTTGTCTTTTGAAATATATAAAATGAAAGCATATCTCATTTTAAAATGACCATTTTAATATTTACGATGTATGATTTTTCCTAATTGGTGATTTAAGTAGAAAACAATCCTTACCAGTTGAATAGTTGAATCCTCATTTTCTTTTTGTTTTTCCCTTTTCTGTATTCCAATGGTACAGTTTACCCTTTCAATGAGTTAATTTTCTTCTAAAATGTTTTCACCCTTTGAAATCTTATGCTTGTGTGATACTTTCAATGAGTTTACCCTTTCAATGAGTTAATTTTCTTCTAAAATGTTTTCACCCTTTGAAATCTTATGCTCGTGTGATACTTTTCTCTCTATTAAAAAGCATTATTTCACTTTACTCATCCAGTTAAAATAGCAGCCACCCTTTATGTGTATTTTCTGGGGGCGAATGTACCATAGGAGGGGATGGTGTCTGGTAATTGGACCCCGAGAATGTCTCCGCGTGGAGGTTTGCAGTCATGATCTGGTAAGACATTGCTCAGATGAGTCTTTGGACCCGGGCCAGGAGTCTATCCAGTTTACAGGTTGCAGAGACTCACACGCCTTCGATTTTTGACAGAGCAAAACATAAGAGTTGTCTGTAGTAATTTCAGAAAATATGGGAAATATTTTTATGCTTTTAGGATGTTACATTAACATTTGTGTTAACCTGCTCTTCTATTTTTCATCTATTTTTAAATAATTATTGAGGTGATTTTGATTTACAAATTATATAAATGTGAAGGTTCCCCATTCTTCAACTGTGTGATAACATACCCTGTTACCACCTAATTACCAAAAGTCCTCCCTCACTGTCCATTGGCCCCCTGCTACTTGCTCTCACCCTACCCACTCCCCTCTGGTCACCTCAGCTCTGCTGTCAGTGTCCCAGGGTTGGTTTTTGTTTTGTCTGTTGGTTTGCTTTCTTTCTTCATATTGCACATATGAGTAAGATCATCCCGTATTTGTCTTTCTCCTTCTGACTTATTTCACGTAGAGTAATCCCCTCCAGTTCCATCTAAGTTGTCACGAAGGACAGGATTTCATCTTTTTAAGGCTGTGTAGTACTCCGTTGTGTATATTTACCATATTTTCTTTATCCATTGGTCCAATGATGAGTACTTAGGTAGTTTCCAATTCTTGACTGTTGTAAATGATGCTGCAATAAACACGAGGGTATATATATTATATATGTATAGCTATGAGTTAGTGTTTATGTTTTTTGGGTAAATACTCTAAGTGGGATGGTGAAATTGTGTGTAACTTCCAGTTTGAATTTTTTGAGGAATCTCCATACTGCATTCCATAAAGTTTGCACCAACTTACACTCCCACCAACAGTGTAGAATGTTCCCTTTTCTCTGTCATTGCCAGCATTTGTTGTTTCAAGCCTTTTGCATAACACCCATTCTCACAGGTGTGAGATGATATTTTTGTTGTTTTGATTTGCATTCCCTAATGACAAAAGAACAGGACAAAAGAACATTTTAGGTGCCTGGTGGCCATCTGTGTGTCTTTTTTTCAGAAATGTCTATTCAGATTTTCTGCCCACTTATTGATTGGGTTTTTGTTTTACTGCTGTTGAGTTTTATCAATTCGTTATTTATTTTGAATATTGAACTCTTGTCAGATGTATGATGTGAAAATATCTTCTCCCAGTCAGTAGGTTATCTTTTAATTTTGCTGATAGGTTTTTGTCTGTGCAGAAGTTTTATAGTTTAAGGTAGTTCTGTGTGTTTATTATTCTTGTTTTTGCTTCCCTAGTGACTGGAGCAGAGTTTCTAAAGATCTCTCTAAGGACCATGCCATGGAACAAATTGCCTATGTTTTCTAAATATTTTATGGTTTCTAGTCTCTAATCCATTCTAAATGTATTTTTGTGATGCTATTAGAGAGTGGTCCAATCATCTATTATTTTTGATGTTACCAATTTTATGGTCCTAGGGATGGTTTTGAGAAGTTTTGTGACAGAAACTTGTTTTTTTCCAGATAACTTGGACTTCTGAAAAGGAACAGTTGCCTTATTTAGGAATCATACTCTATCACATATTATTTATAATCAAACTCTCTGAAATTCCTAGTCACCTATTCCACCACACCAATTCTACCACACTTAGAACAGACAGATTCAAATCATTTGAAAGGACAGGACTCAGAAAGAGCGACTTTGGAGCTGTGGTACACCACTGAGGTCACGGGTTAGATGAGTTCCAGCACATCATTTGGTATTATGTTGACGTTGTAGTCTTCTAAAAATGTACATGCATTTCTAGTATTAAACAAAGATAGACATAAGAAGATTCTAGCTCTCCATTTTGTTTAGTGGGAATAGAACTTTTGTCTGTAGAACCTATTTACATGAGGTGGGATGAGGGATGACCACATCTCTTAGGGTCTGGCCAAGACTCACATTCACACACCTGGAGTCTGGAAAATTGTCTTTTGTGTAGTTCTTCTGTGGTTCCATGTGCAAATCTTCTGGAGGGGTCCTTTGTTATTACTTAACAGATCAATTTTTAATTTCTGTGATTTCTTCCTTTTAACAAGTTTGCTCCCTTTGTATCCTCATGGAATAAAGATAGGAGTGACTTACAAGAATTCTTTGGATCAAAATATCCTTTGATATTGTTATTTTTCCCTTTCCAGAGTCATTTTATGAGGGTTAAATTTCAGTCACAAATAGATGATTTTCAAGTTTATTCTGAAAGTATCAGGATCATGTAAAAGAACAACTAAGTCTAAATATGTTTTAAAAATATTGGAAGTTAAATATGTGTGGGGTTATAGTATTAGTAAATATATGAGTTGGGGAAGGAGAGGGAGGAAGATGGGGGAAGGAGAGGGAGGAAGATGGGGGAGGAGGGGGAGGAAGATAGAGAAGGAGGGGGAGGAAGATGGGGGGAGGCAGAGAGGGAGATAGATGTCTTTAAAACTGGGTTCTTTGGAGTTATTTGGTAGTGTTGGTTCACAAAAATGCTACATTAAGTCTCTAAACATTTGGTTCTTCAGACATTTACTGGGTGTCTGGTATATGTTGGGTGGCAGTGCAGGCCTTGGAATTCAAGTCCTTGTCCCTAATTTGTCAGTTGCTGTGCCTTTGGGCAAATCACTTGGCCATTCAGAGTAGAGGTATATAAATTAGACTTCATGTGATGTTGTGGTGTTACATATAAGACTCTTTAAAATAGTACTTGTTTTTTTTTTTTAAGAGAGGAAGGAAGGAAGGGAGAGGAGGGAGTAACATCTTTATTTATTTAGTTGTTCATTTTTGGCTTTTCACCCTGGCCTCAGGGTCTTAAACCTGTGGTTTGCATGGCAATGACTTGGCTGCCTGAGTCATCAGGATGTACCCAGTACATGATTTTTTTTTTAAAGGAAAGATGTAGACAGGAATGAAGGCAGGCAAGCAGGAAGGATGAGAGAGGAGGAGAAAGCATTTTTTACTTATTTTTATTTTCATTTTACATCCTCATTATTCCCCTAGCCCCTGAGACATGAACCAAGGTCCTTGGGATGCACATGGACTGTGCACAACCACCACTCGACCAGGGTGTGCCCCAGTATTTGATTTTTAATAACCACTTAAGTGTTAGTTTTACCTCCCCTGAAGGATTTCAAAATTTAAACATTATTCTTTTTTACAAATTAAAAAAAAATCAGACTGTTTATTTAAAAAAATTAGTGGCATAAAACAAATATTCTCTCAGTAATCATTATTAGCTTTTTTTATGTTTTGTCATTTTTATTTACAGATGGAGAATGTCACGTTTTTCAGATTTGAGCTACACGTTCTAGTGTTATTAAACTGTCATATAAACTTTGCAAAAGTTATCAGTTTTCTTTTGACCCCAAATCTATTTGTGTTTAGTTATTCTATTCACGCTTCAGGGACACCTTATATCATTTTGTGGCATTTGAAAGCCAGACATGACTGCGAACAGGCGCCTGGGTGTCTCGTGCTTCTTAGATTCTATGCGCGCTCGTGAATAGGTTTGTGGTCACTGCGCAAGCGAGTCTCCTCAGTGCCGTTTTTTCCTACAAATGGCATTTGTTTTAGGAATAAAGTATTTTTAGATTGAGGTATGTACATTGCTTTTTACAATATAATGCCATTTATTGCACACTTACCAGATTACTATGTGCCATAAACATAATTTTATGTACAACGAGAAGCCAAACTATTCATGTGACTTGTTTGCTTGTGACATTTGCATTATCGAGGAGATCTGGAACCAAACCTTTGGTATCTCTGAGCTATTCCTGTCTTAGAGTCACCCCATAAAATCTGCTGTTGAAATCTTCTAGAGCAGAGGCCAATGCATTTTTTGTTGTAAAGGGAAGATGGTCATAGGACCTCAGTCACAACTCCTCAGCCGTTTTCTTGTACCACAAACACAGCTATAATCAAGACACAAACATATGGCTAAGTTCTAAAAAATGGTAATTACGAGACCAGACAGCTAGCTGCATCTAATGCAAGGAGTGTAACCTGCCAGCTCATGTTCTAGAGTCTCAGTTGCTGTCTGCTGCATCCAGTGTGAAACTGGAGCATGAGATACAAAGCTCTTCCACCTAATCTGTTCCCGTTTCTCCTCATACTTTTTTCAGTTTTCGTTTAATCAATCTCAGTGATAATTTAATTGGCACACAGGTAACTGCAGCCTTTGCAACTCTTTTTAAAATTGTGTTATGTATCTTCATTAAAGCTTTCTTTTTATTACTGAGTGAATTTTCATGAGTCTAAACCTGGTCCAATAGTTATTTAAATGAAGCCTACACTGTCTTATACGTATTGCTTTGACATTAAGTACTCCAGAGTTGAAATTTTCCAAATTATTTTAAGCTTATCTCTTTAATGCAATCATATAATTTTATTTTAATAGGGGACTTTAGCTCATATAGAATATGATGTATCTATATTATGTTATGGTGTCGACATATATTCATGGTTACATAGCTTTCTTAAAGAGAGGACGGAAGGTAGGTACAGGAAGAAGAAGCATTTTAATTTATCTAGTTGTTTTATTTTGGTTCCCCGACCCCTGGGCCCAGGTCACAAACCTGGGTCTTGGTCCTT
The DNA here is from genome assembly GCA_004363575.1 of Solenodon paradoxus. NCBI lineage: Eukaryota > Metazoa > Chordata > Mammalia > Eulipotyphla > Solenodontidae > Solenodon > Solenodon paradoxus. The sequence continues at coordinate 151,784 of RJWH01001437.1, forward strand.
TACATGGTCCACACCCCAGTCATCTCAGCTGCCTGAGTCACAAGGGTGTACTCTATGCAGTTTTTTGGGTTTTTTGCTACAAACACTTTTCAGTTATGGGCTATTTCCTTTGTAATAGTCGCTTTATTTTCTTTCTAATAATAATATATTTTCATTTATAGTAGATGCGTTTTGCAATGATTAATCCTCTATAATTAAGTATTTATTAATAATTATTAGACAGTACCGAGTGATGTCTTACAGCATAACCATTGATCAAATTGCTGTATTTCTTCTCTCTCTTTCCCCGTTCTTTAACCTTGCATTTCAGTTGCTTTTATAATCTTCCTTAGTATCAAATTCTGTGTTAGTTGAATACAAATGATTACTTAGTCAGGTATAAATGGTGTATGCTGTTGTCTTTTATATATTCATCTTTTAATTCGTTTAAAGGAAAGGTGCAGCAGGAATGGTGGTGAGTAGACAGGCGGGGACAGGAGAGAGGAGGAAGCAGCACTTGATTTTATTTAGTTGTCCCTCATGGTTGTTCCTGCTGGTCCCAGGATGCAAACCTGGGACCCTGGATGCTGATGGGCTGTGCCTAATCTACTCCACCTGGGTGCACCTATTTTATTTTCTGAAAAAGAGGGAGAAAGGGGAGACAGGGAAGAGCATTTTCAGGAAGGAAGGAAGTGAGCAAAGAAAGAAGCATCTTTATTTATTTATTTTGGTTTCTCAGTCCGTCCCGAGGTCAGGAACCCAGGCGTTGGAGCCTTCCGCGGTCTGCAGTTCATGTCTCAGCCGCCTGAGCCACAAGAGCATCCCCCCATTTTATTTTGGGGTGAGGTTTCACTATTCTATTCACTTTCTATTTGTTTTGGTTGCCCTGCCCTTGACATGAACCTGGTCCTTGGGCTTTACAAGTTTGCCCCTCAGCTGCCTCAGCCCTGAGCCACGGCGTGTACCGATTCAAGTTTTATGTCGAGTGCTCTTGATTACAGCGTCTGACGGGGAGGTCTTGTTCGACACAAAATGGAGGATTTGAACATATACCCTGAGTGGTGAGAACAGAACGAAAGTCCATTTTGGAGTCCAGTGTCACCGCGTGGGTACTGCCACAGCGACTCTTCCTAGCTTGTGACTGGAGCTCTGAGAAGCAATTTCATCATCAGGCACAAGGACAAAAAGCCCCTCCCAAATCGCAAGAGACAATGAAGTCTCCATTTCTTGGCTTCGTCGCACCACCTTCTCCGCCCCCAGATGGCACAACAGAAGCAGCTGCCGTGCCCTGCAAACTGCGTTGGGTGTGAAAGAGGTGACTGCGGGCTTGGCAGCAGGGCATGAAGCTCTGTCTTTAAAATTCCCTTTCAGAGGAGCCTGCTCTCATATCACACAAGGCGCCTCTCCTCGGTCAGGCAGGAAGCCAAGATTTAACACTCAGGAAGTGAGTTTCATTCATTTGTTTTCTATTTGTCTTCAACTAAGACAGCAGAGGGGATGATCTGATGCACACATGAAGAATCAGCCACGACGGAGAGCAGACTAGTCCAGAACGCCAGGGTCCAGGGCAGAAGGCCACGAAGGGACTATTGTTGGAAGGTGAGGAATCTTTCAAAGATGGTTGTGTCAACCAGCAGGTGAATGTTTTCCATCCAGAGACCATGTGTAGAGACTGGCATGCAGTCTAACGCGGCAGCCGCGTCCCTGGCCTCTGGCATCTGTATTTCTGCTTTGGGGCTCCCATGGGTGCACATATTGCAGTTTACTTGGACCTCTGCCTCTTATTTTGTGTGTCACCCTGATTATTTACTTCTTCCTCTTGGCTCTCAAGGTGCTGAGGTTTCCAGGAAGATGGTGCTAAGGCCAAGAGCTCATTCGTGTTCTCAATACAAATGTGCAAAGTGCCTATGAATGAACAGCTTCTACTTGTAGCCATTTCTAAACATAAAGGGGACCTGATATCGCTAGAGGGGCCATCACGTTCTCCTCAGGTTGACAGCTGAAGGGCCTTTCTTTGGAATAGGGTTTCTTTTGTACCTCTGAAAGGATAACACCTTAAAGCCAAATCACCTCTAACCTGGAGGTCAAACGTGACCCCAGACATATCGCATTCAAAGGTGCACTAACTTCAGAAGACAGGGATGCTGCAAAGAGTTGAAAATGAAACAACTGAACCATATTCATTTACACTTGAATTTCCAGTTCTACACCAAGCTCGTGGCCACTAGCGTAGACAGTGTTCGTTTGATGCTGGAGTTGTTCGCGTTAGCCAAGAAGCAGGCAGCAGAGTCGATGTGACATGACTGCTTTTGGAAGAGAGATACTTTTTCCTGCTGTCCAGCTGAGATGACCAGTGGTCTCCACCTTCTTGCTCACCTTCTGGAAATGGAGTCACCACACTGTCCTGCCGTTCACGTTAGTGCAAAGTCAAAACTCCTCAGCCTTGTGACTGATCTGGCCAGTATTTTTGCTCTGCCTGTGAAAGCAAAAAAGCGTTTCTTTGATTTTAGCAATAACTGAGAGTCTGATGGCAAGAAATAACACTCCAGTAGACATCTGCAGGGCTAACTAGGAATTTCGCTGTCATTGCAGTCGGTGCCCAGGGAGATCTTTCTGATCTTTCCACCTTCTTGCTGCCCTGGAAGGCAGGTGTTTGATTCTGTAACTTTGTCACCATTTCACACTTCATCATTTACCAAACATGTTCTTTGTAATCCACAATCTGACACATTCCTGATAAATTCTGCAAAAATATTTGCTTGTATGTTCCTTGATCCTTTTTCTTTCTATGGTCTTAAAAAAAAAATCCCTCTCTTTTTTTTTTTTTTTTTTTTTTTTTTTTTTTTTTTTTTTTTTTTTTTTTTTTTTTTTTTTATGTTTCCTTATCTTTTTTTTGTGGTTGACCTTTCCAGATGCTGAAACCTGACCTCTCTGGGGGGCGGATCCCTGCAGGCCTCGAAGTGCCCAGCAGGTTTCCTAGAGCCCCCAGCGCCATGTGCTGTCACCTCCTGATAAAATGAAAGTCTAATTCAGGTGGTGTCTCTGGGTCCGGAGAGCGAGGAAATTGTAAGCAAGTCAACCACTGAGTTAGGAGATTTTACTTCGGGCTAATGCTAAATTATAAACTCAAAAGTTCAAGTCTAAACATGGAATCGCCTTGGTAATTCTCTATGTGAATTGCCTTTAAGACATTTTTCTTTTACCCAAAGGAATGACTACAATTTCATAATTTCACTTAAAGTTTCCTAAAATGAAACTTGGAGTCTCCTTCAGTATTGTCACAGGACAATACAGGACGGGAAGGTAAATAATAGAACAATGAGAACATCACAGACTTTTTTGGGGGAATCTACTTCAGAATTCAAGCTTTCAGGAAAAAGTATACAAATCAAATATTTCGAGACTAAGTTGACAGGTGTTTATATAATCATGTTTTTTTTTTCTGTTGAATTGTCAAGTAACGACTATCTTTTATTTTTTTAGGTAATAGTGCTTTATAGCATTGCGTACATTTCAGGTGTAGTATTGTACTTCGACATCTGCTGAGACTACATTCGATCACTACCAAAGTTTATTCTCTACCTACCACCATATATTTTTGCTTCCCCTAGCCCCAATTTATATTTTGAGGTCTCATTTTACGTCATTGTCTCCCTTGACTAATATTGTAGCTGTAGTTAATTTTACTACTTTTGTCTTTTAATTTTCAGGCATTCTGTATAAGTAATTGATCCACTGAATATCAGTCAGATTATGTATATATATATATATCTATATATATAGATATATATATGCAAGTATATACATTTATATCTGTAGGTAGTCTGACTTTTCTTTATGATAGTTTTTTTTTTTTTTAAAGGGAAGGTATAGGCAGGAAAGAAGGCAAGTAGGCAAACAGGAAGAGAGAGAAGGAAGAAGCATTTTATTTTTATTTAGTTGGTCACACCTGCGTTTCCCCAGCCCCAGACTCCAGACTTGAACCCAGGAGTATGAGGCCTTGAGCTTCTTTGGAAGCGATTGACCTAACTGTTACTTGATGAGGGCACATCTCTTTATGGTAGTTTTTAAAAACTGTATTCATATATTTTATATATTCTTTAATTTACTAGCATTTTTGGATACTTTTTTTTAACTTACCCTTTTCAGCAATAAGGACTTATACTTCATAATTTCAGTCACTGTATCTTGAAATATTTTTTCTCTCCTCTCTGAGAGTTCTCAATTTGTGGCCTTCCTATTAGATATATATTGGATCTTATCACTTGTTTTTTTTTTTTTTTTTTTTTATGTAGATGAATTACTTTTCCATATTCACTGTTTTTATCTCCAGTCACATTCGGGGTGAATTTTTTATATGCTTTCCAATTTGCTTATTCTTTCTTCAACTTTGCCTACTCCAGTTAATAATACAATCATTAACTTTCACATTCTAATGGCTATAATAATTTCTAGAAGCTTCGTTTAAAAAAATTACCTTTTTTTGGCAAAGGAATGAATTTCTTTAAAAAAAATCTTCAATATTTTAAACTGTATTATAATACTGTCTCATTATTATCCCTTGTGATGTGTTTTCTTGTATAGTCTGAATTCATCAGTGGGAGTTGCTTTTAAAACTGTAAGTGGTTTTGTGGAAGAGTTTCTACAAAGTATTTGCCTTGCTGGAGATTTAGGGTTTCAGCGATGCTACAACAGTTTGCGTGCAAATCATCTTGGAGTGTTCAGACTGCCCCGAAGTGTGAATTTAGATCCTGCGTATGTTTAAGCAAAGCGTTGCATTTACTGGGAATTATTTTTTTATCATGATTGGTTTAAGGTAAATCACATGCTTCCAGGATACCTCTCCTGGTTGGGGACCAGGTGGGATCTTTTGTTAGTGTCTCTATCATGGAATGGGAACCCGTGGAAGCTTGAGTTTCAAGAAGGGGAACGAATTCCAGCCCCGTGTGCTAAGTGATCTTAAAATCCTACCTCCTCCTAGGCCCATGTTCCTTGTATCTGCAAGTTGCTGTCAGATCCTTCTTTCAAGCTTCACTTTGAGTTTCTTCTTTTTCTGGCATGTGGGCATTTCCATCCTTGTTTAGAGCTCCATTTTGTGCTAAAACATTGAAGCTGTATTTTATCCATTTTTCATTTACTTAACAGAAGTTCATCAAGCATGTTCTTTGTGTCCAGGCCCTACTCTCCAGACTTAGGACACACATGTGGTGAGCAGAAGGATGGCATACACTAACAGTTTAAAAGGTTTAAGTTGATACTTCAGAGATAACAGATTGTAGGTCAGCAAAAACCATAGAAAGGCGAGTTTCAGATGACTGGCGTAAGTCAAACAAGAAACGATGGTGACTTGACCAGGATGGAGAAGGAAAGAGCTGTCAGATTTTGGTTCTAATTTGAAGGCAGAGCCAACATGACTTATTGATGACTTGGAGGTGGAATGTGAAAGAAAGAGAGGAGTCAAAGAGGACTTTGAAGTTTCTGACTGGAATCCCTAGAAAAAATGATTGCTGACATAGAGAGGAGGAACAGGTGTGGGGGGAGGTTGCAAAATAGGGAATTTAGTCTTGAGCATGTGAAATTTGAGGTGCCTATTACATATCCATGTGGGCATGATGAGTAGGCCATTGAATATACATGATAGAGGGAAGCTGTGAAAATTATGTATATTATGGAGGATATTTATATGTATATGAAATGAAAAGTTTTGAGATGAGAAATGGGTATAGCTGGAGAAGAAAACAATCCAAGAACTGACCTGTTAGGAGCTCCAGTGTTAGTGTTTACAGGAGGGTAAGAAAGTTTTGTCTAATTTAGCCTTCTATGTTATGTGGTCAGGAGTCCTCGACACATCTGAGTTAGTATATTTTACCCCTAATTATTTTATGCAAAAAATTTTGATGCTGTTTTTCATGATATTTCAATTAAGGTTTTTTTCAGTTGGTTGTTGCTGGTATATCAAAACATATTTTATTGCTGAATCTTAAGCTTGTATTCTGAGACCCTTCTAAAATTTTATTAATTCCAGTAGCTTTTTTGTTGATTCCTTAGGATTTTATGGACGTGTTTATGTTGATGGGAAAGACAGTTTTACTTCCTTTTAAATTTGTGTTTCATTTCATTTCTGTGCCTTAACGCACTGGGCCAGGACCTCCGGTATAATGTTGAGTAGAAATGATAAGAGTCAACATCCTTGCCTGTTCCTGATCTTTGGGGGAAGAGTTTATTATGTAGGATTTGAGACAATTGCTGGGTAAAACTGAAAGAGGCAATCCTGAAGGGTATTATTTGTGAAAAGAACTCGCTGACTGCCTTCACCAGAGGCAGTACAATCTGTAATTGAATTTTTTCACTGGTAAATAACAACAAATGGGAAGAGCTTTGCACTGCAAAGATATTGCAGTGGTTGTCTTTATGATTATAGCAAAGGATTCTTTGAACATATAATTGATCTCCAAAATGAATTATGCCTCTATTCAGGTTTTATGAGATTTCTGATGTTGCTGGAAAAAAACTACTTTAAAATCTGATATCACTATACATATAATGTATGAATCATGAACCTATATTTTTATTCCCACCCCTCTTGTTTTGGGGCTATTTTTATTATTATGCATTTTACTTTCATATATTTTATAAACTCCACAATATGGCATTATACTTTTGTTTTTAAAGGACAATTAGCTTTTCAAGAAATTCATAAATAAGAAAAAGTGTTTTCTGTTTATTAGAATATTTAATACTTCTGATTATGACTATCTCCATTTTGTCTGATCGTTTTAATTCTGGAATCCTTTCCCTTCAGCCTTTCTTTTATTTTCCGTTTTTGGTCTCAGGCAACCAAATCTCAGCATTTGTTTGAAGAACTATTTGTTTTGTCTTTTTTTGGGAATAACTTTTAAGGGGGTCATTTTAATCGTATTTTCTTGGTTGGATATTTTTTTAGCACTTTAAAACGTTATTCCATTGTCTTTTGACTTAACATTGTTTCTGAAGACAAGTAGGTAATAATTCTTATCTTTGTTTCTCTGTCCACAATGAATGTTTTTCTCTGAGGATATTTGACTGTTTTATTGGTTTTCAGTAATTTGGTATAAGGATTCTTTACATTATGGTCTATATGTTTTTTGTAATTAAGATTGTTGAACATCTTATATTTGTGGGCTGATAGCTTCAGAAGATCTGGAAAAATGTCCACTATTATTTCTATATTTTGTCCTGCCTACATACCACCTTTCCATTACACATATATTAGAACATGTGATAATGTCTGACAAGGTCATAGAAGCTCTTATTACTTATTGTTACAGGAAAGGTGCAGGCGGGAATGAAAGTGAGTAAGCAGGCAGGCAGGGAGAGAAAGATGAAGGAAGCATCTTTATTTATTTTCATTTAGTTGTTCACACTGGTTGCCTCCCTTCTCTTCCCCTGGGCCTGGGCCTTAAACCCAGGAATATGTGGTTTGTTCCTTTGGAGAAGATTGACCTAACCGCTGTCCACCAGGGTGCTTCCTTTATTTCTCTGAGCTTCAGTTTGGATAGTTTCTACTGTTTTGTCTTTAAGTTTTCTGATTCTCTCTCCCAAAGTATCTAGTCTGCTCTTGAAACCACCCAGTGATTTTCTCTTTTCAGATATTATATTTTTCATTAATAGATGTTCCATTTGTTTATCTTTATCAGTTTCAGATTTCCTCATCAAGCGACTCTTTAATATAGATGGAAAATAAATATAATAGCTATGCCTAGCAGTTATAGGTTTTAATATTGATCATTGCTTATATTGTAGGATTAATGAAAGTAAATAAGGAATTGAAAACGATCTATAAAATATGATCATCATTTTGTCCAGATTAATAAAGATTACATTTCAGTATATGAGAAATATTAGAAATAAATATTTATCTCAGTACTCAAAGAGATTATATTGGGAAATATTGTTGTTATAAAGATGAAATGTGCATACAGGTGCTTTGAAAATAATAAGTGACTATATAAAGGAACAGAGTAGTTTTTGGACAATTTTCCTTGGAGTTATTCTGTTTTTTCTATGCTATTAGGCAATTCTGTGTACCTAGTTATAGTTGTTACTTCAAATTCCTTTCCGTTTTTCTACATTTATCTCTTTGGGGACAATTAGGCTTTTTAAATCCTTGTGCGCCCTGCTCAAGTATTCCTGGATTGCTTTCTTCCTCAGGACGGGGGTGCAGCCTTAATGCAGAGTTGGAGTCAAGAACCAGCAAAACCAAAGTTTGTAAACATCTCTCTAACCAGGGGAACATGAAGAGTCTGAGCAAGTTCTCTCTGAATAATAAAATAAGCTTCAAGAATAAGTTAGTGGTAAGAAAAGAAATGGAACTTTTCTGAATCTTGGAGCACACTTTGCAGATAAGCTCTCTTTGTTTTTGACTTAGGAGTCAGCAGAAGCTACGTTAAACATGCTGATTTGTTCCTCTGAGACATGACCTCCTCACTTCTGATTCATTTCTACTGCATAACCCAGGACACAGGTGCTCCATTTTGTTCTTTTTCATTTTTATCTTCATTTTCTTGATGTTTTTCTTTAAATCTTTGAACATATTCCGGTGTCTCCGTCTCTACTATAGTTTGGGGGTCTGTTTCTCTTCACTGATTTTTCTTCTGATTATGGGTAACATTTTTTCTGATCCTTTGCTTTTCTGGCACCTTTTAATTTCGTGCTAACTTATGTTCATATCATCCTGTTTGGATTTTGTTTGGCTTTCTTGAATTCTGTGTTAAATTTAGTTTTGTTTTGAAAGCTGAATGATTTATCTATGGATTAAATGGATCCTTTTGAACCTTGTTTTTAAACTTTATTAGGGTCAGTGTAGAGCAAACTGTATATCAGGGCTGGTTTATCTCATAACCTCTCTGCGTCTTTCTGGGGTGTATTTGTTCCATACCTAGCGTTTTCTGTGAGGCCACAACCTGTAGCTGACTGGTATTCAAACATTGTGAGTTTTAGTGGTTTTTCAGCTTCCCAGGAACTTTTTCTTTGCCCTGCCTTGGGGTTTCTCACTCTCTGTCTGTGTGACTTAAAATTCAGCCAAAACCTCAAGGGGACTGCTCTGCAAATATATGGAACTTTTTCTTCTCCTCTCTGGTCTTCCACCCCATAAATTAAAACTTCCTCGTGCTTTCAAAATTCAAGTATCTTTCCTTCCAGCTCAGTGAGGTTGCTGTAAGCTTTTAGGGATCTCTGAACCTGTACCCAGGCCTTGGTAACTACCTCCATGCAGAAAACCAAGGTAATTGTAAAGCTCACATTGTTCGTTTCCTTTCTCACGGGGGTCACAGTCCTGTGCTGACTATTATTCCAAGTCTGAAAACATTTGATTTGTAAAATTTATCCAATTTTCAGTTGTTCACAATGGGAGGGGAGGTCTCATTCTAGTTACTCTATCATTTCTACATATGGAATTCCTATTTTCTTTTTCTTTATTGTAAAAAAAATCATTTGGCCGAGGAATTTGGTGCTTTAATAAATAACCTGAAGGGAAATTTTTATTGCCAAGTGAATTTTATTGGAAAGGTTTCCTTTTATGCATGGATGGAAGTAATATTAAAATTGGTATAACATTTCAGAATAATCTAGAAATTAGTCATAGAAATGATCTCTTTTATGTATATATCTCTTCAATCATTTGTGTATATATTTTATGCCTGTGTATTGTATGCATACAAAACATATCTAAATTTATTTGTTTGAAATATACACACACATGCTCCCACACACTCTTGCACTCACCCCTTGGAAGGAGTTAAAACTTTGAAGAACTTGAAATGCTACTGTACTGGGTTGAATTGTGTCCACCTCACCCCAAATAAATGTTTAAGTCCTAAACCCTGGTGATATGAAAATAGCATTATATGAAAATATGGTCTTTGCAGATGTAGTCAGGTTAAGATGAGGTCATGCTAGATGAGAGCGGGCCCGGATCCAGGGACTGGTGTACATACTGAGAAATTTGAAAGCAGAGACAGAGACAGAGGGAAGATGGCCATGTGAGGGTAGAGGAAGAGACTGGGGTTTTGCTGACAGCGGCCAGGGCCCATCAAAGATTGCCAACAATCACTGTTAACTAGATGAGACAAAGAAGGATTCTTCTCTAGAGCTTGCGGTGGGAGTATGGCCCTGCTGACACCCTGACTTTGAATTTCAAGCCCTGAGAACTATGAGGAAATACAACACGTTGACCTAAGTCACCCAGTTTGTAGTGCTCAGTGACAGCTTGGAAATCAGTGCAGCCACTTCCATGTGATTCTTGGCTGCGGTGTCAAAGACCTTCAAGTGGAAATAACAAGTAGTCAAGGGGGTATAGACTCCTGGAATTTAGGGGACAGGTCAGGACAAGTGATAAACATTTGGAAATTATGCATCCCACTCCCCTGCCTTGTATTTTCCTACTGGGTTGTGTTTCTTATTTACTTGTAGGAGTTGTGGCTTTTTAATTTTTTAAAATAAATTTGGGATACTAGTCTTCTGTTATATATGTCTAGATAATTAGTTCATTTTACATGACGTCCATACTTGGCTTTATACAAATCAAGTGTTCCCAAGTGATCAATGTAACAGTGTTAAGAATATGACTTTGGTGTCAGAAATCCTGGATTTTAATGCCATTTCCCATTTTCAAACTGTATGATCTTGGGAAAATGATGGACTTCCATATGTATAATTTTTTTTCTCCTCTGTAGAACAGGCATAGACCTACCTTGTGGAATTTGGGATGATTAAGTGGAACAACATGGCAAAGAGGGATATTAATTTTTTGATAATAAATAGTAATATACATAGTATGTTAGATATGTAATACATTAATAATCAGCAATTCTGACAAAATGCTTATTGATCTATATTAAGTATTCAATAAATTTTAACTATAATTAATATCATTCCTCTCACAAATTAATGTCAAAATTTCTTTGGTCAATATTATTTTCTTAATTTCAATAAGCATTTTATTGGTTTAAACATTTATTAGGATGTTCTAAATATAAAGTATGTAGACTACAGGAACAATTTGCTGACACAATACGTCCTTCAAAAATGGTGGAAAAGCCTTTAAAAATCAGGCTTAAATCCACTTTATTTTTCTTGTACAAAGACTATGTGGTGGCCACAGCTGGAGCCCAAATCCTCTGCACAGAGACTCTGGTGTGGGTCTTGACGAGACAGTCTGTGAATTCGTGGTAGGGACAATTGTTCAGTGCTCTCTCCAGAGGTGAAGGGAGAAAATATGTATTTTTTCTAGTAAGTATTGCACACACAAATTCTAAGACTCAAATCTGACAAATGAAAATACTATAGTGATTTGAGCTTGCTCTATAGATCTGTTTCTCCAGACTGAGAATTACATACTGTAAACTCTTGGTGAGAAGACTTAAACATTGTTTCCCTACCTGAAAAATAACCTCTTTCAGAAATTAGTTCTTAGCTCAACAGGCACATAATGTTACTTATATTTAATTACTCTTCCAAGGTTTTTTTTTGGGTTGAATTTGAACATGTAATTCCTGTTATGTTGCCATCAGAACCTCCTTCCTAAATTATTTTTGGAAAGTATTTAAATGCAGGCATATGGTGATAAATATATGGATTGTTACTGCCAACTTCTTTGTTAATATTGTTCATAAAAGTTGTCTTGTGTTTTAAAAGACTTCGCTAATATATAGCATATACAATTTACAATCACTCCTATTTTTATTCTTCCTACCAAAATTAATAGAAATTTTCCTGTGCAAAAAAATCTTGGCTTACTTTCTAGAAACCTCTTCCTAGCAGAATTTCTTAATTTTTTTTTTTTTAAAGAGAATTGAATGTGGTTCCTGGAGAAAAGATTCTCTGATATGATAGGCTAAGTCAGCTTGCAATAACGTTACTTGGTATTTTCAGGCACAATAGGGAAGGTGCCCACAATATATTCCGGTGAATCATGTGAGGTATTGTGTTCAGATTTGTGCAAATCAGAAACCTGTGGGTCCCTGAAGGTAGTGGTTTTATGATTAAGAAGGGCTTTTCTATTTTCTATTTTTTTATTATGTTAATAAGTAAGGACCTCAACACCAGGGGGCAGTGTTTTATAGTAGTTGCCAAAATGTCCTCCGTCGGTAATTATCCGATGGAGTGAAAGATGTTTCATGCATGTTTAGTGTTTTCTCCCATATTGTCATGTAGGTGGTCCTAGGACTCCGACCTGAGAGTTATTATGGATCTAGAATTTCATGAACGACAGGCTTTAGAAAAACAAAACTACCCGGTTTTGTGAAGTTGACCCTCCCTGAGTCAATGCTCACCGAGCCCTGTGGTTGGTTCGCCTGAGCGGCAGGGGTGAGAGGCTTTCACAGGCTCTGACGCCCCCAGCCCTGCCCCAAAGGTACTCTGCTCAGCGAGGGAGGAAGTCAGATTGCGGTCTTTCTTCAGGGATGGTGAGAATGTGTGAATTATGTTCCTGGTCTTACGGAGAAGAGAACAGGCTTTTTATCCAGAAAGTTTTATAACATTTATTTAATGCTTTTTTGTATTTTTCTTTTTTTGCAGTTTCAAAATAACAGTCAATAAAAAAATGAGGGCATTTTAATAGACTACATTTAGCTTCCCATCTCTTTTTGCTTGCTGGTTTCCATTCACTATAAATACATACTGGACAATTTAAATTACTTTTGTATTTTTCTGGTATCCTTGTTATAACAGAATAGTAGATGGGCCCCGGTGGTTGGGTGCAGTCCACATACATCCCAAGGTCCTGGATTCGTGTCCCAGGGCTGGGGAGAATAATCTAGAAGAACAAGTAAACGAAATAAATAAGTGCTTCTTTTTCCTCTCTCTTCCTGCCTGCCTCTGCTTGCCTTCATTCATGTCTGCACCTTTCTTTTAAACAAAACAAAACAAAACAGGAAAGCATATTTATACTGATGACATAATTCCTATTTTCTCCTTTGAAAAAGATTTTGCAGGTTTGCTACACATCTAATACATATTCAGTGTAGAAAGTAAATATGGCAGAAGAAGTAAAAAACACTTGTAATCTCACCTCATCAATAAGATTTTAAATACACTCTCTGCTTCTTTTTTTTCCCTTTTAAAAATACAGTGAAAGTATACTATACACGTAATTTTATAAAGTGTATTTTTCTTGTAACTGGAGTATCTTGTCACATTTCACATCATTCTCTTCTAATGATGATTTAGTATTTTATAATATGAATTTATATGGTTCATTTAATTTGTTCACTTAATCACATACTCCTGTTAGTAGTACATGAGAAAGTATAGGTTATTCTTACTCTTGCCCATTGTGGTTATTATTATTTTTGTTGTTATTATTATTATTAAATTTTACTCCCCCTGACCCCAGGACTCAAACCCAGGTCCTTGGGCTTTACGTGACCTGCATCTTTGCTGTGTTAGCTGCCTGAGCCAAAGAGTGGACAAGTATTATTATTTTTAAAAAAACTCCAAACTCTGTGAATCTGCTGCTTTTATTCAGCAGATATTTATTGATGGCTGAATAATTATTGCTTGGGATAGTAAAAAAGAATGATCCCTAACCTCATGAAACTTACATTCAAGGAGAGGAGACAAGCATAAATAGCAAATGTAATAAATAAGTAAATCATTTAGTATTTTAGAAAGCAACAAATGCCATAGAAAACCCCTCTAGCAGCTTAAAGGAGTAGGGAGTGAAGAGGGTTTCATTAGAGAAGTCTAGGTAAGTCTAATTGAGAAGGTGACATACAAGACTTGATTGACGTGACATTTTAATTTGCATTTTTGCTATTTCTAAGGCTAAACATTGTTTCATATGTTCATTCTTAGGTACATTGTCTGCTCATGTCCTGTGTCTATTTTTCTGATTGAGATGTTGGATTTTTGTTTCGTTTTGCTTTTTTTTTAAACTTTTCATTTGGAAATAATTTCACATGTACAGAAAAGCTGCAAATCTCGATCTAGTACAAAGAACACCTGGATACACTTAAATCAGATTCACATATTGTGACATATGTTTATTTCTCTTTACATCAACTTTCTATTTGCATGCATCATTGTCCTTTACCTGTAAATACTTCAGCATGCATTACCTCAGATAAGAATATTCTCGCACATGACAAAAGTGTAGTTCTTAACTTCTGGAAATTTACATAATGCTTTAATGTACAGTTAGCATTTCGGCTTTGTCGTTTGACCCAGTGATATCCTTCATGACATTGTTTTCCTTCCATATCAACATCCGGTTTGGGATCACATATTGCCTTTAGTTGTCATATCTCTTTAGGCTGCTTTAATCTGGAACATTTCCATAGCTTTGCTTTTTTATGACACTGACATTTGAAGAGAATATTGTCTTAGTCCATTCGGGTTGCTGTAACAAAATGCCACCAACTGTTGGCTTATAAACAACAGAAACTTATTTCTTATGGCTCTGGAAGCTGGAAATCCAGTATCAGGGTGCCAGCATGGTGGGAGGTGGGTGAAGGCCTTCTTCCGGGTTACAGACTGCAGGCCTTTGCTGTGTCCTCACATGGTGGAAGAGAAGACGAAGCTCTCTCTTATAAGGGCACTGATCCTATTTATGAGGGCAGAGCCCCATGACCTAATGACTTCCCAAATGCCTCATGTCCTGCTACCATCTCCTTGGCAGTTAAATGTCTGACACAAGAATTTGAGGTGACATAAACATTTAGATCATAGCAAATAGGACCCCTTTTTTTTATTTTTAGAATTTTTCTGATTCTTAATGTGCCTGATGTTTCTTCATGACTGGGTTAGGAAGTACATTCTTGACTGGAATATCATTGATGTAGTATGTGTCCTGAGCAAGTCCATCTGGAGGCAGCATTATGTATCTGTCCCTCAAGGATGAAGTTGATTTTGGTCATCTAATCAAGTCATCTTATTTCTCTACTGGATAGTAGCTATTTCCCTCCTTAAAGCTAATAAGCTGTCTAAGAGAAGATGCTTTAAGATGATGCAAATATTCTGTTCCTCATCAAAATTTCCCCCTACATTTAGTATTTATTAAAGATTCTTGCTTAGCCATCTCTCTACTATGGTTGCAAAATGATGGTTTTCCCACTGTAGCATTCCCTCCATGTTTTCTATAGCATCTGCTATAGGTAAGAATCCTCTCATCTTTCCATCCTTCATCTATCCATCATCCAGCCTTCTACCTACCCATCATCATCATCGTCACCATCATTTCTCTTTCTCTTGTTCATTTATCTATCATCTATCTAAATGATATAGACACATGGATTTCTGTTTTTCAGTAGTTTATAATTAATTTGTATTTATTATTTTGATGTTCAAATTGTCCTAGATTTGGACTGTGGAATCTCCTTCACTCTGGTTCCTATGTTTTGTGAGCCTCTATCATTTTGGGGTGGCATTTCCTTACTTTCTGGTTTAACAAGATATTCCATACTGATCACACACTTTCCCTGCACCAGTCCTGGAATTCATTAATTTCTCCTAAGCATCTATGATTCTTGTTAGCATGGAATGGTATTAGGCACAGATATTTGGACACTGTGTATGCTCGTTGCTTCTGGGATGTTTTGGTTTTAGGTCATAGTAGTGAACATTGCTGGGGAATATGAGAAGATATGTATATATATTCATATACATGCACACATATATAAATTTATACATTTTGTATTCTGTTTAAGAGTTCTTTTTTTGGTCTTTCCATTAAAAAGCTAAACCTCTAATTCATCTATAATTCATTTTTGCATGTGGTGTGACATAACAAATGTTATTTTTTCCTGAATATTTTACAGGTTGTGTTAATAGCATTTATTAAGTATATTGTGCTTTTATTTATATTTGGCAATATCATTTTTATTATATATATATATATATTTTTTTTTTTAGCAATTTATTTGTTGTATTTAGTTGTTCTTGATGTTCCCCCCAGCCTCAGGTCTTGAACCTGGGTCCTTGGGATGTATGTGGACTATGTCCAGTGGCCTTATCCTTTAGGCCACCAGGACACACCACTTTTATTATAAATGTATGTATGTATATATGGTGACGTGTGTGTACATATGGTTATGCATGTGTGTATGTATATACTCACTTGGGATTGTTTTTCAGATTTTCTATTCTTTTCTGTTGACCTGTTTTTTCTTGTGCCATTCCCACAATGCCTTAAAATTTCCAGCTTTACAATATTTATAAAACACAATTCACATTTGCTTATTTTTTTATTGAATCATATTTGCTGAATAATTGCTACGTGGCAGGTTTGTACTAGGCAGTGATAGCATTAATCTGAGCATCGTGTTTGCCCCCTCGCAGGTCTGAGCCGCGGTAGAGTGAGGAGGCACAGTGCTAAGGACGCATCTACCCACCTTCCTGCCATTTGCCCGTGGATCTGTCTTCCCTATTTTTACTGTGGGTGGATTTTCTGGCTGTGGTCTGAGACAGCTTCCACTATGCAGTAGATCTTTGCCCCTCTCGCCTTCTCAAGTTGTCACTGTAGCATTTCTCTCTTCCTTCCCACAATGTCAGTTTTTCCTCATTTACCGGACTGTTCCCATTGTGATGAATGAATCCCCTTTATTCCCTTCAGTTCCCCCTATTTTCCTCCAACTACCATCTACTTACCTTTATAACCCAAATCCTTAAGTCACTTACGTCGTCGCCGTCTAGGTTCTCTTGAAGCATTTGTCATTGATCATGTCCACCTTTCCACCAATATCTATTGTCCCAAGGTCAGTGGTGACCTCTCTGTTGTTCAATCCACGGGTCCATTCACGCCTCAGATTTCTTGATCTGCTAATGGCCTCTGGCACAGCTGATCATTTCCTCAATTACCCTTTCTCCTCTTCCTTCTGGACACAGTCTGTTGGTTTTTCTTCTGTTTTATTGGCCACTTCTCAGAGTTCTTTGCTGCTCTTTTTATTTTCCCATCTCTTAAGTGCTGGAGTAGCCCGGGGCTTAGCCCTTGGCCCTGTTCTTTATCTCTGTCTGAACTCATACCTTTGGTGATCATATCTAGTCTCAGGTTTTAAAATATCATCTCCACAATGGAAACTTCAAATTCACATTAGAGAACAGAGTTCAGACTTCTCCCCTGAGCTCCAGATTTTATATCCACTTGCTCCTTATGTCTAACGCATTACCAGCTAACATACTTTTTTAATCTCTTTGTGTATTTATTTTTCACTAGCCTACGAATTCCATCAGGCAAATGATTTTTGTCTGTTATATTTGAGGTTGTTTATACGTCTCTTCGGACAGTGTCTAGTGAACAGCAATTACTCAACAGGTATTGAATATATGAATGTCTCAAGTATTCAGATTGGTATTTTTTGAAGTTTTCTCTAATTTCTTATAATGAGGTTGTTTCAAAGGGGATATCCTCCCTTATTTTAAGCAATCAAATTTTTTCTTCTCTGATCTTTTTTGTTTCTGTGTTCCTCCTTATAGAGGGAATGATATTTGGCCAACGTATAAATATTAATAGCAGATTTGTTCAGTTCTTTTATTATGGAGGCCTGTTTCAATTATTTCAGGTCAAGGTGAGAGGAGAAGAGAATAGTTTGGGTTGATCAGGGGTTTATTTTTTCCAGACGGTTACAATCACCTTTGCCTGTGCAAAGTAGAAAGAATACGCCAGAAGTAGCCAAGGGCAGGGAACTTCCCGCGGTGCCGAGGAGTTTTGTTTTGTTTTCCTCTTGTTATTGTTATGGAAGTAGCCTTAGTGGGAATAACTAGACTGAGGTTGTTATTGTTAGCATTTCCTGAGTGCTTTGCTGAGTGCTACGCTCTGAGATTGGCCTGTACCCCTATGCTCTCACTTAAACCCTAGAATTACCTAATGAGTTGGATACTATTATTATTTCAGCTTTGTAGATGACAACTGAAATTTGGATCAATTAGGTGATGCAGTAGCCAGCCTCCAAGATAGTTCCCCAGGGTTCCCAGCTCTGGTATTTATATATTTGTGTAGCCCTCTCCTACAGCACACCAGACTGGTCTGAGCCACCAAAAACATCCAGCAGAAGTGAGGCTCTGTTTCTTTTGAGATTAGGTCATTAAAGACTGTGGTCTCTCTCTCTGTCTCTCTCTGTCTCCTCTTTTCTCATTATTGCTAGCTCTATTTCTTTCTGTCATCTTTATCTATATCTCTCTGTCCATATCTATCTATATCTTTACCTCTGTCTCTATGTCTCATCACTTCTTCTAGGAAAAATGTTTCCAGGATACTCAGGCAGGCTATGGAGAAGCCCTGGAGTTAAGGAAAACACCAGGGAGGAAGGGAGACTTGCCAGCAACAACAGGAATAGATTTGAAAGTTGATTCTCCAGCCTCATTTTTGCCTTCAGATGACTATTCCCTGGTTGGCTGCTTGACAGCAATCTTTTTTTCTTCTTCTTTTTTTAAGGAAAGATGCAGGCAGGAGTGAAGGTAAACTGGTAGGCAGGCTGAAAAAAAGGAGGAGGAAGCACTTAATTTATCTTTATTTAGTTGTTCATCTTGGCTGTTCCCACCGCCCCTGGGTCTCGAACCCAGGTCCTTGGGATGTACATGGACTTTGTCTGCTGGCCTTTTCCGCTAGGAAACCAGGGCACACCTTGACTGCAATCTTGAGAGATCCTGAGTCCAAATTCCCCAGCTTACTTGCTCCAGGATTCCTGATCTTTAGAAACTGTAGGGGATAATGAATGAGAATTATTTTCTGTTACTAAGTTTTGACACGTGCTGGTTCCTCCTTAGCTGTGGGGGTTCTGAGACCCCTCAATGGGTGCCTGAAACCTTGATAGTACTGAGCCCTATATAGACTGTGTTTTTTTCTATCCACACACACCTATAATCAAGTTTAATTCATAAATTAGGTCCATTATGGGATGAACAACAATACATAGACTAATAATGACAATCAACTATAATAAAAGTTACGTGGTCTCTCAAAATAACTTCTTGGACATAACACTTTCAGACCATGATAGACTGAGGACCACTGAAATCTTACAAAGCAAAACTACAATAAAGGTGGTAGGACCACTGTAACGTGTTTGGCGGCAGTAACTTGCCCACAAATACACTGCAGATAAGTAGCGAGCTAGAGTTTGAACTTGGGTGGGTCAGACTTCAGAGCCTGAGCTCTCGACCTCTGGGCTCCACTGGCGCTGTGGAAGCCTCAGTCTTACCCTCTCACCCAGGCCCTGTTGTGAACTGCAGCTGGGACTTGGGGTTCCCTGAGGCCTGTGACACTGAGAATGGACGCCATGACTTCCAAGGGCATCTTCGCCTTTTTCCCACTATGGATGCAGTCTTTTGTTCCTTTCTATTTTGAATTCCTTGAGTTATTTCCAAAAGCATTTGTGGGGAGTACATTTAAGGGGTGGGTTGTGACCTCCAACTTAAATTGGAGGTTGCATTTCCTTCTTTAGACCAAGGGTTAGCAGACTTTTCTATAAGGGGTCACATGGTAAAGATTTCAGATTTTGCAGGTATAACACAGTTTTTAAAAAGTGCTGTCTGGATCCAATTTTGAGGCTCAGGGTAGGAGCTAGTTACTGCTTCTTGAGGAACCATTTAGTTCATGCCTCCAGCTACCTCTCTCTTGGGGCTCCCATACTCTGGGCCACTATAGACCCACCTGGGGCCAGATACCTGACATTGAGGGACGTCCCCAATGCCTTGGAGTTCCCTGAAATTATTCAGATTAGTCAATCTTAAGCCTGCCTACCCTGCCCCATACTTTCCTTGTCTACTCTACCCCTCGTCCCTCTGTCTTGGGATCGACCCTGGAGTGTCCCGTAAGTGGTGTGCTGTGTTCTCTCCCTGGGAACTCTGAGTACCAACATTGTAAAGCTCTTTCCATTTTCCCTCTTGATCTGCATCTGACCTCATCATAACCTTATCCAGAGTAATGTGGTTAAAATAGTGGGTCATACAGTTTTAATCACAGCTATTCAACACTGTCAGTATCCTGTCTAGCACCCCTCTGTATATGAATGAGCAGGTTGATTGCCTGCCAATAAACTGATTTATAAAAATAGGCAGTGAACTGCATTTGACCCAATGGCTATGGTTTGATAACCCCTCCTTTAGAACATCCTCATGGATGTTGATTTTTAAATCAATGGATAACACCAAACAAAGTTTAACATAGGTTAGTTGATAAATCTTTTCAAGTTAGCAGTTAACATTGAAAATTCCTTGCACAAGCTTTCAAGCATGTTGTTTGCTCCTCACTGTTTTACCTTTGATGTCTGTCTGTACTGTTGTCCATAGCCAGAGTATTATACTGCATATGATTTTAGAATGATAAATAAAAAAACAGAACCACTGTAATGAAAGCTGATGAGATGTTAGCTGCTGTGCCAAATGCCTTACATTTGTTGTAACTATTAATTCTCTTAAGGACCACTGCATTGACCCATTTTACAGATGATGAAACTGAGGCTTAGTGAAACCCAACAGAATGCATCTTCTAAGTGGTAGAGACAGCAGTCAGTTCATGTAGGCTGACTAAGATTATGTTCTTAACCCAGTTATGCAATTGCATTTTTGAGATGCCCTTATCTCCTTTAGACCATGTTAAAGTCATCTTTTAAAAATGTCTATTGACTTTAATTATGATTAATACATTATTTCTTTTGTTAAATAACTTTTAATTTTAGGTATCCCCCAAAGGATAGACACAGTTTTTTTTTTTTTTTTTTTGTAATTGGATGTTGTACAGAGTGACAGGATTGATTCTCACATTCATGTTAGCTCATAATGGAATATGTTAGTTTAGCTGGAATTGCTAATTTTCCCTTGGGGAGAATCGAGTGCTCAAGGCACTGATTGGTAAATCAATAAATCTTTAGTGAGTCTGGTAAATCAACTATCACACTTATGTCAACATGTCCGGAGTATAGATTTGACCCAGGACAAGTTTGCTTGTTCCTTCCCATTGTCTTCTCCCTGAAGATTGTTTTATACTAGTGTGGTTAAACAAATCCCTGAGATTGCAGCAACCTGCCTCCATTTAAAAAAAGCAGTAAGGATGGTACCTTTTCTAGCTATTTTCAGGAAAGGATTCAGTTGTTTGCATATTTGCATTTCAACCCCTAACCTCTCCTGAGGACGAATGACTGTCTGACTGCTCAGCCCAGAGGCGGCACTGGGACTGTGGATTAAGCTTCTGAATGCCGACGAGTCTCCACAGCATTCCCAGCATGTGCGAAGAATGTGTTTGTAGCTGGGAGGCAGACAGAACATCCAAAGCCGAGCAAGAATTTTGAAAAATAGTTGTCTTATGTATAAATTTATTTTGCTCTTAGTGTTTTATTCTTGCCGGTTTCATTATTCCTTATTTCGACTTTATTTTTCAAATAGCTTCATTCTGTTTGATGTTTTCCTGACCCAAGGTTTGGTCACTTTTTGTTGAACAGTGCTGTCTTGATTTTTCAGTGTTCTTTGTTTCACTGTCATTAAAATATCAAGCCATTGATGAGTGGCTCAGATACATCTCCCCCTGGTAGACAGGGCCTGATGAGTCTACTCAAGACTCTCTGTGGCCTTCCTTCCTCACAAACAAGAGCCCTGCTGGAAACATTGGCAGGTATGGGAAGCGACAGCTGAAGTTTGTCGTTTCATATGATAGGAACACCCCGGCTTTGGGCTGTGGATTTATTTCTCTAAAAGTGTAAGTTATCATTGTGTGTACTTTACATATATATATATATATAAAAACAAATGCATTCACTTAACCAGTTCTTTATTCTTTTAGCCAAGAAGCTTATGCTGAAGATTTGTGAATTACTTGTGGGTAGAAAAACCACACTCATTTGATGAATTGGCACACTGACTTAAGGGGTCACCAGTAACAACGAATTGAGAAAATCCTGTGTGCAAGGAACTGGGGGTGGGGAAGATGGGTTGACCCAAGGTAAAGTGAAATGCAACCTCTGCCCTCAGGTGCTCAAGATGGACTAAGGAGAATGCTGAAGAATTTACCAATCAGTGAAAGAATCCATTTTGAGGGTGTGGACAGGCAGCGCTGGAGATGAACCTTAAAGATGGATGACATTTCAACAATGCTGCTACATAGATACTGACTGTATTTGTGTCTGTCTCTTTGGGGAATAATTAGCTCTTCCAGCAGGCAAAAGTATAGGGGAGCAATGGGAAATTATTTTCTAAAATAAAAAAATCTAAATGGAGTCTTATCATTCATTAGCTCTTTAGGAGAATAGCAACATATATTTTCATTTCATATGCAGTAAAATTAGATCTGTCTGTAGGGATGATGATTAAATTTATTGCAAAGTCAATGCCAAATCCATTGTTAGCTATTTGGTAAATTGTAATGTGACAGACAGGTAATGAAGTCCATGTGGTAATTCTTAAAAATAGTTATAATAATGCTGCCTTCTAGGTCAGTGTCAAGGGCAGTTAAATTCCATCACACAGGCCGTGCTTTTCAAATCTCTTTGTTTTTGGCCTGTATGTTTAAACTGGTAATTGATTCCTAGTCTAAGCCAGACACCAGAATTAGCAGCAAGTAGTTTCAATTACATCATGGTTTTTTGAGAGGCTGCTTCTACGTGCTATTTTGAATGAGCTACACTATTTCATGCATAGTATAGGAAATAGAATGAAATTTCCCTCTTATCAAGTTGTTTTTCTAACTGGGACTTTGGGGTTGTATTATCAGAAAACAAAACAAATCACATTTAATATTCTGTTTTTGGTGTGTTTTGGGGTGAGACGCTAGCATTACTTCTGCACATGTGCTTTGTAAACATTCTTCCGCGCTGGCCTCAGAGAGGCCAGGGAAATTAATTTAGTAAGAGAGGTTTCAGGTGGGTTAAATATGCTGTTTATAACTGAAATGGATTTGGGCTTGAAGGGGGGACTTACTCGTTTGTAAATGACCGGTCTTATTTAGTGGCATTGCTAAGAAACTGTTAGCTGTAGCAGAGCGGTGACACGTCTCCGGAATGCGTTGTAACAGTAGACAAATGAATTCACCTGGGAAATTACAGGGCGCAAAGCTTCCCAGGACTAAACCTTTGATTCCATGACTCTGGGGTGGGACGCATAGATCTGATTTTTGAACCATTATCCCTGGTGATTGAGAAGTGCATCACTGGAGCCTAGTAGGTGACTTACCCACCTCTGTGTATTCTGCACTTGCTCCATGGATGTGTATGTTCAGTGTTAGAATTAATGGAGGTGGGCTGTGCACTGGTGCCGCCTGCGCCAGGCTCTGCGACAAATTCTCGATGCCAGTGCTTTTGGGTCTTGAAGTATGGAAAACCTATGATTAATGACAGTTTCGTCAGTTTTCTTTTTTCCTTTCCAAACTTTGTCATTTTCTTAGTCCTTCTCAGACCTTTCTCTATTGGATGGAGAAGAATACTGAGCAGATGTGGTAATGATAGGCACCAGTGATTTATTCTTGATTCTAAAAAGAAAACATAATTTAATCACTGAGCATGATGAGAGCTTTAGCTTTTTCATAGTAATCTCAGTAGGTGAAGACAGTTACCTTTAATATGAAGTGGATCTAAAAGCCTTCTCTGAAGTGCCCCTTTCATTTATAATAAACTATTTTTGCCTAAATTCCTATTTTGTCTAGTAATAAATAATGACTCCAGCTTTCTTTGGTTATTATTTACCTGGCACATAATTTTTTCATTCTTTATTTTTCAACATTTCTACATCTGTTTCTAGACACATTTTAGATCTCTGTTACACACAGCTTAGTTAGATTTTGATGTTTTATCCATTCTGTCTTTTAGTTCAGTTACTTGAAAGTGAGTACTGATATTCTAAGATTCATAAATGTGGGCCTCTTGTCTGACTCATCTGTTCTTTCTCTATTTTTTTTTCTGTTGACTTTTTTTGGATGGATATTTAAAAGAAGACTTCATCACACTCTTCCTTACCTCTAGATTGAAAATTATGCATTATTGCCTACAAGGGTGGTTAACATAAAAATTCAAAATTATTCTAAAATTTATCAAAGTATAATGTTAATCAAAACTTTTACCGTTCACCTGAACAATATACCTGCCTTCATGCCTGCTAACTCCCTCTATTTCCCATTTCAATTTACATGCTTTTATTGTCTATTTCAAATGCACATTTTAAAAAATCTCCACAAATTATTTTTATGATTAGTTTATGGAGTCAGAGTTCATCGACCCATATGTTTACCACTGACTTACTCATCACCCCTTCCTGCGTCTCTGGCATTCCACGTGGGATTCCTTTTCTTCTTTCTACTCTATAGTTCATGTTGGTAGGAAATAATACCTATTCTGCAATTATCAGGTGCAAGGTAGCTTTCAATATTTCAAGCTTGTTATTTATGATATTTAAATATGTTGTTATTACTATTTTTTTAATCTTCCTGACCTGTCAGTTTCTGAAAGTGGTGATTTAAATTGCTAAAATATTTGTCTTATACATTTGATACATTATATATAAACATATTTTGTTATAAATGTTTATGTTGTTGGTTATATATTTTGTGTATTTATTTAACAAAAAAATATATAGTTAAATATAAATAAGTTTAGGAATAATATCCTTCCTGGCAAAATGCTTCGGTTAGAGGCTGCAGACCTACCCACAACTCCATCAGGGAGTACCCCCCCATTAGTTTTTGAGTGTATACTTTGAGTGCTTCCTGAATGGCTATGATTTTATACCCTTCAAATTTAGTATTAGAACACTGGCTTTTAATTGTTTAATTCAAATCAAAGCTAGACACACGTTCTATGCGACAACCCTGGACATACACAACATGCAAATATAAATGCATAAGCATCAAGATAAAATAACAATACTATGTGTAATAAAAACTAGCATTTTCAATCTCGGTCTGTTTTGTTTTGCTAAAATGCTATTTGAAGCATTTAACTTTCATTTTATGGTCTATTTATAGGGTCACTAACTGTAGTTTAAAAAATAGTGCATGACATAATGAAATTGAAATGGGAAACTAGGACTAGAAAAAAATGATTTTTAATAGCGGTGTTAGTGATATGTTCTTAAAAGAAGCAGCTCTTAACTGCAGTGTTTTCTGAGATTCCTGGGGTAAATACACCAGTCTTGGTCAATTTCAAGCTACCAGTGACTGAGCTCACAAAATTCTTGATATTTAACTATCTGCCCTTGTGAATTGGTACAACCCGCCATCAGCTCACCAATGGGCTAGCTTAATGCTGATGTCAAGAATTTTCTCTGAAAATCTGAAGAATCTCCACCAGATATTTAATACTATATGTACAAAAAGAAAGGTAGCTTAGAAGCTAAAAAGAGAGTGGACATGAAGTGGATTTGTGTAAGAACAACTTAGTGGTCAGTATCTACTGAATCCTTCAGAGGTCAGCATTCACGGTTCGCACAGCTGTCTGTTAAAATGGCGACTTCCTAAACGAATCCTTTCTAGTTTCATCTTGGAAGTTAAGGTTTGCCAGTTTGTTAGCAATCATAGTCATCTTTGAGCAAAGATAGTTCTTAGACACTTTTATTTTAACTAAGAAAAACTACTCAAGGCAAACGTGCCTTGGGATGCTTTTGTTTCATGAAATTCACCTCGTTAATTAAAAAAAATGGGCTATTAGAAAATTAAAAATTCCACCTGTGCTCACATTATAGTACTTCTGTTGGACAGCACTGGGCTGAAGGGTGTAGTAAAGAGATGGTAGATGAAAACCTGAAGTACAAGAGAAATGAAGAGCAAAGAAAATAATATGTGACTAAAACAATGATGACTTTGGGTCATAAAACAAGACAGAATAAAAACATATGACAGCAATGGTGTTGATATCTGGGACAGGGATAATTAGGGTAAAAGTGGTCTAAAGTCCTACGTTGTTCTGGAAGACAGTAAAAATACAGACCAGGTTACCACTGGGTATGTTAATTATGCATGTTAAAATATCTGGGGCTACCTCTAAAAGAATATAGAATATATAATTGCCCAACTAGCGAGGAAAAGAAGGTACTAAGAAGATGGAAAAGAGTGCCTTAAAAAAGGCGTTGAAGGAGTGGAAAAAATATTGATATAAATTATAACATAATTTAACATAAATTACAATGTTGGAAATAAATCCATCTAGAGATGAAATTACAGTAAGTGTAAACAGAGCAAATGATCCAAATGAAAGACAAAGATGATCTAATTGGGTTTTAAAATGTATTTAAAAAAACTAGCCATTCCTAAGTGGCACATCTAGAAACCTAAGTATGTAGAAAGATTGGAAATAAAAGGATGAGAAAGATATATAACGCAAATACAAGAAGAAAGATTAATAGCAGAGAAAACTAACTTCAAAAAAAGTCACTGGAGTGGACAGACCCTCTGACATGAGTTATATTGTTCTGTGTCTATCCTGTTACAACTCAACCCCCAGCTCACATGGGGAGCTTGTCTGATTGGCATGTGTTTGATGGGCACCAGCATTGTTGACGGATGCATGGCAACCCCTCTGCCCGCCATGGGAAATGTATGGATATGAGATACTTATACTGACCCATCGGTTTCAATGGCTACGAGCTAGTTTATTATTCACATAATCAACATCGAAATATTTACTGAAGGAGAAGGGTTGGGGTTTGGTCTGGGGTGACAGTGTGAAGATAGGGGATGGTGTCTTTGGTGGAAGTGAGAGCGGCAAGACTCCCCAAAGGGGCAAAAGGCTGAGCTGGTGTGAACTTCCCTGCCAGCACTGAGGATTTCTTATAGATTCGCCCAGATGTGGGGCATCAGGGGAACGGTGGGGAGTGGAACTTAAAAGCTGTCAAACCTCAAAAACAGCAAGATTCTAGTAACACATCCATAGATCTTGTATGTTTATTTTAACACGTATGTAGCATTCTATCATGTGAAAAAGAAAACACAATTTATTTTTCAGTTTCTCTGTTGAGGATCAATTTGGTTTATTTATTTATTTTTACACTATCCGAAAGAGTTCTTCAATGAGCATCTCTGTACAGAATCTTTCCAAGAGTTTTCGTATGGAGATGCCTGGACAGGAATTGCTGGATCAGAAAGGGTCCTGCTCTTCAGGTGTGCAGGGATTGCCAGATTGTTCTCCAACTCTGTCGTATCAACTTTTACTCCCGAGTCATGAGATGGTGGTATTTGCACTTCATGCCAAGGGTATTGGGAGACCACTGGAGGGCTCAAGGTGGGAATGAGTTGATGTGATCAGTAAAAACACAACCTGGCTGCTTTATGAGTACCTGGGGGTGGTAAGTAGAAGTGGAGGCAAGGGATCAGTTGCAAGACTCTTGTAAGAATAGGACCTTGGATGGGGCGGTGCAAGTGGAGGTGGTGACAAATGGTGGGATTCAGGACATACTCTGAAGATGGAGTTCACTGAGAGGCTTGTTAATGGATCGGATCAGCAATATAATTTTGGTCCTCATTTTTGGTCTCTTGGATGAAATGGGGACTGGCCACAAGAGGATGGAGGAAGAATCAAGAGTTGCTCTGGCTATACCAAGTTTGAAAGATTTATTAGCCATGCCAGCAGAAATGTGGCATGGGCAGCTTGTTATGACGCTGGGAGCTCAGGGGAGACAGGGGGCCTACGGAGATGCTTTCAGGGTCTGGTTTACAGTCGCAGGCACAGATGAAATCACTAGGTGTAGAGAGACCAAAGAGGTTTTCAGGCTGAGCCCCTGAACTCCAATATTTAGAGCTGGGATCTAGCAAGGGAGACTCATGCTGGGGCCCCGTAAAACCTGAAACCAAACCAGAAGTCACACGGAGACACTGTTTTAAGAAGGGAAAAATCACGGTGTCAAACACTGCCATTGGAGTAAGATGACTGAGAACTGGCCCAAATTACCTGGATCCTTTGGGTACTTTTTAACTTTGTATTTTCCTGTATTTTGACATCTTAATTGTAATCCTCAATATTTGTTTACATACTTAAGGAGGGAAAATAAACACCCGCCCACACCCCCCAGTTCCAATCTGAGTATATCATTAGACCTAGAATGAAAAAAGATGAAAGAATTTAAAAATGCTGGAGGCTTTGTATCTGTTGGTAGCCATTTAACCTACCCCATAGTGGCATCCTGGTGTCAAGCAGCTGTGTATATTTTTAAAAAACCCATCCGAATGCTCTAGAGGGCTTTCGATATCATGAGTTAGAACTGCCTGAAAGATCTGATTGGCCTAATTTCACAAAGAGGTTTCCAATAGGTTTTAAAGCCTTCTGTCTCGTTTCTTTGTGCATTTGTTATTAGCTCAATAAATAATAAATAGAGGAATTACCCAGTCACTAATTTGCTTTTTATATCAAGCAGAGTTCATGTTTTAATAAATTGCTATTTTTGGTATTACTGAACACTTGCTATCATGTGCCTATCATTTAAACATCAAACTATATTTTATTATAGTATTTGATTTCTTCAGCTGTAGTTTTTTTGCCAGGATTTTCATTTATTGCTTCCCTTATCCCACTCTTGGGATGTCGTCTAGTAAAATGTTGGCTTTCTTCCTGAATTACTGCATTGAAAACATTAATATTTATTTTCCTGTGATCATAAGAATAATGATACCATTTTAAAGATTCCTAAATTTACTTTTATTGTTTTAGGAGTAATGTGTGTGCCTGTGTGTGTTTCTTGTTCTTTTCTTTTCTTTTTTTTACTGTCATATTTTAGATAAATATCGCCTTTGCAGTAGCTAACTATATATTTTCAGGAAATGTTGACTAGAGCTCTGTGAAATTGCTGATATTTCATCACTTTTGTCTACAGAAATGGCTCTTTCCAAAGGTTTACCCTACTGCTTTTACTTGCCTTGGTAATATTTCGAACTCTAATCAGCCTTTTAATTACATTTCTGATTTTCAGCTGTTACAGATTAATTTGGTTAGTGCTTGGATACTTTGTGAAACCTGATCTCAGAGTATTGCCTCCTTTTTTAATTTTTTTAAAGGATGGGTGCAGGCAGGACTAGAGGTGAGCAGAGGCAGGCAGGAGGTGAGAGGAGGAAAACGTACTTTATTTTATTTAGTTGTTCATATTGGTTGTCCCTACTGTTCCTGGGACATGAACTCAGAATCTTGGGATGTATGTGGACTGTGCCCAACTGCCACTCCACCAGGGGGCGCCATGTATTATTGCCATCTTGACTTATTCACTCTTTCCGTCAACTTTTCATTGTTCTTCTGGATTGTCTTTTTGTTTTCTATTCTGTTTATTTCTGCTCAAATTTTGATTATTTCCTTTCTTCTGCTGATTTTTGGCTTTAATTGTTCTTCTTTCCCTGGTTGTTCTAAATATAGAGTTAATTTGTTTATTTGTGATTTTTCTTGTTTCTTGAGATAGGCCTGGATTGTGATGAACTTTCCCCTTAGTACTGCTTTTGCTGCATCCCATAGATTCTGGTATCTCCTGTCTTCAGTCTCATTTGTCTCTAAGTATTCTTTAAGTTCCTCTTTGATTTCCTCTTTTACCCAAGTGTCCTTCAGGAGCACATTGTTGAGTTTCCAAATGGTTTGGGGTCTTCCAGCTTTCTTTTTGTGGTTGATTTCCAGTTTTAGGTCATTGTGGTCAGGGACAATGCTTGGTATGACTTCAATCTTTGTAAATTTGTTGAGAGATGTTTTTGTGTCACAGCCTATGATCTGTCTTTGAGAATGTTCCATGAGCACTTGAGAAGAGAGTGAAATCTGTAGTCGCTGGGTGAAGTGATCGGTATTTGTCTATTAGACCTATCTGTTCCAGATGGTCATTTAAAGTGACTGTTTCCTGTTAATTTTCTGCCTGACTGATCTGTCCATTGTTGTAAGTGGGGTGTTGAAGTCTCTTACTATTATTGTGTTGCTGTCGATGTCTCTCTTCAGGTCTAATAATACTCGCTTGATATATTTTGATACTCCTTCATTTGGTGCATGTATGTTAATAAGCATTATGTCTTCCTGCTGGATTGATCCTTTAATCATTATATAGAGTCCATCTCTGTCTTTTGTTATGCTTTTTAGATTCAAGTCTGTTTTATCTGACATGAGTATAGCTGTTCCTGCTCTTTTGTAGTTGCCATTCAGCTGTAGGATTGTCTTCCAGCAACTGACTTTGAACCTTTGTTTATTTTTTGGAAGAAGGTGGGTTTCCTGAATGCAGCAGAAGGTTGGGTTATGCTTTGTAATCCATTTAGCCACCCTGCATCGTTTGACTGGTGAGTTCAGTCCACTAACATTTAGGGTGATTATTGATATATAGCTGACATATAGTGTCATTTTATAATTTGTCTTTTGTATGTTGCTCCAGATGATGACTTTGTTCTCTTTCTCTTTTTAGGTTGGATGGTGCAGTTATGTTCTGATTGATTTTGCCTTTTGTTTTCTTCTTTGCTTTCTCCCTGAGGATGTATTTTGAGGTTACTCTGAAGTTAACATTCACAGTTCTACGTTTACTACCTAATTTGATTTGAAAGCATATTAGTCTTCCACTCATTCTATCCACATTTTTGTTTTCTTCTCTCCCTCCCCACTTTTAATATTTGCTGTTATACTGCCTTTATGTGTGACTTCTTTATGCTTTATAGAGCATCCTTTAATATTTTTTGCAAAACTGGTTTTGTGGTGATAAACTCCTTTAACTTTTGCTTATCAGAAAAGGTTTTTTATCATGCCTTCATTTATGAATGATAATATTGCCAGATATAGTATCTTAGGTTGAAAATCCTTTCCTTTTAGCACTTTGAATATATTATGCCATTCCCTTCTGTCCTGTAGAGTTTCATTTGAGAAGTCCACTGATAGTCTTATGGGGGTTCCTCTGTATGTGACACATTTTTCTCTGGATGATTTTAATAGTCTTCTTTATCTTGCATTTTTGACATTTTGATGACGATGTGTCTAGGTGTATTTCTGTTTGGGTTTCTTTTATTAGGAAGTCTTTGAGCTTCCTGGATCTGGAAGCTTGCTTCATTCTTCAACTTGGGGAAGTTCTCATCTATTATTTCTTCAGATACAGTTTCTGCCCCCTTTTCTCTCTCTTTCTCTGGGACCTCTGTAATGCGAATGTTGTTCTTTGATGTTATCCCAGAGGTCTTGAATGTTGTCTTTGGTTCTTTGAATTTTTTTTTATCTCTTTGCTGGTTTGCTTGATTGAGTTCCTCTGTCCTATCTTCCCGATCACTGATTCTACTGGAAGCTTCATCCATCCTATTGTTGAGTCCCTCTATTGAGTTCTTTAATTCAGCCATTGTGTCTCCTACCAGTTTGATGTCTTATTTTAATTCTTCTCTTTGCTTCCTGACATTCTCGTTTACTGCTTCTGCTGATTTCTGGATTCCCATGAGTATGTTAGTCACCAATACTCTAAATTCCTCTTTGGGTAATTTACATATGTCTGCTGTATTCAGATTTTCCCCTGAGTTTTTGTTTGAATCCATCATTTCACTTTTATTTCTCTGTGACTTTGCTCTATTTGGCATTCTGTTTATATTTCTGAGGGTTCAATTTCCCTGGCTTTGCATAGGTTTGACTTGCCCAGGATTGGCAATCAGGCTGCAGTTTTGCCTCTTCCCACAAGGTGGTAGCATTGAGGTCTGGGACTGCCTTCTCACTGTAACCCAGGGGGTGGGGCACCTGATGGGTGGGACTTCTGGTGGGCGGATATGCAGTAAGTGGATTTCTGCTAGGTGGACCCCACGGTGAAATGGTTTTTGGAGGGGTTTGAGCTCTTTGACTGACTTCTGGTTATGGCTGTACCCAGTGCAATTTTACCACATGGGCTCCAGTTCAGCTCCCGGTGTGCTGGCTCCCGTTTCATGCCCTCCCAAGTCAGACCTCTGTGGCTCCGCATCTCAGCCTCACAGGGCCCGCCTGTCACTGCCTCTGCAGCTGGTCCCGAAATCCCTAACCTCCACCCTCTGCGTGTCTGGAGACTCCCGAGCTCCGTTTCAAATTCAAATCAGCTGTTTAGCTGAGAATCCTGCTGGATGCCCTTAACCATTGTTAGTCATCAATTGTTCTGTCTCCAGCTGAAGTGCCAGCCGTTTCTTCGTGTTTGTCTCAGGAAAATCAGTGATTTTTTTTTTTTGTTGTTTTTTTTTTCGGTGTCTGCGGGGAGCAACCCAAAAGTGTGTCCTATCAAGTCACCATCCGGAAGTCGACCTCTCCTTCAACTTGTCAGAACCATAGGCAACACGTTCCATATTAGTCTTTCCTGTATTGTTCTGAAATTGTAAAACTGTCACAGAAGTAGCAACGAGACTTGATTTTTAGATGAGAGTTATATTTGGTTATGAATGTTGGAAGTGCTTTAGTTCATAGATGTGGTTATTTGCAGGTTGTTTTCCATATTGTCAAGCTGCTTCTGGTCATGGCCTGGGCGATGGCCCCATGCCCAGCTGCCTTCCTGCCCCCTTCTTCCGGGCCTTCTCCTTCCTCCAGAGAGATGGCCGGCCCACTCCAACCCTGATCTTTTCTTGGGGTGTAGCAAAAACAATGGTAATAAAATGGTTTTCATTTGTGGAGAATTTTGTGCCAAACACTATGCTTTCTACATGTATTTTCTCAGTCAGTCTTTCCAACAACCCAATGGTTATAGTAGTGATTTACTACTATAGAGGTGAGGCAGACATGGCTACATAATTTGCAGGACTCAGTGCAAAATGAAAACATGAGACCCTTTGTTTAAAAACTATTAAGAATTTCAGGAGAGGGATAGCTGAGCGTTAAACCGAGAGCAGAGCCCCTCCAAGTGGGGCTTTCTCTGACAACACAGGACTCAGACTGGCAAAGCTCATTCAGAGGTCAGGAATTGGAGGCAGAAAGGGGTTGAGTCTGACGTTCCGACACAGAGAACTTGCTTTACACCCAGGTTTGCAGCCGCCCAGGGCTG
Source organism: Solenodon paradoxus (assembly GCA_004363575.1). Lineage (NCBI taxonomy): Eukaryota > Metazoa > Chordata > Mammalia > Eulipotyphla > Solenodontidae > Solenodon > Solenodon paradoxus. Next base: position 184,613 of record RJWH01001437.1, read on the forward strand.
ACGTGTTTAACTGTTCTGCCACATGGTAGACATCTCCTAATGGCTTCTCTTTCTTTAGTCTGGCCCTATTCCATAAAACCAACAGAGAAGTCTTTCTAGCATTGAAATCTGACCACGTCACTCTCCCGTGAAAACTTCTTCTGTGTTACTTCCTTTGAACAAAGTCTGAACTCTTTGGCACAGAACCCAAAACCACATAGGCACTGGCCTCTGCCAGTCCCCAGGGCCTGTCCCCAATCTCATCCCCTGCCCACAGGTACCATATATGTTTGGGTCAGTCTGATCTAGTCAAACAAGAAAATGCTCTCTCTTGCCTTCTTGTCATATGCTAGTCTTACCCTTCTCCCCTGTACCCTAGAAAATCAACGTTCATTCTTGAATATTAAGTATAAATATTCTTTCTTTCAGAAGCTCCTTTGCTTCCAGTATCTTTCAGTCATGTTTATCTAGGGGCTTATCAAGATGTATGGCAGTCATTTGTTTTTCTTGTCTGTCTCTGCAACTACACTAAGTTCTTCATTGACAGGGACAGAGTTTCTTATTTGGTTTTGTGTTCCCGTGCTTACCTCAGGGCCTGACATGGGTATGTGTTAGAGCAACGCTAATTGTACTGACTTAAATTCAGGGCTGGTCTAAGTAGGTTTTTGATGTTATGATGAAAGTTTAATCGAACAGGATAAGAGAGTATTGGCTGTTGGTGACAAACTCAGAGTTGCATTAGGTTGCCTGACTGAAAAGATGATATTAGATGGGTACCTATACCAGTTGTGTGTGCCCACCTGGGATCAAGGACGGGTATGAACAGGAAGATCCAGTCCTTTTACTAATGTAAAGCCACCAGATCATGGTGCATGAGGCTGTCAGTGCCTGGGATGGCCCCTGGGAGACATCATTAGAAGTTCCTGTCCCTTGAAGTCATCATGGGGGAAGAGAACATATTAATTGTTCAAATGTGAAATGATATTATTTTCCTTTTCTTCCTTTCTTAGGTAATTAGTGAAGTACTTCAAAGAGAGTTTCAACTGCAATGGTTTATATTTGAGCTCAAACAGAAAATATAAAAGCAATAGATTTTAAATAAGCCTAAGTAGTTAGCAATCTAGCCAGTATTTTATGTTCATTATTTTTTTTTCTTAATAGGTATATGATGTTGGACTTCCTATCCTGTCAAAGCTGCTATGTGTGTGAGCCAGGGAACTTGAATATCATCTCAAGCCTCAGAGCATGATGCTTATTAGCAGAGAAAAGATAACATCGCTTCTTTTTAAAAACCTTTTTTTGTAGGTCCTTTACTGATCTTTGTTCTTCCTTCCCTTTCTGTTGGTTTCTCTCACTGAAAAACATTCTCTTGAAAAGGTGTTTATTCCTGAAACAAGTCACAGCTAAGCAGAACCCTTACCAAGCTGTTCTGAAGTTGTGATACTCAACATTTGTCTCACTGTAGTTCCTGATAATCAGATGTAGACTCTTGTCTTTCTCCCTTTATGTGGTCACACGCACCTTTGGAATAGTGTTCTGGAAAGATGTGAGCAGATCACTTGTGGTTGTCACATCCTGTTTGAGAAAGGTGTTGGCCTGAGTACAGTGGCCCTTCTTGCTGTTTTAATATGTATAGTTTCTCTGTGGTTTCTCTCTCTCTCTCTGTCTGTCTCTCTGTCTCGGTCTCTCTCTGTCTCTCTCTCTCTGTCTCTCTCTGTGTCTCTCTGTCTCTTTCGCTTTCTCTTCCTCTTTATACTCCTTTGATATTGAGGAAGACTTGAATTTTGTCAAAATGGTTGTCTTCATCATAATGTCTTTATACAACACCCTTCATAACCCTCTTTGGGGACACTGTATTGGGTTCCCTACCTTTAGCAATATTTTAAATGGCTATTAGTCTCCTCTTCATTTCTTCTCCACCCTCCAGTATCTGATTTAAAATAAAATTATTTTGCTTCTACTTAATACCAATAAGTCAATCAGTGAGTTTATTCTCCTAAATGTGCTCCTGTACTTTTTCTAATTTTCGATAGTTACATTTTATTTACAATGTCAAACATATCACCCTTATCTACTGTCCTGGCACCCTTACCCCCATCATTTAGTCCTATTTCTAAGGTTAAATATACTAAGTGCCCATCACTGGTCCAATCTCCAATCATTTCTTAAGTGTTGGATGCGGTCCCTCTGGTAGACACCTTTAGGAAGGGATCATGGTAACAATATACCCTGAATAATTTTGTCATATATAATATTATGTATAAATTATGTAATTGTAGAATTATAGAATTACATAATTTATGCATAATAGAAATATTATAAAACTTGTATTTATGGCATTTATTTTCAAACAATCACAAATTTGCAGAAAAGTTTGAGTACTGCACAAAGAAATTTTTTCCCCTCCTAATAAATTTGCTTACTGATGTCTTTCAAGTTGAATTTGTCTGATGCCATCGCATCTGCTTAGACAAAGTTTGTATATTTTGGGGAGAAATATTAGAAAAGTGATGCTGTGCTCTTGGGGCATCCTTTCAGGTGCTGGACCATTTTGATTTGTCCCATTATTGATGTCTCCGCTGTGGTCATTTGAATAAGGAGGTGTTTGCCAGGTGTCTCTGCTGCAAAGTTACTCTTGTCCCTTTGTAACCAGTCAGCACTTTGTGGGGAGATATTTGAAGATGTGTAAATATCCCACACTGCAAACCTTACATTGATTCATTTATATCAGACTCACAGTCTCGTGTTATAGTTGGTGGATTATATTCCATTATTATCATTATTTATTTTGATGCTCCAGCTGTCCGAGATTTGACTAGTGAGGGTCTCTTCCAGTCATTCTTGTGCCCTCTTGACATGTCACATTCTTCATTGAGAAATGTCTTACTTTTTGTAACAACAGCATATTCCAGGGACATCTTGTACCTGGCCCAGTCTTAGATTCTGTCATTTTTCCCCAAGGAACTCTGATTTCTTCTATAGTGCTGTGACACTCAGAAACTAAGATCTGGGTGCTAAGTATTCTCGTCAATACTGTGGAAGAGCTATTTCCAGGCACACTCAGCAGACAAATTAAGGTATATCTATATCTATATCTATATCTATATCTATATAATATCCTGTTCATAGATATATTTGCATCTACATCTATCATCCTCTATTTACCTATCCAACTATCCATCCATCCACTCACCTATCATCCAATCACACATCCATCCATCTTACACCTAGGGATATATGAGTCACATCCATACCTCCAATTTTAATTGAACACCATAGATTTAATTCTGTTTTGCTTCTTTTCCATGTTTGTATCCTTTTTTTGGATACCAAGAAGCAGCTTCATATTATCTTTACTACATTAATTCACTTGTACAACCTTCCTATTAGTCACAAAGCTCTTACCTTGACTGCCACCTTCACTCCTGCTTGGATGTGCTTCTCTCCTCTGCTGAGGATCTCGCGCCCCTTGCCAGGATGCCCACTATGTGAATGCCCCTTTCACACCACTCAGACACTTACCTCCTAGGCCCAATGACTCCTCATGTGTTCTCATCCCACTTGGCCTCTGACTCTGCACACTCGGATGCCTCACCACCTTCTCTCAGTGCACATTGATGTTCGCTGTGTGGGCCTTACCACCCCAAGCCAGGCTGTCGTTCTTACGCATCTCAGACTGATGTTCAATGCCTGATTTCATTCCTGAGCCCCAACACTCCCTCTTGAGTCAATGTCTTTCTCTTCCCACTAGGTGCCCCCTTGCTTGTCCATCTACTTGGTACCTGTGTCCCATTTGAGGCCATCACGCCAACCCTACGTGGAGATAACTACCTTGTCTTCTCTACTTATGAGTGAGTTAGGACTGAACTGTTCAGGAAGGGAATGGGGAAGAGGAAAAAGGAAGAGCTGATATCTGATTTTTGATATTTTATGTGCTCATAGGAATTGGTCTGTACTCACTTCTCTAATAAAGACAACACGTGGCCAACAGGCACATGAAAAAATTGTTATCATCACTTTTTATCAGGGAAAATCACAATGAGAGATCACTTCATTCCTGTGAGAATGGCCTGTTTCAAACAGACTGAAAACACCAAATGCTGGTGGGCTTGTGGAGAAAGGGAACCCCATCAACTGTTGGTGAGGGCGTAAATTAGTAAGTCACTTTGGAAAACAGTAAGGAAGTGCCTCAAAAGTTAAAAACAGTGTTTTCTTATGCACCAAAAATTCCACTTCTGAGTATCTGAAGAACATGAAAACACTAATTTCAAAAGATATATGCACCCCTATTTTCTTTACTATTTATAATAGTCAAGATATGGAAACAACCTAAATGCCCATCAACAGATGATTGAAGAAATGGTAAATAGACACAGTGGGATACTACTAAGCTATAAAAAGATAAAGTCTTGTCATTTGTGACAACATGGATGCAACTAGAGGAGATCATACTATGTGAAGTAAGTCAGAAGGAGTAAGACAAACACTGGGTGATTTCATGCACATGTGGAATATAAAGAAACGAATGGACAGACGAAAAACAAAAAACAAAAAAAACCCTTATCAGAGAGGGTATCAGAGGGGAAGGAGGCTGGGACTGAGAGCAAAGGGTGATGGGTGTCCAATGGACTGTGATGGAGGACTATTAGAAAACTTTGCTGGTGGGTGTCGTGTGACATCACACATTTGCTTAAGAATGAACCCGAACTCCTAAAACTTATTCAGTGTTATAAACCAATGTTACCTCAATTAAATTAAAAAGAATTGGTCTGTGACTTTTGCTTGATTGCATCGTTGTTTTTTTAATATTCCATTGTCTTACTAGAATATGTCTCAATGTTGGCCATTCTAGGTGGATTTTCCAGCATGTAGTGTGCCTTGTAAACATGAGGGTTCAAGCCTCCTTTTATTTCATGGAAGATTTTTTGAATTACAGTTTTTTAAAGTATTTTTTAAAATTCAACTGCTTGGATTTTCTTCTTGTACATACATTGTCTCTTTTTTTGCTTGTCTTCCATATTTACCATTTTTCTTTTAATGCTTTTTAATCCCTTGTATTCCCCATCCCTTTTTTCTAATTTCCATACATTTATTTTCTCTTTGTGCTTTTGATGCTTTTCCCCAAATATTTTTTCTCCTTTTGTTTAAAATTGTTTCTGAGCTCTATCAACTCTTCATATCTGTCTTTATTGGTCATCTTGTTTATGAGCTTTTCTATTCTGGTTTGTGCTGTTCTTTCTTCTACTAATTTCTTCATTTTATTGAATCTTTTTGAAGTATTTGCTACTGTTTTCATATGCTTTGTGGTCATACTTTTATGGTGAATATTTATTTTCTGAATATTTATCATTTGGATCCTTTTCCTCTTTGTATCTGTATCGACACCTCTCTCTATATTTTTGAATAGGAGATGGACCATATCCTTTTCTGTTGCTGAAGTTGTATGTTCAGAAGGAAGTTCATCTACAGGGAATGGGTGAGCCAGGATGGTCTTCTCTGTCTTCTGACTTTATCATAACACATTTAAAAAGGTGGCTCCCACTAGCAACTGAACATTGTCTCTCTCTTGTGCCCAGGTGTCCTGCCCCCATCGGCTTGGGCTCTGGTTCTAGCTGTTTCTCCTCAAGGTAGCTCTCTGCTATTCCAGAGGGAGCCCCTGTGTGTGTTCCCTGCTGCCTGGCACCTTCGACCTTCCAGCAGTGACCACCCAAGGCCCACCCTCCTGATTTCACCTGGTGGGCGGGCATCTTGGTGGGAGTCCCTCCTTTTAGGACTGACTGGTTTCTTGGCAACCCTTTCGTCAGCACTTAGTCATTCCTTTGTGAGTCTCACTGCTCTCTCTGACTTGTGCCTGCCCATCTGTCTGTATTGTAAGGCTATCTGGGAAGCTCTGTGACCCAGTTTTGCTGGTGACGTTATCTGTGGAGTTTGCCTTTTACGGTTCTACTTGCTCTCTGTTTCATGAGGGGATTGCAGGAAGTAACCAAACCATACTCTTGTCACTTCCACTTACCCCTGTCTTCCTTTTGTCCCTGTTCAAAGCCTGGACTCCATCCATCTCTCTGTGTTTTTTGATTAAAAAGAACTCTCTAGGGACCCATTTTATATAGAAACGACTCATCTCATTCTTGGCTCTGATTCACGATGGAGATATTGGCAGGCAAGTCAGAGGCGGGAGCAGTGAACTCTCAGCTGTTTTATGAGGAACAGGGAAAAGCAAATAGTTTTCAAATATATATGTGATTTAAGTGATTGAAATGACACAATAATTTCTTTGTTTTGTTTGGGGGTGATCTTGTAATGTTTTACTACTAAAAAGTTTGATTCAGACCACATACCCATATTTAAAATAGAAGTGTTTTCCTTCTTTTTATTTTTGTCCTTTTTTCTCCTTCATACCTTAAGACTTTAGTTTTGCTTTATTAATTATAAATTATTATATAATATATTGTATAATTATTAAATACTTTTTGTTGCATCGAGATCTAGATTTTTCTGATAACATTTTATTTTGGGCTGAGAATTGGGTTCAGAACACTCTTAAGTTTGAAATTTTGGCCATAATTTTGTATTTTGGGTGGGACTATTGTCAAAATGAATTTCTAAAGCCCCAGTTTGCTCTTCAGCCACCACTTTCTTCTTTGTAGGAGTAATGAGTATTGTTTGCAGACAATTTAAGAAATTGTTATTGTCCTGCAAAGTATAACGTATAATTCTTGCATTATTTATTATGAATTATTTCTTCTTGTAAAGCATGAATTTGAGCTCCAAACTCCTTTGTTGTTTTTACCATATGCCACATAACTCACTAAAATTTGAAGTATCTCAATTGTGTGGGTGGCAAAAATAAACCAAAAGGAGAAGAAATGAGGCTTAATGGAAGAGAAGAACTAGAGGAAAAAAATTTAGTCAAACACAGGAGATAATCTATACCAAGAATACACAGCTAGTTTTGAAAACCAATCAGTCTACTTTATTATATTGACAGGCTAAAGGAGAAACATCATATTATCATTGAACAGATAGCAAAAAGCAGCTGGTACATTTTAAAACCAAGATGAAAACTCTCAGCAAGCAAGATTCCAAAGTAGCTTTTAAAATCTCATAAAGGGTAAGTAACATTATACTTAATAGTAAAATATTGCAGTTTTTCTTCTAAGACTGAGAAAAAGACGAAGTTGTCTAGTCTCACTGTGATTCACCAATGACCTAGAGGTCATAGAGTTAAAAACAGCCCAGACCAGAAAGAGAAATAAATGGTACAAAGATCAAAAGAAGAAGTAGTAAAATTATTTTTATTCACAGGTGACTTATTAGTTCATGCAGAAAAATCCTAAGGAATGTACCACAAAATTGCTAAAACGAAGACATGACTTAAGGAAGGTTATAAAATCAAGGTTGATATAAACATCAAGTGCGATTTGTTTTGTTTTGTTTTACTGTGATTTGTACTGTTGGTGGAGCAGTGGAGACAGAATCTGGCTTCAGTCAGTAAGAGAGAATGGGAAGTTCTGATTCTGGTGAAGATGTCAGTACATTCCACCTGGCTTTCCCACTGAAGGCAGCTAAGAGCCCTGAGAAGAAAGCATGAGTCGGCTCCCGCAGACTCTGAAAAGGAAATGATAGCAGGCAGATTGGGGAAGGAAACCAGAATGTGAAGTACCACGAATCCAAGGGTGAATTTCTCTCTTAAAAACAAATATTACAAAAACCCTACATCACGACACAGAGGTTTAGGGTGTGCCTCATTCTGCGTTAACGCTGTGTCGAATACATCACATTTACAATCAATGGTCGAATTCTACCCTTCTACCCACTTATTATTTTTTTTAACTCCTATATTTACCTCTGGAACTAAAGACATTCTCATTTCTGAAATTGCGCACTGGATACACACCGAAATACCAGAAACAGGAGCACTCTGGTGGAGTAGCAGTTAGGTCAGCGTCTTTGAGTGTGGTCCACATACATCCCAAGACCCAGATCCGCATCCTGGGGTTGGGGTGGGGGGTGGAGAACAACCACGATGAGCAACCAAATAAAAATAAATAAGAATGGTTCTTCCTCCTCTTTTTGCCTACCTGCTTGCCTACTTTATTTCTGCCTTAAAACAAAACAAAACAAAACAAAAAGCATCTAAAAAAAATTTTACAACAGTGTAAAATCTAAAAGAAAACATCTCTCTTTCTGATTCAAGGAACAAAAGTGATGGCTGAAAATTCCCCAAATTTGTTAAAAGACAAACTTACAAATTCAAGCTTAGTCAAACCCAAAGAAGATAAACTCAGACATATAATCAAGTGACTGAGAACAAAAGAGAAAGAGAAATCCTAAAAGCACCCAGAGAAAACCAGTTATTTGTAAGGGGGTAATGATTTGAGAGACTCAGCATTTCTCATCACTACTATTGATGCTAGAGGCAGTGTTAGCATTTTATTTTAAAGGAAAGATGCAGGTAGGTATGAACACGAGGAGACAGGTAGCTAAGAAGAGGGGAGGAAGATTCTTGGGAAGTATGTGGACTGTGATGCCGTGAACAAGGCATTAGGCTCCTTAGGGCATGCCAGTGTAAGTACTTTTATTATTTTTTAATTAAAAAATTTTTATCCTGATTTTTATTTTTTTAACTTTTAAATAATATTTATTGAGGTAACTTTGCTTTACAAATTAATATTAACTCATATGTGCAGGCTCCCCATAGGGCAGGTTCCCCATTCCTCAAAATTATGTCAACAAATCCTGCCTACCACCCAATTACCAATTACAAGAGTTCTTCACCATTGTCCACTGGGACACACCGCCACGTGCCCCCATACCCCATCCTGTCCCATTCTATACTGGTGACCTCAGTTATATTGCCCATGTCCAAATGTTGGTTTTGTTTCATCTCTTACTTTGTTTTGTCTCTTCACGTTCCATCTGTGAGTGAGGTCATTGGGTCTCTATCTTTCTCCTTTTGAGTTATTTCACTAGCATAATTCCCTCTAGATTCATCCACATTGCTTCAAATGACAAGACTTCATCTCTTCTAAGGGCTGTGTAGTGTTCCATTGTAAATATATATATGCACCACATTTTCTTTATTCATTCATCTGATGTTGGCATTTAGGTAGTTTCCAGTTCTTTGCCAATGTGAATAAGGCTGCAATAAACATGGGGGGTGCATACATCTCTGCAAATGAGTGTTTTTATATCTTTTGGGTAAACACCCAGGAGTGGAATGGAGGGATCATATGAGATTTCCATATCTAAGTTTTTGAGGAATCTCCATATTGTTGAACTAATTTACACTACCCATCAACAGTGTAAAAGTGTTGCTTTTTCTCCACATCCTTGCCAGCATTTGTTATTTTTAAGCTTTTGGATAATAGCCAATCTCTCAGGTGTAAGGTGATATCTCATTGCTGTTTTGATTTGCATTTCTCTAATCACCGGTGAGGAGGAACATCTTTTCATGTGCCTATTGACCATCTGTGTATCATCTTTGGAAAAATGTCTGTGCAATTCTTCTGCCCATTGCTGATTGAATTGCCTGTTTTTCTATTGCCGAGTTTTTTAAATTTTTTGTTTATTTTGGATTGTAAGCCTTTATTTGATATACAGAACACAAATATCTTCTCTCGGTTAGTAGGTTTTTTTGTTTGTTTGTTTTGGTGATAGTTTCTTTCACTGTGCAGAATTTTTCAATCCGATATAGCCCCACTTGTTTATTTTTGTTTTCGTTTCCCTTGATGCTGGAGTCGAGCCCCCAAAGACCTCTCTAAGACTGATGTCATGGAACATCTTTCCTGTGTTGTCTTCCAAGAATTTTACGATTTCTAGTCTTACATTCAAGCCTGTAGTCCATTTTGAATTATTTATTTGTGTGTGTGGTGTTAGAGAATCTAGCTTCATTCTTTTGCATGTGGTCGTCTAGCTTCCCCAATATCATTTATTGAAAACAATTTCCTTTCTTCATCATATGCTCGACTCCTTTGTGGTAAATCAACTGACCATAGATGAATGAGTTAACTTCTGGTGATTCAGTGATCTGTCTGTGTTATTATTCCGGTACCATACTGTTTCAATCACTATAACTTTGTAGTATAGCTCAGTATCTAGTTGTTGATGCCTCCAGATTTTTTCTTTCTTTTAGCAATGATTGCTTTGGCTATTCAGGATCTTCTGTTGTTCCACACAAATTTCAAAAAAAATGTATTTTCTTGAAATATACCCACGGGATTTTGATGGGGATTACATTGAACCTGTATGTTGTTTTAGGTAAGATGGTCATTTTAACCATGTTGATTCTTCCCAGCCATGAGTAGGGGATAGCTTTCCATCTCTTTGTATCATCCTCTATTTTTTAAAGAGGATTTCTAGTTTTCATTGTACAGGTCTCTCATCTCCTTTGTTAAGTATATTCCAAGTATTTGATTCTTTTTGGTTCTATTATAAATGGGGTAGTTTTTTCTAATGCATTGCTTGTATATAAAGATACAATGGATTTTTGTGCATTGATTTGATAAACTGCCACTTTACTATATTCATTGTTTAATTCCAGTAGTTTTGATGGCATTTTTAGGGTTGTCAACATATATAATTATGTCATTTGCAAATAGTGGTAGTTTTACTTCCTCTTTTCCAACTTGGATTCCTTTCATTTCTTCTTCTTGCCTACTTTCTCTGGCTAAGATCTCCAGTACTATGTTAAATAGCAGTGGTGAGAGTGAATAGCCTTCTCTTGTTCCTGGTCTTAGACAAAACACCAGTATAAGCATTTTTAAGGTGCTGAAAGAAAAGAACTATCAACCCAGAATTCCATATCCAGAGAAAATGACCTTTACTGGTGAAGATAAAATAAAACCTCTCCTGGGCTTTCTCTTAATATGCTAATCTGGCTGTCCACTCTCACTACTGCTATTTAACATCATACTGGAGGTCTTAGCCAGAATAATTAATCAGGAAAAAGAAATAAAAGAAATCCACATTTGAAAGGGAGTGAAACTATCTTTATTTTCAGGTGACATGATTATATGTATATATACATATACATATACATAAAGCTGTTAAATTAGAATTAATCAATGAATACAGCAAGGTGACAGGTTACAAAATCAATGCACAAAAATCCATTGCATTTTTATATACAAACAACATGCTAGAAGAAAATGAAATCAAGAAAACCGCACCATTTAAAATAGAAGTAAATAATAAAATATCTTGGAATATACTTAACAAAGGAGGGAAAGACCTGTTCAATGAAAACTACGAGACCTTCTTAAAAGAAATAGAAAGGGACATAAAGAGATAGAAAGACCTCTCCTGCTCATGGTTAGGAAGAATCAACATTGTTAAAACGGTCATCTTACCTAAAGCAATAAGCAGGTATATTACAATCCCCATTAAAATTCCACAGGCTTGTTTCCAGGAAATAAAACAAAAAATCTTAAAATTTGTATGGAACAACAAAAAGTTTCAAATAGCCAAAGCAATTATGAGAAAAGAGAATGAATCTGAAGGGATTACACTCCCAGACATTGAGCTATACTACAAAGTGATAGTGATCAAAACAGTATGGTACTGGAATAACAGAGGCACAGACCAATGAAATAGAACTGAATTACCAGATACTGACTTACTCACATACAGACAATTAACTTGTGATAAAGGAACTAAAAGCATACAACGGACTTTCCTTTCAATAAGTGGTATTGAGATAACTGGACAGCCACATGCAAAGAATGAAGCTAGACCACTCTCTAAAACCATTTACTAAAATTAACTAAAATGGGCTAGAGACTTGTACAAAAGACCAGAAACTATAAAATTATTGGAAGACAACATAGGAAAGACATTCCATGACAACAGCCTTAGGGAGGACTTTGGGGACTCAACTCCAGCAACAGGGAAATAAAAAGAAAAATAAAGCAAAATAAAATATCACCAAAACAAGAAGACAGCCTATTAACTGGGAGAATATATTTGCATTTCATATTTCTGATGAAGACTTAATATCTAAACTATACAAAGAACTCATAAAACTCATATTATAAAAACAATCAATACAATAACAAAAGGGGAAGAAGAATTAGAGAGACATTTTCCAAAGAAGGCATACAGATAGCCAACAGGCACATGAAAGGATGTTCCTATTTGCTGGCTCTCAGAGAAATGCAATCAAAACAATAATGAGATATCACCTTTTACCTGAGAGACTAGCTATTATACGAACATCTGGAAATAACAAACTGGTGAGGCTGTGGAGAAAAGTCATACTTTTACACTGTTGTTGGAGTGCAAAGTGGTGCAACCCCTGTGGAAAACAGTGCAGAGAGTCCTCAAAAAGTCGAAGATGGAAATCCCATGTGATTCCACCATCCCACTTCTGGATATTTACCCAAAAGATACAAAATCACTAATTCACAGAGATGTGTGCACCCCCATGTTTATTGCAGCCCTATTCACAATAGCTAAGAACTGGAAACTACCTAAGTGCTCAACGTCAGATAAATGTATAAAGAAGATGTGGTCCATACACACAATGGAATACTACACAGTCCTTAGAAATGATGAAATCCTGTCATGTGAATCAACACGGATGGAACTGGAGGGGATGATGCTAAGTGAAATAAGTAAAAAGAATAAGGGTAGATACCAGATGACCTCACTCATAGGTGGAATATGAATATAAAATTAGGAACAGATGAAACAAAACCAAGACTTTGACACAACAAAACTGAGGTCACCAATAGGGAATGAGATGGGGGGTTGGGGGTGGGTGGCGGAGCCCACTGGACAATGTTTAAGAACACTTGGTGATTTGATGGAGGGCAGGGTGTGTTAGCATATATCTGAGGAATGGGTGAACTGCACATATGAACCTATGCATATGAGTTTATTTTAATGTGTAGAATAAAAGTTACTGCAATTTAAAAATGTCAATCTGTAAAACCAAGGAGATAAGTTATCAGTACTTCCTAGCCCCATCCCCAAATACGATGGCATAATAGCCATAAGATGACAGCTGTAGACATTTGTATTAAAAAGCAAGAGGGGGATTTCTGTGAGAAGCAGTCCCAAACCTTAGCACCGCTCGCGCCACCTTGTGGGTAGAGGCAAAACCGCAGCCTGATTGCCAATTCTGGGCAAGTTAAACCCATGCAACGCCAGGGAAATTGAACCCTCAGAAATGTAAATAAAATGCGGAATAGAGCAAAGTCACAGAGAAATAAAAGTGAAATGATGGATTCAATAAAAAACCCAGGGAAAAATCTGAATATCGCAGACTATGTAAATTACCTGAAGAAGAATTTAGAGTAATGGTGATTCACATACTCATGGGAATCCAGAAATCAGTAGAGGCAGTAAACGAGGATGTCAGGAAGCAAAGAGAAGAATTAAAACAAGACATCAAACTGGTAGGAGATACAATGGCTGAATTAAAGAACTCAATAGAGGGACTCAACAACAGGATGGATGAAGCTTCCAGTAGAATCAGTGATCGGGAAGATAGGACAGAGGAACTCAATCAAGCAAACCAGCAAAGAGATAAAAAAATTGAAAGAATCAAAGACAGTGTTCCAGACCTCTGGGATAACATCAAAGGGAAAAGCATTCGCATCATAGGGGTCCCAGAGGAAGAGAGAGAAATGGGGTCAGAAACCGTATTTGAAGAAATAATAGATGAGAACTTCCCCAATTTGAAGAATGAAGCAAGCCTCCAGATCCAGGAATCTCAAAGAGTTCCTAATAAAAGAAACCCAAACAGAAATACACCTAGACACATCGTCATCAAAATGTCAAAAATACAAGATAAAGAAAGACTATTAAAAGCATCCAGAGAAAAATATGTCATATACAGAGGAGCCCCCATAAGACTGTCAGCAGACTTCTCAAATGAAACTCTACAGGCCAGAAGGGAATGGCAGATTGTAGTCAAAGTGCTGAAAGAAAAAGTTTCAACCTAGGATACTATATCCGGTAAGATTATCATTCATAAATGAAGGCATGATAAAAAACCTTCTCTGATAAGCAAAAGTTAAAGGAGTTTATCTCCACAGAAACAGCTTTGCAAAAACTATTAAAGGATGCTCTATAAAGCATAAAGAAACCCCACAGAAAAGCAGTAAGACAGCAAATACACCATAGTGGGTGCCGTCTGCCAGCCTTGGTTAAATGAAAACCTCCAGCACAGTTTCTTGCTTCCCGTCCTTGTTCATCAGCACAACTCATCAACAGCCCGGCGGAAGTGTCCCTTTCTTGCCTGCCAGCTTCTGTGTACTTTCCATGAACTAGTCTGGACCCAAGACAACACAGTGATTTTCTTCACCACCAGTGGACAACAGCTACACCTTCTCCAGATGACAAGAATCCCCAACCTTAGGGAGAGATTCCATCTTTTTAACATGTTTCTTCCTTCGATATTCAGCTCTCATTCCCAGGGTGCATTTTAGAGCACTCAAACCCTTTATAGTTTGTGCCCCAATGTAATTTGCAATTATATGTAAAATTTCCATGTTTTCATTAAAAAAAAGTGAAAAGGGAAAAAAAAGCCAGGGGGAAGGAAATGTAAAAAAAAAAATCTCTGGTTCATAGCAATTCTGAAATCTAGCCAACAGACGTTGGGAATTCCTTGATAGGTTTCAAAGCTTGGGAATAATTATCTGTGGTTGTGACATGAGAAATATTTATTTGATATCTGCTCTTGGTTCCTGACACAGAGCTTCTTAAAATCTTTGTAATTACCCTGAGTGATAGGGGTGCTGGGAGCATATTTTGTTCAAAGAGCTTTGATCCTGGTTACTGACACAAGAGCTTCTTAGACCCTTGGAATGTCTGGAGAGATGAGTATCTGGTGAGATAGCTGGTGGCTCCTAGGTAGGTTCCTGATGGGACCTGGTCACCAGAAAGACCAAGGTCTGATTAGAGGTTTGGAACTGCAAACTCCATTCCTGGACCTCAGGGGAGGAGTGAGGACGGGAAACAAAGCTAATCTCCAATGGCCAGAGGTTTAATCAGCTGCGCCTTCATAGTGGAATCTCCATGAAACTCCTGACAACAGGATTCAGAGAGATTCTGGACTGGTGACTGAACCCACAGGTTGGGAGAGCGGCTCATTCAAACTATGGGAACACAGAAGCTTTGCATTTGGGCTCCTTCATCTGGTTGTTTGTTTGTATTCATTATACTATCCTTTATAATAAACAAGTATGTTTAACTAAAGTGTTCCACTCAGTTTTGAAAGCTGTTAAAGCATTTTGAACCCAAAGAGCGGGTGGAGGGAACTCCTGATTTATCGCTAAGTTGGTCAGCAGAGCCAGGCTGCTTGTAATTGCCATTTGAAAAGGGTCAGTTTGTGAGATTGCAGTTTTACCCCGTGGAGTACAACACTAAGCTGGGTGAAGACTGTCAAAACTGAATTTAATTCTAGGACATCCAGTTAATGTCAAGAGAGTGGATTCTTGGTGTGGGAAAAAATAGGTGTTTTGTGTCAGAGGTGTGAGTAGGGAGACTTTCCTGCTATTGGTTCTCAGCTTTGCTTCCTGGGATGTTGGTTCTGCCCTTTGACGCAGTCTTCCCTTTTCATGAAGTTAGCCTCTGCGTTTTAACAGCTGGCTTCCTCGGCTGTGGAACTTTTTGGGTCTTACAGCAACTTTTCCTTTTATACTCCTTTTTTCCCTTTCAGTCTATTTTCTTGGTTCCTTCTGAAATGATTCTCTAAAGGACTTTGTGGGCCTTCCATGAGTTTCACTTAAATTCATTCCAATCTATCTGCTTTCCACCCCCAGGTCTTTTTGAAATAAATCCTGCCAAGAGGGAGGAGAAATGATTTCCTTAAACTTCTACAGGCTCTGTGATTTGATTGAGAGAACCTATGAGGTCCACCCAATCTCTTGAAAGGACACTTTGTGTGACTGAAATCTTTGAACTTTTGATCTTTTTGAGATTCAGCAAACGATTGTATATAACACTCAGTTTTTTTCTAGAGAGCATGCTTTCTTGACAGTGCTTGGAAGTCATTTATCAGTATTTACTATTTGGAAAGGCTGAGGATTTTTCAGTAATCAAGTTCTGCTCCTGTTTGTTGGCCAATTCTTCTCTTCATTTATCGTGCTGCTCCCACTTGATTGTAAACAACAAAAACAAACCATCAACACCTTTAATACTTTGCTTGGAAATATCTTTTGCTAGAACATCAAGTTCATTACTTACAAGTTCAGCCTTCCACATAACTGCAGGAGACAATTTAACTAAGCTTTCTGCCAAGACATAGCGAAGATCTCCCTTCCTTCATTTTCCAATAACGTGTTCCTCATTTCCTCCTGAGCTGTCACTAGCTGTCTGGATTTCTACTAACAGCCTGTTTAAGGCAATTTATGCTTTCTCTATGACGCTTGTCAAAATCCTTCCAGCCTTTCTCCACTCTTCAGTTTCAAAGCCACTTCCACATTTTTACGTATTTGTTACAGCGGCACCCTGCTTTTAGGTGCCAACATCTCTCAGTTATAGTTACTGCTCAGTAAAGGATGAACTCAGCAGGTCTGGGCTGCCTAAGGCTTACACATTTCAAAGAAAGGTTTGGTCCTTGGGGGCTGGGGGGTGTGGGGGAATAGCCTGTCTGCTAAGAGTTCTTTGTTTTCTGAGGCCTTGGGTCACGCTAGTTTATACTAGCAATATGATTTATGGTGAGCGCTTTGGCTGCACAGTGTGTGCTTGGCTCTGGAGGCGTTAGAGATGGAAGGTTAGCCAGGCAAGCAGTCGGCATTTTCTAGATAGCTGACCTCCAATAACCACCTGGGGTACTAAGACTTGAGTGAGCTCTTTGATTGGCAGTACTCTGCACCAGTTCCCAAAAAACATTGCCAGGGAAATTACGTGCTGTCCACGTGACGCACTGGGAGGGGGCAAGCCTAAGAGATGCCTGGGCTTTCCTGCACTCAGCTCTATGTATCTTTTCTGCTGCCGATTTTAGTATGTGTGGTTTCATTGTAAGAAACTTTAACCATAATATTTCATAATATTTTGCTGAGTTATGTAAGTCCTAGCAAACCAGTAAACCTGGGGGCAGTCTTGAGGACCCCTGAACAGACAGCTGCATTACAATTGACCACAGACTTAGTGACTTGTCTCACAAGAGTCTGGGCACAAATTAACTGGGTATCACAGGGTGGCAGTCACAGGATTGTTTTATAAGGTAAAAAAAATATCAGTACAGTGTTATGAATACTTTATCAATAAAATCTGCATGTATTTGGAGAGCATGTTAACGCATTTTTTGCAAGGTGCATTTCCAATTTTATCAGTCTGCATTTGGGGAACTAGTTCATTCTATTTAATTTCTTCACAGAGTACTTCATGGGAGTGATCATTTAACATTAGTTTTCTGGCATCCCCTGGTGGCTGAGGCGCTCAGCTGGCAGCTGGGGTGTGGACCCTGTAAAACCCAAGGACAGGGTGGCGGGCTGAGGTACAAACAAAAGTCAATAAGCAAAAGAAAATGCTTCCTCTTCCTTAAAAACAAAAGCATCTTCTTCCTCCCTTAAAAGAAAAAAAGCTACTTTTCTGCTCAGACCCTCATATTTATGAAAAGTCCACCTGTGCCTTTAGGATTCTATATGATTTCAAACTTTCTCTTTGATAACTTTTAAGGTTTAAAAATTATTCTGGAAAAAACACTTTTACTAATGCAGAATATGTAGCCATGTTTATATTTCAGTTCTTACCAGTTTCTCTAATCCTGGTAATCCTATTTTAGTGATAATAAATGTGACGTATGACTCAGGTGAATTTACTTGAGTTTATGTCAAAAATTCATGTTAGACCGTTTTCTTGCATATTTAGGGCACTTTCCTGGCTTATACATGAATCTTCTTAGAAAATAATTCAGGCCCCATTGATGCTAGGAACTGAAGTAATCTTGATGTTTACTTCAGCACATTGTTTTTTATAATGTTTATGCTCACTGAACGGATTCCAGTAAGGCTTGATGTTTGTGGCTCAATCGCGGTGCCAGTTTATTTGTGGAATATTGATTCCCGGTTTCAGGACACCCTACAGTGGATACTGGCATTGAGGTGTAATGGAGACGCCCTATTGATTGTAAGGCAGTATATTTGTCTGGGATAGTGACACACATTTTTCAATCTCCTGAAATAACACATTTCTTAAACTTCAGCTTTTGCGTGGTCTTGCCTGCAGTAAGACCCCAGTGCAGTGCCCCCTGCTGGTGAAAGGCAGCTGAGCCTTCTCATCTTGTCAGTGATGAAGGGCGTGGGTCCCTTTGTTGACATGGAGCCAGGAGGTGATGCTGAACCTTTCAGGTCATTTTGGATCAGGCCATTAAAGGAACAGAAGGTCGAATCGATAGCAAATGAGCAGCTCATAGTTTTCTCTGCAGTTTTTAGACATGTGATGACTTGTTATAGTTCAGTTTGGTGGATTAAATAAGAACACTTCACAAAAAGTTTTGGATTTCAGCCTCGGTGTGAGTTCACTTAACAGGCCATTCTACCCTAATTCTCAGGAGCTGTATTCTTATTCTGCTAAGAAACTTAACTTGAACCTTGACAGAACGATTTTAAGCATGAAATATTTGACAAGTATTCATTTTTGTTAAACAATTAAAAGATCATTTTAAATAAAAATCCTTTTAAAAACATTTCAGTGGTGTGAATGAATACTCATTTATGCAGGTTTCTAAATGATGATGAACATGTAAAAGAAAATTAATTAAAACTCAGAACCAGATTTGTGCTTTGATTATTATTTTAACTTTGGCCTCTGGTGAAGGTGATTGCTTTATAATGAATAACTGTGAAATTATTAATCATTAATTTTGCTCCAGTCATCCAGGGTCTAGTTGCTTGGTGTACATCTGTCGTGGGTGTATCATGGGAATGCCATTTTTGTAGTCTTTAATTTAGGAGTGTAACACACACTTCAGGATTTGAATGTCTAGTTTCATGAACAAGCAACTTGTCTATTTAGGTATTTCCAATGAAGTAGAAGGAAAATAAGGAGGATGTATGTCCCCAAACTCAAGTGAAGATGGTGTGTCATATGGGAGGAAGCGGTTATTTTGTCGGTTGAGAAGCTGATCATTGTGGGGGTCACTGTTACCTTGACAAGGGAAGTTTTGGTGGAGTGCTGGGATGGAGGGCTGATTAGAGTAGATTTATAAGAAAATGGGTTTTTTCTCTTCCTCATTCTTTCTGCTTCCCCTACCTCTTTCTTATCTTTCTGTTCCTAATTAAATCATTGCAAAAATCAGTAAATAACATTAAACCAGGGAGGCATCCATACTGGGTGGCAGGAGATCCCAGCTCCCCCAAATAGTTATACACTCATGTCCTAAAAAGTTGCTGTTCACATGGTGGGGAGAGAGTCACCCAGGTGCAGTGGTTTGAGGCACAGCATTGGAACCTGAGTGGGGTAAAGTGCATGGTTAACTCAGCTTGGGGTACAGGAGGGAGAGGAGGAATTCATGGAGAATAATAACTCAGTGTGGGTTGTCTGAATCGGAGTGGGGAAGGGGACAACCCATCCACACAGGAGGGCAGCCAGCTGTGCAGTGTTGGAGACTGGCCAGACGAGAGGGTTGTCCTCACAAGGTCCAGAATTTGAGACAGGTGAGGGTAATATCCCCACAGGAGGGCAGCCTGGCATGTCGGATGGAGCACTGGAGCCCTGTGGGTGAGTGGGGTAGCCATACATGGCGGGGTGCCAGAGTCCCAGAGAATGAAGAAGGCATGTGCATGGTGGGAGGGGGAAGGCCACTGACTACGGAGTGTCAGAACTTGATTGGGAGGAGGTGACTGGGTTAGGAAAGTGAAAGATAAACCTGAAGCATCATATGCTAGAAAATATGCATGTGCTTCCAGAATGATGGTGACATGTCAAACAGACACAGAAACCATAATGAAAGGGCTTCCATTGGCCAAACCTGGGACAACTGAAGCATCAGAATGAAAGGAATGGGTTGAAGAAAGTAAAAATCCATGCGTTCACAGTGGTATGAAAAAAATGAATGAGTAAATTGAATGTTTGATGAGGAACAGGATATTCGGAAGGTTTCAAGTTACCTCTCTACAAAGTGACTTTTTTTAAAGGAAAGGTGAGGGCAAGAATGAAGATGAGTAGGCAGGCAGACAGGAAGAGAGTGGAGAAGGCAGCATTTTTATTTTTCATTGTTTTTCCCTGGACACAGAACTTAACCCAGGGGTATGTGGCCTGCAGTCCTTCAGAGGCAATTGACCTAACGGTTACTCTACCAGGGCGCATCTACAAAGTGATTTTTAAGTATAAAGGGGAAGGTCACTTTGCAGCACCAAAGTCTGGCAGACACCGTCAATCACGTGACCAAAGCGAACATCATCAGCAGTAGGACATGTTGAAGTCATGAACTACTTGAGAAGATGTAATGAGAAGGTCATGTCATCACTGTGCCAGGGATGTGTAACCCAAATCTGAAAAGGGAATCCCCAAAGGATGGCTACTCTATAATTTAAAGGGTTTGTAATCTTCAAAAGTCACCAGATCATGGAAGTCAAGGAAAGACTAAGAACTGATCCAATTGCAGGAGACTAAAGGGACTTGACAACACACCACATCATTCTGAACTGAATTCTTTTGTCACAAAGAATGTTAAGAGAACATAAATGAGATCTGAGGATTACATGAAAGTGATACATTAGTGTTGATTTTCTTATTCTGATGTCTGTACTGTGTTTTTATAAGAGAATGTTCTTAATTGTAGGAACTGTGCACTAAAGTATTCAAGTGTGATGAAGCATTGAATCGATAATTTCTTAATGGTGTAAGGAGTTCTTTCTACCTGAAGTCAAGATTGTGTACAAATAAGACAGGTACAAAAGGGCAGGAGAAGGAAATGAGAGATAATGAGGACAGATAATCTTACCAGGAGTTGAGTGTAAGGAGATGGGACAGTAGATGGTGGAGAAAGATGAAGCAGAAAGAACTTTCTGTCCTGAGGGGCCAAGATAAGCATGGAAATCTGGTTCAGGCATGTAGGGAAGGTGACAGTTTATATCTCAGTGATTGCCAAGAAAACATCATACATTTTTCATGGGTCTGTGCTTTACAAAATCAGCCTGAGTTTTATTTATTTTTATTTTTCACATTGAAATAAACTCATCTATATAGGTTCCCCGTTCCTCATATAAATGTCAATACACCCTGCCCTCCACCAAACCACCGATGTTCTTCCCCATTGTCCAGTGGGTCCCGCCACCGTTTCTCTCCCCCTCCCCAACCTCCTGTCCCATTCCCTATTTGTAACCTCATTTTGTTACAAGTGTCCAAGGGCTGGTTTTGTTTAATCTGTTTCTTTGTTTTGTCTATTCACTTCTGCTTTTGAGTGAGATCATCTGACATCTGTCTTTCTTCTTTGACTTATTTCACTTTACACAATCCCCTCTAGATACGTCCATGTTGATTTAAATGACAGTATTTCATCTCTTCTAAGGGCTGTGTAGTATTCCATTGTATGTACCACATCTTCTTTATCCATTCATCTGACATTGGAAAATCAGCCCGACTTTTAGGAAGAACTCTGTAGTATTGAAGATAAGTTCGAATTGCTGTACTTTAAGCTTATTTCTTCTCTGTGAAGATAGAGAATAATTGTAACCTTACTTGTCAATTATTATCAAACTTTAAATTTTTCTTTTTAGACCCTTAGACCTAATGACTTCCTGAAGACTTCACCTCTTAAACTCATCATGTTGGAGTGAGGATTTCAATATGTAAATTCTGGGGAAATGCAAACA
The DNA here is from genome assembly GCA_004363575.1 of Solenodon paradoxus. NCBI lineage: Eukaryota > Metazoa > Chordata > Mammalia > Eulipotyphla > Solenodontidae > Solenodon > Solenodon paradoxus. The sequence continues at coordinate 206,362 of RJWH01001437.1, forward strand.
TTTTCTCTGTAACATTCCACCCTGGCTCCCTGAAATTCATGTCCCTCTCGCATGCAAAAATATATTCATGCCATCATTCCATTCAGTAGCCCCCCAAAGTTTTTAAAATAACTTTCACAAGTTCCTTGACAACAATGTCCATTTCTTCTAGGTTGGCCCTCAGAACTCTTCCAACCTCTACCCATTACTCAATTCCAAAAGTGCTTCCACATTTTCAGGTGTGTGTTACAGCAGCGTACCACTTCTGGTACCAATCTCTTAGTCCATTTGGGCAGCTATCACAAAACAACCCTTAGAGTGGGTGGCTTGAACAAAATAAAGCATTTATTTCTGAGCGGTCTAAGATCAAGGTGCCAGCAAATTCAGTGTCTGGCGAGGACCCGTTTGTTTCCTGGTTCATAGAGGATCACTGTCCTCACGGGATGTAGAAGAGCAAGATAGATCTCTTCTGTAAGGGCGTCAATCCTATTCATCAGGCTTCCCCTCAGGACCTAATCACCTCCCAAAGGCACTAACCACCTCCTAATACCATACTCTGGGGATTAGGATTTCAGCATACACGTGAATTTTGGAGGGACACAGCCATTCAGTCCAGAACAGTAGCTAAGTTTCTTCTGCTGCTGAAGTTCCTCAATTCTGTGATTTTTGTCTCTTCTGGTTTCTGAATGTGATGTTGAAACACCTGAAACTGCTTTTTGTATATATGTCATGACAATCAAAGCTTTAGGAAGATTTAACTAGATGGCATTTGATTTAATCACGAAGCAATGGCCATTTTCTTGATGAAAGAGCATCTGGTTCATGACCCTCTCTCCACCCTGAGCTTGGCAATCATCTCCATGTGCACACGTACAGCAGCAGGTGGAACTGGTGGCTCCTCTGACCTTCTCCTCTACTCATCTCAGTTACTGCCACTCGGCCTGGTCATCAATGGGACCATCTTCCTTCTCTGGTTAAGCTGCCTCCATCTCAGTTGTTCCCTAATGGGACCTTCAACTGCTCTATTCTTGGTTTTTTTTTTTTTTTTTTAGTTTAGGTAACTTTATTCACAAAATATAAGTTTAGCCTTGCAGGTGTGCTACTCTTCAAATAGATGATAACATACCACGTCCACAACCAAATTTCTCACAGTCCTCCACCAATGTCCACTGGATGTCACCACCCTTTGCTCCCTTCCCCTTCCCCTCTGGTAACTTCAGTTCTGTTGTCAGTTTCCAGGGGTTTTTGGTTTGTCTGTTCATTTGTTTTGTTTCTTTATATTCTACATGTGAGTGTGTTTTTCTACTTCTTCTTCTTTTTTTTTTTTTTTCAAGTCTTTCAGTCTCCTCTCTTTCCCATCTCTTCATTCTGAAATTTATTGGAAATAGAAGAAGTTAGCATTTGACTTTTCACTTCTATATTCTATCTCCCTACTCACTTCTGGCCTGAAAGCCAAGTCTTAATGGTGATTACGCTAAGCAAAATAAGGCAGAAAGAAAAAGAGAAGTACAAGCTAGTTTCATCCATATGTAGAATATAAAGAAACAAAACAGATCACAGCTAAATTCACAGGATACAAGATTGCAGCTACCAGGAGTTGGGGAGTGAGGAGCAAGAGAAGGAAGGAGTCAAGATGGCAGCAGCTAAGTCGATATACAGTAAGGGCTACGAGGGAGGATGAAGGGAGAGAAGAGGAACTGAATCAGGAAGAAGCCCAAATCCCTGGTTTGTTGCTTACGTGAGTAACTCATCTTCTTCGTTCTTGGTATGACATAGCTCTTGCTCTAAGACACTGTCACTGTGCCCTGGATGCCGTACACGCCAGCTGCTTCCATCTTCTCCAGCTTTTCCTTTTACATCAGTGGTTTCCACACTTTTTATTGAGCCTTACACTTTACATTGTTCTCCAGTGGGCACATAGGCACATGCACCCTGCAAGTAAAAGTGTCAAAGAATCCTTATTTGGAGTTTCTATGGTATTTTTTATTTGGTGCTCTATCCATTCCTAAAATAATTTTTATTTCTTAATTTATGTCTAGTAAGTTTTTTCTTTTGTTTACATTGCTATATGATTTTTAGGATATTGAACGTGCAGCTCAGTCAGTGTGTGTTTCACACCACAGCACCTCCAGGGTCCCAGTGTGTTCTCCCCGCCGCCGCAGTGACTCTTTCCTTCTCTTCTCCCTCCCAACTCCTGGTAGCCTCAGTCTTGTATCCTGTGAATTTAGTTGCGATTTGTCTCTTTGCTTTGTTTCTTTATATTCCACATATGGATGCAACTATCTTGCACTTCTCTTTTTCTTTCTGCCTTATTTTGCTTAGCATAATCACCTCCAGTTTCATCCAGGTTGTTGCAAAAGACACAACCTCTTCTTTTTTAAAAGGCTGTGTTGAATTCCCATTGGAAAAAAAAAAAAAATTAGTTTCTTTATCCAGTCATCTTTTCAAAGGCATTTTAGACTGATCCCAGGTCTTAACTATTGTGAATTGTGCTGAAGTCAACATAGGAGTGCGGATTTTCATTTTTCTTTTTCTGATTAGTGATTTTGTATTCTTTGGGTATATGCCTAGTAGTGGGATCAAGTGGTATTTCCTTTTTTTTTTTTTTTTGAGGAATTTCCATACTGTTGTCCAAAGAGGTGTAGGAGAGTTGCTTTTTCTCCCTCTCCCACACTTGGTTCTGGTCTTTTTGATAAAGGCCATTCTCACTGGTGAGAACTGATACCTCACTGTGGTTTTATGTGTGCCTTTATCTGATGGTGAATGAGGTAGAGCATTTTTTTTTTCATATGTCTGTAGGTGCTGTGTCTGCTCTAGAAAGGTGTCTATTCAGCATTTCTGCCCACATTTTGATTGGGTTGTCTGTGTTTCTGTTGTTGAGGTGTATGAATTATTTATATATTTTGGAGATTAACCTCCTGTCTGGTATATGTTGTACAAATGTCTTCTCCATTTCACTACTTTGCCTTTTTGTTTGCGTGGTGGTTTCTTTTGCTGTATGGATACTTTTTAGTTAGCTGTATTCCCAGTTATTATGTTTCATGTTAGTTTCCATTATTGTAGGTGTCGCTTTCCTGAGATATCTTTGAGGTTGGTATCTTGGAGCATTTAGCCTGCATTACCTTCTATGTATTTTTTGGTTTCAGGTCTTACCTCCAGGTCTTTGATCCATTTTTATTTAATTTTTATGTATGGAGCTAACTAGTAACTTTGTTTCATTTTTTTTGGAGATGGCTGTCCAATTTTCTTGATCCCTTTTGGTTGAATAGATTTTCCTCTCTTTATTGTAGGTACTTGGCTCCCTTGTCATAGCTTAATTGCCCATGTAAGTGCGGTTTTATTTCTGGACTCTCAATTTGGTTCCACTGGTTTTTGTTCCAATACCATACTGTTTTGATGACAATGGCCCTGTAGCATAATTTTAAGTTGGGGAGTGTGATTTCCCCCATTTTTCTTTCTCTTTTTTATTTTTATTTTTTGAGGATTGCTTTAGCAACTTGAAGTTTTTTGTGGTTCCATACAAACTTCGGTATTATTTGTTTAATTTCTTTGAAAAATACCCTGGAATTTTGATGGCAATTGCATTAAAATATGTATATTGCCTTGGGTAAAATGGCCAATTTAATTATGTTTATTCTTTCAACCCATCAGCAAGGAATATTCTTTCATCTTGTGTTTTCACTGTAGAAAAGTTTTACCTCCTTTTTAAAGTTAATTCCCAGGCATTTAATCTTTTTTGGTGCTATTACAAATGAGATTTCTTTCTGGATTTCTTTTTTCCTTGAGTTCATTATTTGCATATAGGGATGTGACTGATTTTTGTGCATTGATTTTATATTCTGGTAATTTGCTTTATTCCTTTATTGTTTCTAGCAATTTTTTGTGAAGTCTTTAGGATTTTCTAGGTATGATATTATATCATCTGCAAGTAATGATAGTTTTATTTTTCTTTCCCTATTTGGATTCCTTTAATGTTCTTTTCTTGCCTTATTATTCTGGTCAGGACTTTTAGAACTATGTTTAGTAGTAATGAGAGTAGGCATTCCTATATTTTCCCAGATCTTAGGAGAAGCGTTTTTAATTTTTTTGCCATCAAATGTGATGTTCGTTGTGGTTTTGTTATATATTGCTTTTATTATGTTGATGTATGTGACTTCTCTTCACATTTTGGTGAGCTTTTTTAAAAATCACGAATGGGTGTTGAATCTTGTCAAATGCTTGTTCTGCATCTATTGATATAATTGTGTGATCTTTTTAATTTTTTTTTTGTTGATGTAGTGTATTGCATTGATTGATGTCTATAAGTTGACCAGTCTTTGCATCCCTGGAATAAATTCCATTTGGTCATGGTGTATAATTTTCTTAATGTGCAGTTGAAGTCAATTTGCTAAGATTTTGTTGAGGAGTTTTGCACCAGCGTAATTTTCCTTTTTGGTGCTGTCTTTGTCTGATTTTGGAATCAAGATGATGTTAGCCTTGTAGAGGGGAGTTTCCCCTCCTCTTTGATTTTGTGAATGAGTTAAAAACGATGGACTTATCTCTTCTTTGAATGTTTGGTAGAATTTGCTAGTGAAGACATGTAGTCCTAAACTCTTATTTTTTGGGAGACTTGATTACTGCTTCAAAATTTCAGTCTTTGTGGTTGGTGTCGTTATCTATATCATCCTGGATCCGTTTTAGGAGGTTGTGTCCATTTCTTCATGACTGCTGAGTTCATCAGCATATAGTTCATAATATTCTCTTGTGAGTCTTTGCATTTCTTCAGTGTCTGTTGTAATCTCATACTTTCATTTCTAATTCTTGTTATTGGGGTTATCTCTCCTTTTTCTTTGTGAGTCAGGCTAAGGGCCTATCAGTTTTATTTTTTCAAAGAACCAGTTCCTGGTTACATTGATCTTTTGGATGTTTTTTTCCTTCCATTGTTTCTATTCAAATTTTTATTATTTCCTTCTTTTTACTGATTTTTGGTTTTGGTTGCTCTTCTTTTTCTTGTTCCTTCAGGTGTATGGTTAGATGCTTATTTTGGGATATTTCTTGGTTTTTGATGTGCAGTTGTTTCACTAGTAAGTTTCCTCTTAGAACTGCTTTTGCTGAGTCCCACATGTTCTGATAGCTCATCTCTTCATTTCCATTCATTTCCAGATAATTCTTAATTTTGTCTTTAATTTCTTCAATAATCCAGAAATTACTCAAAGGATGTGTTTACTCTCCACTTCTTTATGGCTCTTCTAGTTTAATTCTGCTTCCTTTTCAGTTTCATCCCCTTGTGGTCAGAGAAGATTCTTTTATAATTTCATTCTTGGTAAATTTACTGAGACTGGTTCTGTGTCTATCCTTGAGAATGTTCCATATATGCTTGAGAAGAATGTATAATCTTTTTGTTGTTGTTGTTGGGGTAGAATACTCTATGTTTGTGAGGTTTATATGATTTGTTGTTTCATTTTGGGCCTTTATTGCTTTGTTACTTTTCTGCCCGGATCATGTATTTTTATAAGTGGGGGTACTGAAGTCCCCCACTACTATTATGGTTCCTGTCAATGTCTCCCATTTACTCCTTCAGTATTTATTTTATATATTTAGTTGGTCTGGCACTGGGTGCATATACATTAGCACAGTTATTTCTTCTTGGTGACTCACCTCCTTGACCATGATGTAGTGTCCATCCTTAACTTGTATTACCCTTTTTAGGTTGAAGTTTATCTTGTTTGATATTAGTATTTCTGTTCATGATTTCCTTTCATTCCCACTGCTTTCACATATTTTTCTGTAGTCCTTCACTATCAACCTGTTTGTCTTTGAATCTGATATGAGCGTTTATGGGCATAATATCAAAAGATCCTATTTTTCGATCCATCCAGCCATTCTGTGTCTTTTTATAGTTGGGTTCAGTTCATTCACAAATAGGGTGATAATTGATATTATTATTAGTATCATTTGAACCTTTGTTTTCTTTCTGTTGCTTCTTTTACCATTTGTTTTTGTTTGCTTTCTGCTCTGGATGGTTTTCAGTGTTCTCTCTGTTTCTTCTTCTCAGCTATGTGTTTTTTTAAGATTGGGTTTAGTGGCTATCATATTGTTTCTTACTTTACTACTTTATGATAGTCTTTTATGGTCATTTGTGACCAGAACACAAGCTGTCCGGTGCAAGGGTGGACAGAAAGGAGAAGCATCATGGCGTCACAAATGACAACCTCTCATTAATTCTGGTGGTTGATTGATGGCGAGGTCTCTCCCTGCTTCTCCAGCTGCTTTCAGCTCAGTGCTGTGCTTCATCCCTTGACTTCCCAGCCTTCCAGCCCTGGTACTCAACGTCCTTTGAAGTGGTACCACACACCCACAGCGACGCAGACCAAGCGATGAGCAGCAACCCTAGCTAAACATCTGCATTCCAGAACCTTCTATCTGATAGTCCTGGGCTGGGACTCCTGGCACTGCTATGTAATTATTCATGTATTTGCTCCCCAGCTTTCTGTTTCCAAACACCCGTGGGCCTGTCGCCTTCCTCACTCTTTACCGATGGCCCTTGGTGTTTCAGTTTATGTTACTCTTTGGAATCTGTGCACCCCTAATGCTTGATTCTGTTCAGAGACAGCATCGTGGAAGGAACAGTCTTCTCCCCCATCTCCCTTTCATTATCTTTGCTCCTTTGGTACCATCAAGCTCTTCTCTAACATGTTTCCTATTCTTTTATTATGTGCTTGGTGCCATTTCCCAAACCTCATTCTAATTTTCCCTGGAGGGCTGCCTTCATTACTGCTGCTGATGAGCACGGAGGAGGGAGAGGAGGCGCGGTTTCCTTCTTCTGCGCTGCACCCCGTTAGTGGGTGATGGTGCAGCTGCTTAAGGCCACGGGCTGTTTTTTAACCGCATTACTCTTCTCAGGGGACTTCTGTATTTATTCCTTGCTCTTCTGTTTTCTTTCTGGTTTGGGAGTGTCTAACGCATTTCGGTTCTTGGAAATCTAGACGTATGAGCTTGCACATGAAGTCATTTCATTATTTCAAGTATATTATAAGTCTATTTGCATCCAGTAACCAGTACATATCAGAAGGCGGTGGATTTCCTTTGCTTGTGCTCATGAAATGAATCCCGTTTCCCTTGTATATTCTAATGTCCTGTTAATTTCCATGGGTCTCAAAGTGGAAAAGCCCTGGAGATTATCTAGCGGGATTCCTTTCTGGAGAAGCCAAGCCCCGGCGGGTTAAAGCCCCAAGCTCAGACGCAGGGCTCATTCCTGGCAGAGGTCTGATGAAGACCTGGGTCTTCCAGAGCAGGGCTTTGTTTACCAGATCTTTCATTCTGTCTCCACCCTGCCTCTCCTTCATTCTTATGAATGAACACTAAGTATGTGTGGACACCATCTTCTTTAACCATTCCTCAGATACCTCTAAGACCAGACTTGAAGGAGGTCAAAGTGTCGTGTCATGGAACAGTTGAAGGACGTCTCGCACAATTCGTCCTTGCAGGCACAGCTGCTTCACAAAATCTGTCACTACACAGAAGCAACAGACCTGGGGAACAAGCCCTCTCAAGCCCCGTCTGGTTGGAGTCAAGGGGTCAGGGTGGACCTGGAGCCAGCTGGAATGAGCAAGTGGGGGCAATAAAAACTGGTTGACCGTGGACCCTTGCACTCTGTCTGAATCCTGCATCTGTTACCCCTACCCCTTCCCCTTTAGCAAGCCCCGATATTGCCCAAGATTTTGAGATGGTTTTTAAGACAATAGTTCTCTATCTGATCAACTTGTTGGTCCCTTGATTAAACCATTTCCTTTCCACCAACACTCATTTCTTGATTATTGGATTTTGGGTGGCAAGCAGCCGAACCTGGGTTTGGTATCAGGGGGATTAAATTTAACTACATTTCAGTTTACCATTTATTGAGTGGTTCTATGTGCCATGTCCTGGAGGTGCAAGGACAGCTAAAGATCACTGACCTTAAGAACCAAAAATCAGGGAGACACATGCTCTTGTTATATATTCAGATAAGTAACAAGATAATAGGCAGCATTATCCTGATTGAAGCCAATATCAAAGGGTGAAAGGAAATTAAGAGCTTAGAGGAAGCTACAGAGTTTCAGTTAGGATAGTGTTGCTTCAGGCTAGGAAATGAGCCCTCCTGGGCTGGTCTTGAGGGACTGGGCTGTAGGTGAGAGGAGGACCACCTGCTGGTGTGGGAGGTGTGGGCAGCTGCTCCGGGAACTCTGTGAGTTGCTCTTCATCTGCTTGACAAGATCAGGAGTGGCTGACCCTGGTCTGTGTCGTCTGCAGGAGAGCTTACCAAGTGCTCTGAAGGTAGCAGGGACTCCAGAGCAAATGTGCCGAAGTGGGTCTCCCATCAGAGCAGGGGGCAGGGCTGTTCTCTGTAAAGGTGACTCATAAAGTCTTCTTTGGCATCTGTATAGCACTTCATTACTAAAAACTGGATGTCTTCAGACCCTTCTAGATGCTTCCTCTTCTTATAGAATGGGATTAATCACATTGTAAAGAAATCCGATTACATTTTCACTTTTGCTGTGACTAGAGCTTCCTTGGGTCTGGCAATGGACATGCACCACTCCCAGACAGTTCTGCACAGGTGAAACCTGTCAGCACCTCCATGCAGCTGTTGAGTCCTGCCCTGGGGTCTCTGTTGCTTGGCTGTGGGGCGCCCACAGGCACCTGCACAGCACACACATGAGCAACCCATGAGCCAGACACATCTCATTAAGCATCTTGGGTGGTCCCCGAGGACTGAGCCACAGTCTGAGGCAATGGTCAGTTAAGAATGTACTCTGTCCCACGTCTCCACCTATGTTTTCGCCGTTGAGACCACATGAACTCGGGCTGCAGGCTCTGCCTTTCCAGGAGCCCAGATGCTCAGATCCAGACGAATCCGTTCTGAACTCCCACACCCTTCATCACAGACGGCCCTTCCTTTCTTGTCTGCTGGGAATCTTCCTGGTGTTGCGCTGTCCATCTTTTCTGCCTCAGGATGTGGTCTGCTTAGGGAAGGACCTCCCCATTGGGAGTATGGATATTTAAGGAAGTTTGTACTTGGAGGTGGGAGGGGTCTCCTTTTCAAGAAAACTCAGCCTTCCAGATGTTGCTTTTTCTGTGGCCTCCAAAAAGCCAGTTTTGAGATGGAAAGCTGATTATGAGCACATCTGTTTTCAGTGATGCCACCGAGTCTTGGCTTTGCTCATTTGGTAGTGTATGACTACAGGGAGTAAAATGTATCATTTAAATATTTTAAACATATTACTCTTGTTTTATCCAGGCAATGGAATTAAGCACAAAGGAAAAAAAATAAATGGAATCTCCCGCAAAGGGACTGAAGTAAATGTAGAAATTAAATGAATGAAAAAACATGCCCTGGGATTTTGATACAAATTAACAGGACAATTTGGGGGGACCTGTTATAATACCTAGGAGTTTTAGTCTCACCCCAACTTCTTGTACTGATACCAGAAGTGCATCATGTGGATCTATTTTGTTACCTGGTGCTCATATGAACTGTTTGAAGGATGTCAATATTTGCAGCATAGTAGGGACCTCTGAGAAGATAGTGGCAGAAATTTTAGGATCTCCCCAAACTAGAGCACTAGATGGCAAAAACAAGACCACGGATGACATTGACCATAAAATGAGTGACAAGCTCCCTCAAACCTAAAACACCAAGGTCAAAGGCAAACCAACAGCAGCCACAGGCCTTTCGCGTGTCAGGGTCTAGGTGGATGGATTCAGAAACCCACCGGGCGTCTGACAGACCGAGCAGAGGTGTGTGTGCCGTGTGACAGGCTTAAGAACAGTCGTACCCCGCACAGCCAACCAGTGTTCACTGGAAAGGAGCCGACCCATTTGAAGACAGCAGCTGAGGTGGGAGGGTGTGGCCATCCCTGCTGTGAGTGAGCAGGCGGGAGTAGTGTAACCTCCATGAATTCTCTTAGCTCCACCCTTCTGCCTACGTGCCCCCTAAAATGCCGCCGCCAGGAATGGAGGTGAAATTGAACAGTATGGGGACAATTGAGAGGAAGGAAAGTGAAGGTCCACGTGAAAGCGCTGAGGGGAAGATAACCAGGAATCCTCAAGAAGCAGTCTCGGGAATTCTAAGTGTTTCAAGAACATGATGGAAGTGGGAGCTTTGTGAAATTAAAAAAGCTACCTTGAGTCGCTCCTTTAGCTCTAATTCCAGGGAACTAATTTCACATAAAAATGAGCAAGCAATTGAAATCAAATCGCATACTAAGCTATTATTTTTAAAGAGAGATTAGAGAACAGAATAACATACCTTCAGATAATGAAAACACACCTAAAGACATGTCCCCAACACACATCCGAACTATGATCTTCTATTTCCCAGTAAGGTAAAAAACGCTAAGAGAATTATGCAAGATATGAGAGAGCCATATACAGCAGACTCAGGAAAACAGAAAAGGTGACAGAAATCTGGGGAAAAAAATCACTTGAGTAAGGAAGACTCAACTACAGAGAAGACAAGCACAAATAAAACAATAGATCATGTCTTCAAATAATTAATAAGAGGAAAATGTTAAAAAATAAATATATATGAAGAGATCATTTTCTAATAAAACAGATAAATATTGAAGAGAGGAAAAGAAGACTCAACTAAGAGTCCCTGAAGCAGACGACTAAGCACTAACATTATAATTTTGGAAAAGTTTTCTGAAATAAAAAAAAATATTTAAAAGAGTTAACCACATACCTAAGAATACTGATGCAGAATGGACATCAATCCAGAATGATCAACACCCAGACATACTCTTAAAAAAATAACTGAATTTAAAAGAAAAATGAAATTCCCTTGGCTATCTAGCAAGTGACTAATAAGGAAAAGTCAATTATTCTGCCAGAATAAAATGGAATCATGTTTAAGATAGTCACAGAAAGAAAATGTGAACCAAAGATTTCGATCAAGGAAAACTGACTCAGTTATCAAGGTTACTATTATCAATTTGCAAGAACACAGAAAATAATGTTTCCATAAACTTTTCTTGAGAAATCTACTAGAGAAAGAGCTTCAGGCAACCCAAATGACTAGAAAGGCACTGATATAAAGACAACAATAAAAAGAAAACAATATATTGGTGAGCATTAAAATTAAATTATTTCTAGATCTTGGACTCAGTGGGGTTGGAAGGGAGAGCGTATGGCTGGTAATGACCATAGGATCTGACACTGTCACTTGAGTACAATTCTGAAAAAAAAAAGGGGAGAAAACCTAGATTGCAAGATTTAAAAAATTATTCTTAGTGCTTAGACTGGTGTTGTCAGCACTGGTATTGTGGATCAGACTGTTGTTTTGCCTCCTCCTGTGTTGGGAAAATCCAGCTGTTTCTGCTGTGATTTTCTTCCCCTTGAGTCTCCTTTACTAACCACACAAATCCCTTCACTTCAGGTCACCAAATGTATGTTTTCCCCCACACCAAGCAATTCTTTGCAAAACTATCCAAGTGACCTGTAATTTAAGTCAATTCTAACACTGTCCTCTTGGAGATAGCATCAGATCCCACCAGCTGGGGCTCAGGCCCATAAGACTGCCCGCCCTCCCACCCCAGCGCTTCAGATGCCAGGCAAGAGCCCAGGTTATCATCTGTGCTTCTCACTAATGGATTTGCAGTTCCAATGACTCCCTTCCTGGGTTGGACTAATTTACAAAAGTGGTTCACAAAAGCCAAGGAAACATTTAGATTTACCAGCTTATTAAAGGTTCTGATGAAGGATATAGAGGAACAGCCAGAGGAATGGACAACCAGTGCAAGGTCTGGGAGGGTCCTAAGTGCAGGAGCTCTGCCCCTATGGAGTTGGGGTGCATCACCCTCCCAGTGTACATATTTTTACCACCTGAAAACTCTCTGAACTTGGTTCTACTGGGGTTTTGTGGCGGCTTCCTCACATAAGCGTGATCAATTATTGATTCTGTTTCCAGCTCCTCCGCTCTCTCTGGAGGCTGGGGTCCTGGTAGGTCTCAAAATTCCAAACTTCTAATCAAAGTTTGGTCTTAAGGTCTCATCCAAGAGCCCACCCAGTGTTGACTCAGTAAAACGAGTGATAGCTATTATCACTTAGGAATTTATAAGGATTTTAAGGGTGTTATGTCAGCGACGGGGTGGGAGACAAATATTAGAACAAGAGATGTTTCTAATGCTCTTGTCACTTAGGAATTTATGATGATTTTGGGTGCTCTGTGCTAAGAGCCAGGGCAGAGAGCAACATATATTTTCTGTTGTTTCACAAGGGTATAATAAATAAATAATTTTGAATAAATCTAATTATGTCATCTCTTATGTTTCAGAGAACCAGGATTCTCAATATAGAAAAAAGGAGACAAAGATATAATACACAGAAGAGATTGTGTTAAAAAATAGTCTTCTGCATTTAAATGAGGGGTTGACAGTAGAAAGTTATTAGCTACTTTATTTAAAAATAATGTTATATATATATGTGTGTGTGTGTGTGTGTGTGTGTGTGTGTGTGTGTGTGTGTGTGTGTATGTATAGATCTAGTTTTGACTAATGAAAAGGCATAGGAATCAGTTTCCCTGGTGCCAAGATTACAACCTGACAATATAATTTTCCAAATAGTGAGGTAATATCTAAAGGTCACAGGAGCTAATTTAAAAAGACTCCTATTGATCACATTTAGGACCATTTGAGCTACAATAAGGGAAATATTTTTAATGGATCAAAATTTATCAAAACACATTTAAACCTGTGAGTGTATAATGATTTAAAAAATACAAATCCATTGGTCATCCTAAAAGGATGACAGAGACCCAATTTATTTTCTGGAAATTGGTAAATAAAAGGAAAGATTCAAGCATTTGCCCTGCTTTTTCCAGAGCACTTGGGCTAATATTAGGCAACCAAACTGTAGCAGAGGGGACCCATCTCTCAGAAAACATTCCAGCTAATACATAAAAGAGACATGACTGAGTTAGGATATCACGGTTTTAGTGGATATAGGCATTGCGCTCATATCAAGAGAGCTCATCAGAAGTTATGTCTCCAAATCAGACCTCAACAGGGTGTTACCAAAGGGATTAAAACTCAGTCTGATACAGCTTCTTGAGCCAACTACCAATTTGCAAGAAATACAGAGGAATGTGTTGAACTACACCAAACACATCAATCAGCAAAGCCAGATTGAAAGAACCCTATATGTCAAATGCCCCAGTTTTTTAATTGTCATCAAAAGGAAGGGATAGAGAAGGATCTGCTAAACTAAGAGCATCCTAAATGACATATTACATTTTTTGAAAGGGCAAACCAAGGGGTATGAGAGAGATGTACACTTGGTGATTAAATCACATTTCCTCCCCCAATAAAAACACAAAGGGTGATTACTATAAAAAGGCAGGATATTGGTTCCTTGGGGGTCAGAGTTCTGTTTCTTCATCTTGGTGGTGGTTATAAGGGCTTTTAATTTATTTTTATTATTTTTGTTTAAATCATAATATTTATTTATGATAAAAAAGCTTTCAAAAGATAGAAAAAAAAGTAATGATAGTGACTAAAATAACCCTACACTTTACCAAATTTATATAATGGTTTTATTCTATGAGGTCCCCATCTCGGGGGTTTTCTTTGGTCTAAGCAGCCATTTAGACCCACAACACGCAATTCAACCACACTGGACACTGTTTACTCATCCCAGGGAGCTAGTCTCTTCTCCTCTCTTCCCCCAACCAAGGTCAGGCTGGGAACAAGCTGACATTTCATCTGGATCAGGTTTCTAGGGGAGTAGAACTAGAATGTTAACCCAAGGTCAAATTATTCCATAGAGAAGGTAACCCACGTTTTATCTCTTTGTTTTCTGAACCCATTACTTACAACTCATAAGAATTAGAGAATTGTCATCCTTGCATTTATTTTCATAGCACACCTTTCAGGGTAACTCATCTATAAACCAAGGCAGGTAAATAAGAGTTACCTTCATCTCTGATACTTGGATTTGAGGCAGAAGGCAATGACCTCCCTGATTCTTATGAAGACGATATGAAATGGAGAGGGTTAAACCTCCAGGTCACACAGGAAGCCGGAGATTCTGTGAGGCCACCTGACAAAATGTGTTGCCAGTAGAAACAAAAAAATTCCTCTGTTTTGTTGAATACCATCTTAGAAACAGGTTTTGTTTCTCATTTTTCCTTCCACTGCCTTCCTCCCTTGCCATTTTTGGCAAGGGCCTGAGAAAAAGCACATCGCTTCTGAATTGCAGTAATTAAAGATATATTCGGAATGGTTTGTTTTCTGATTTAAATCCCCCCCCCCCCAACCAGAAGTTTTGACAGAACTAGGACATGAAAGCAAAAAGTCAATTAAAGCAGATTTTTTTTCCAAGAGTCACATAAATGTTATAAAAGTGCCACATACTTGAGCCATTTTAGCAGTTTTCCATCTGCTTTTGTTTTCTCAAAAAGAAGGAAGTTTTTCTGGCACTTCTCTGAATGGTCTTAAGTGACTTCTTGATCATCATAGTGAGTGGGGTGACCCTAATTCTCAACGCTCCTGTGTGATGCACTAATTCATTTAGTTAGTTTTGCTCCCTTTTGTCTTAAAAAAGAAAAGAACGTGAATGCTTTCCGCTGGCAGAGCAAGTACCATTGCGGGTTGTCCTTCAAAAACATTTTCCACAGGCTCTGAGCTCTTCTCCGGCATAAACAGGCTGTTGCTGAACAGACAGACATTCAGGAGATTCTATAAATTGAATCTTCCATCTTCTGCTAATATGGCTTTTGGCAATAAAGCCATTATCATGAAGTGCCATAAAAAGGCATACTTTTTTTTTTTTCATCTGTTGCCGACTCAGCATGGGGTTTATTGCTATTTAGAAGTCTGATTGCTAAATGCTAAGTGAGGCAGGTCACCAGGCAGCAAGTGGGTAGATGGGCCTCTGATATGCCACCTGCTGTCCGTTGGGACAAGGGGCAAAATTTTGGTGGCAAGACCCAATATGCCAACAGAGAATGCTACCTCTATTTTTGATTGTCACTTGGTAATTTATGGACTCTACTGAAGATCTGTAGGTATGTGAAGTGTGCAATACGGGTCAACATAGGTACTTATTGATGATGCCTTTGGAGTCTGGTTCTGTGAAAAGTTTTATAGCTGCAGGAAACAGAAATCCTCCTCTCAAGAACTGTATGCTCCAGTTGGGGAAATGATACCGAACAACAAAAGAGAATCTGAGAAGGAGCAAATCCAAAGTCTATTTTATAAGGACTTGGCACTGCACCAGGGCACTTGGTAAATGTTCCCTAGGTGTGGCTTGTTATTTTTCTTGTTATGATTATAGCATCAGAGTTAGGATTTTAGAGCGAATGGAGGAGGGGTTGGAATACCGATGACGTTGACAAGAAGGCGGCCCTTGGAGATTGGATCGGACGGACACAGATGGAAGGAGTGTGAAGCAGCGTGGTGCAGATTAGGTTCATTCTCAGTTGAAGACCTGGATTTCTTGTGTCTAAGTCATTCTTCCACCTGCTTTCCAACTCTCAAAAGTTTGTTGTTATCACTTGTTCTTGTGAGTTTATGCCACTTAAAAAAAATAACTTTAATGCAAGTTTAGTGAGGTTTTCAGAGAGATGCATATGTTCAAATTATTCTTATAGTAGACTTAAAAAAGAGAAATAACTTCATTTGTTTTGAAATAAAGATGTATACTCATGAATTTTTAAAAATCAAACAATATGGAAAAGTACATAGAAAAAAGAAAAAAAAAGAATATGCTGCCACTCAGAAGTTACTTTTAATAATATTCAGTGAAGATCATTCTGTTCTCCACTGTATTCATCTACACAAATACAAGAGGAGAATACTATTCGTTGAGTGGTAAGAGTTCTTTGATTTTCCAAATGGAAAAGGGTTTATCAGATACATAATTATAAATATTTCTCCCATTCTTATCTTTTTACTTTCTTAATGGTGTTCTTTGCAGCACACACATTTTCAATTTTGATGGAGTTCCATTTGTTTATTTTTCTCTGTTGCTTATTTTTTGATGTTGTATCTAAAAAATGACTGTCCAACCCAAGATCATGAAGATTTACACCTATACTTTCTCCTGAGATTTTTACGAATTTTACTTTTATTTTTAGATCTTTGACGCATTTTGCGTTAGTTTTTGTAAATGTGAGCTAGAAATACAACTCCATCCTTTTGCATATGGCTATCCAGTTGTCCCAGCATAATGAAAAGTCTGCTCTCTCCCTACCATCTATGTTCATTGAAAATACATTTGCTGTAAATGTCAGGGTTTATTTCTGGACTCTCCTTCGATTTCTGTGATCTGTGTGTTCACATTATGCCCATATCACATCGTCTTTGATTGTCATTCCTCTGTAGTTACATTTTGAAGTTAAAAGTGTGACTCCTCCGATTTTATTTTTGTTTCAAGATTGCTGTGGTCCCTTGAATTTCCATTTGAACTTTAGGATCATCTTATCATTTTCTGCAAAAGAATCCAGCTGGAATTCTGATGGGGATTGTATAGAATCTGTGGACCAATTTGGGGAGTGTTGCCATTTTAGCATATTAAATATTAAACTCATTCATGTTGATATGTAAGACTTACATATTAAATCTTTTAGTTCAGGAGCATGGATGTCTTTCCATTTATTTAGGTCTTAAAGCTCCATTCAACCATATTTTGTAGTTTTCAGAGGATACCTAAGAAAGGAAAACCACATGATCATTATACAGAAACAGAAGGGGTATTTCTGAGCTTAATGAAAGTTATCTGTAACAAATATATTTTGAGCAACCATCATACTTAATTGTAAAAGACCAAATGTTTTCCCTCCTTACCTTGGGAAGAGGGCAAGGAAGTCCACTCTCAATATGACCCTGTCTTCCCTTATCACGTCCATGGTAGGCGTTTAAGGTCAATCCCTGCCTTCGTGGCTCAGAACTTTGTCGGGAAGTTCATAGTCAACCGGAAGGGGTCGCTTTCCCCAGCTTCTGCCTCTTCGCCAGGAGATACTCTTCTGTTCCTGGGTGTCTCCTTTTCTCTCTGCCAGGCCAGAAAGTGGAGGCTTCGTTTATTCAGCTCAGCCACCTCTGTCTGGGCTGGGGCCTGAGGGAACAGAGGACACTTACTCTGAATAGTAGAGGCCCCCTTTCCTGCCTCTCAAGTCAGAACAAGGTGGTGGGTCCTGAGGCTCTCTGTGCCCATGACCACTCCAGGTTCCCACGGTGTTGGTCCAGGATGGAGCCTTCTAGAGTTACAAATATGGTTTGATGGTACGTTGAATTTTGTTGTTCCTTCTCACTCTTTTTTAATCTACCTTTTTCTTTTCAGAGTCCTCAAGTTACTGATTCATATGTTTGTTTGTTTTTAAGGAAAAGGGCAGGTCAGAATGGAAGCAAGTAGGCAGGCAGTCAGGCTGGCTGGAAGAAAGAGGAGGGAGGAAGAAACATTTTAATTTTAATTTTAGTTGTGTCTTGGTTGTCCCACCCTAGCCCTGGGATGCAAACCTGGGTCCTTGGGGAATATGTGGACTGTGCTCGGCCAGAGGTGGCGGGCCCAACTGCTACTCCCCTAGAGTGAGCCTCTGTCGATGTTTTAGAGCTGCTTTCAGTGGGAGAGACAGGTGGAGTGTTTTCTTTCCACCTCAATGGAACCAGGACTTCTTAATCCACATTGTCTTTCAAACACTTATTCTTAACACTTGACACATCATCTGCAGGTGTTTCTGTTCAGTCCTCTTTGTCTTCATGAGCATATGCTTTTAAGTTCCTTGTAATTTTAGGATGGTCTTAAGAGAGAGAGGAGATGGTTAGTTCTCTATTTTACTTCATGAAGTCTAATAAATTTGTGACACTTTGATTTTTTTCTTGTTTTTCTTGATTAGCACGATTGTTGTTTTTTCAGTTCCATTTCAAATTCTTAGGGACTTTTGTGTGTGTTTATTTGTTAATAACATGGTATTCATTAGAAAATTAGAAGAATTAACTTTCTAAGAGTTGATTGGAAATCTGGTAGTTTTTTATTTTGAAATAGAACTTTTCTCTGGTTTTAGGTATATTTACATATGTGCCTACACACACACACACACACACACACACTATATATATATATATATATATACATAAATATATATATATATATAAATATAACCGATAAAGAAGACATCCGGATTTTTCATTAAATAAAAATTTAAAGTTTTCATAATATAAAAATAAAAACCTTTACATCTGTCTGAACATTACTTCTTTAATCAGACATGTTACTTGTAGGTTATCCTTATGCATCAATATCTACCATGTTTATTTTTGAGAATTATTTTTATTTCACTTTCTTTGAGATTTTTACTGTCTAATTATCTAGCTCCATTTTTCAGTGTCTTTAGAATTGTGAAACCTTTGCTGAATAGAATTATGTCCTACTTTCTAGCCTAGTAATGAGCCCAAATTGTTGGTGCTTAGATATTTTCAACATTCCTTGTTCTTTTATTTTAAGCTGATCATCAGCATAGGCCTTTACCTATATGACTTCATGAGATAAAGGAGAAACTGGAGTTTGGAACTCGATTTTATCCACAGGTACATACACCACTTTCAACTTTCACTTTTTAGTCACAAAGCTAATGTGAAAGCAAAGTGTTTTCTGTTGCCAGTTTAACTTATTTAATTAAAAATGAAAGTTATACAGTAATAGTGCCATGGGTGAAGTTCTAATGTCATCAGAATGGGGAGAATAGGTTTAAAATTGAAACTGTTGGCATAGTGGTGCTCTCTAGCACAGCATCAGGGGTTTTGATACTTTATTTAATGGAAAATGGATACCCATGCCTTAAACTCTCCGAGCGCTACTTTTACAAAAATTAGAAAACTGTAAGAAGCATGACTATGAGAAAAGGGCTGATGAAAGGCAAGGATGCCCTGGGAAGGTGGGAGTTGGAAAGATTAAAGCCTGAACACTCAGGGATTTGTGCTCTAAACGAATGTGCGTTCTATTCTTAAATGAGGTCAGACAGACAGCATTCTTCCTCATTTTCCCAGCCTCATAAAGGTGGCAAGGATCTGAAACAAACGCACATTCTCGAACATATGGAGCCCAGTTCAGACACAATCCCAGGAAGAAACTCTGGTTTACAGTCCTGATGCCAACTGGAGCAGCTTGAAGAGTTCATTTTTTTCTGACAAAAATCCAAAGTACGCAGGAAAGTGTTTTCTGTGGAGAATCAAGACAATCCCCCCTCCCCCTCTAATATCCAATTATATCAGAAATGATCTTTTCCAATGATAGCTCCCCATTCATGGGTGGAGGAAACCCCATCCTTTTGCCTGGTGGGATCAGTGTCTCTCTGATGCCTGAGCAGTCCATTCAGTAGAATTTCTAATATTTTTAGAAATATGTTCTTGTCCCCCAGACCTGCCACATCATTTCACAAAATATTAATAGATTTCCCCAATATCAGTATTATGCTCACAGATAGTTCAGGCACCCCACATGTTGCATCTACAAAGACTTTAACATAAAAATGTCCTTGGCTCATGACACACGGTAGAAGTGAACTGTAAAACTAAATTAATTTCAAGGTAGTTTATCGTCCTTAAAATTTAAAGTGGGAGTTGGCGAAGGGTCTTTCGGTCAAGTACCATCCCTGTGTCTTCCGACAAGAATTTAGAGCTGAGATTTAGTGAAAACATACTCAAGTGTGGTACCTGAGGAAACTTACCAGGCACATTTCCCCTAAGGCCACAGGTTAGGCCTTCCTGACTTACTTGACCAGGCTAGTCAAGTCCCAGCAACACTGTGACTTTAGGAAGATTTGGCTTTTAGATGAAGTTAATATGGCGGACAGGGAGGACCTTCTGAGGGCCCCAGCCACCAGCTGGAGTGACTTCCCAGGGCCAGCAGGATTTCCCTTCCCTGTTGGTCCAGAGAGCTGAAGCACTGGGAACCCTCTCAAGTCAGATGCCTTTACTCAGCCTGCCAGCTGACAGGAAAAGGACTCTAACAACCCCCTGTCACCCCATCCTGGGTCTCAAACCTCAGTCTACAGGCATTACAGGGGCTGCACCTTCTTGACCTGAGACACAGGGGTGCCCCCAAAGCTTCTGATTAAGTGTCACCTGTTCTGTTATCTCATAGATTGACCAGGTCAGGAAGCTCTTTTTACACCACTTTCCAGGGACAGCTGGAAATGCTCTCCAACCATTTCACCTGGACCTCTGCAAGGAGGACACGCAGGGCCTCTGGCCATCCTGTTAGGTTGTCAGAAGCTTTGCCGACTTGTCTTGGGTGTGTTTTCCAGTACTGTGCTTTTCTTCATTTTCCCCAAGTGATTCATTAGTTTTTTTTCCTGTTTTAGAGGGTTATCATTAATATCCAAGTTAATACTCAGGGAAGCATCCAGATTTAGGGCAGCGGTTTCTCTACAGGAAACTGGGTTAGTTGCTTTCTTCCTCACAAAACCTCATGTTGCTGGATTTTACTGTTTTTGTTTTTAAAATAGTTTGTCTTGATCTGTTCATAAAAAGAAATGCACACACTTTGCCAAATCTTAAGAAACACCCCCACATGTAAAAAATGCTTATAAAGACTATTTACTCATGATGTCACTTCCTGGAGACAGTCTCTCTTTCTATTTGATTTAAACCTTTTTTTTTTAGGTAACTAGAAAGACAGCTGTTGATCTGTGTGTGATCTGTAGCCACAGTTCCTTCTCCGAATGCTGCTGCTGCCTCATCCCTCCTGCTCACTCAACACCACACCTCCAGTGAAACCTTAGGACAGCTCATTTCCTCGTGTTTCACTGTGCCACGCTAAAGGACACGACCTTACGCCTTTTTCCTCCCCCAATCTTTTTTTTTTTTTTTTTTTTTTTCTCTTAAACAACAGATATTTATTGTTCTGGGAACTCCAATTCCAAGGTGCTGGTCAGCTCAGTTCCTGATGAGAGTCCTCTCCTGGTTTGCAAATAGCTGCCTGCCTTCTCCTAATGTCCTTCCCTGGTGCTGAGAGAGGGAGAGGCAGGGGAGGGGAGGGTTGATGGGAGAAGAGAGCAGATGGAAAGAAGGGAGGGGGAAGGAGGAGGAGGGGACAGGGAGAGGGGAGGTAATGGAAGAGGGAAGGTGAGGTTAGAGGGAAGGGCAGGGGTGAAGGGAGGGGAGAGAAGCGGGGAGGAGGGAGGGAAGAAGGGAGAGAAGAGAAGAGGGAAGAAGGAAAGGGATGGGCAAGGGGAGGGGAGAGATGAGGAGAGGGAAGAGGGGAAGGAAGAAGGAAGAGTGGGTGGAAGGACAGGAGGGAGGGGAGGGGAGGAGAGGAGAGAAAAGGTGAGGGAGAATGTATCTCCCCTATCTTTAACACTCTCTCCCTGCCTCCCTTTCAGATGACCTGATTTCTTATTTCTTCTCCTCATTCCTCTCCATTTTATTCCTTTCCCCACCATCTTCATACAGCAAAGCAAGGAGATATTGGTGACGGCAAGGAGGGAGTGAGAGCAGCTGATGGTGTTTGGCAAATCTTGAAGCTGGGAGAATTGAGTGCAGATTACCTAAAGGGAAATCTCCTGTGCCCAGCACTGTCTACACCGCAGCACCAGGACAGCTGTGTGTGAATGGGGTGGGTCCAGCTGCTGCTGTCAGGACTGGGCTGGCCTGGTAGCAGTCAAGGGGCAGCTCCAGGCGCCTCTCTGGGAAGAGGGGAGAGTTCTGCATTAGTTCAGGCTCTTTCTGCAGATGGTGGAGCTGTCTCTCCCATCACAACTTGGCATGGGTGTCAGTGTCCAAATTCAGGTCCCTCTGATTGGCAGTAGTCGCTGCCATTGTTCTCTGCAGTATCTCCTTGCTTTGCTTAAGCGGATGCGCTTTGACTTTAGAATGAAGAATTTGGTCATCATTCCGCCTGTTTAAAATGTGCTGCAAATGAATAGATTAGAACCAGACTAATTAGAAAAAAGTAGAAACATTTTCTTTTTTTGGAAGATCAAGTCAAATATTAAAACTTTTTATTTTTTTCCCTTTATGCCTTAGACATGTCAGCACAGGTTAAGGATCATGGAAAACAGGAAATCCTGCCTCCTGTTGTTGGTACATTTCTGTGATAGATGTGCAGTGATCTGCTCACAATTAGGGATTGATTCTTCATCCCAAATGTTCGGGGACTCCAAAGTTTGGCATCACAGGATATTTGAGGACCCAGGACGTGGGACATGTACATGCTACTTATTTCTTTCTCTGCTTTATAATGGCTTCTGCTCTCAGATGAGTTGGACTTTCTGGAAACAAAAATTGGGGGTGTCTTGGATGATATAAAGGAACTAATGTGCGTGGAAGGCCGCCTGCGGCCTTCTAAATAATTACAAAAGAATAGAAACTTATTTTTAAACTTAAGAGTTAGCGATATTATAAGTAAAGTGGGTTGATTTTTTTTTTTTAAGCCTACAGTCGATTTTATTTAAAACTGAATATTTAACAGTTTATTGGGTTAGCCTACAGGCTTGAAATTACACGTCTATGAATTTAGGCCTTGCGTTTTTGACACCTTGAATCCTATTCTCCTTCCTTTGCTATTTTTTAACTTACTGCAACAGATGAGGGGCTCTTAAACCATCTGTTAACCTTTCTTTCTCTTTTTTTTTTTAACCATGTCGAGTCGCTCAGGGCAAGAAGACCCAGAGCTACAAGACTAAGACAAAAAGCAAAGGAGGTGAGCATGGCTAGAGATCATTGGGTTTGACATTCCAAGGCTTGAGCCTATTAATTTTTTATGCCCTTCTACTTGTATATCGTTAATAAAAATCTGACGAAAAACTTTTTAGGATGTATTTGTTGCTTTGGCTTTGATCTTAATGTTTGCAAACTAATACATTAATACATGTGAGCCTTAAGGAGTTTTTCTAAGAGAATATTTCCATACATTAGAGTTTCATTTCCATTTTCGGTAGCTGAACCTCTGTGGGGCTGTGGATGGCGGTGGCATTCGATTTTGGTGGGAAAAGTGTCTCTTTGCCTGCCATTAAACGTTTCTTCCTAGGCTTATGAAACCTTGTCATCAATATTTTACTTCCATTCACTTCATAAGAGCCTGCACTTCTCAGAGGTGATGTCATTTCAAATTCTGCTTTTTTGAAAAGATATGTGAAACTCCATTCAATTATTTGCAGTAGTAAAATTTATCCCCAATCATCTCATCACAGAATTTGCTGTCTGGTTATTAAAATTTCACTTGGATTAGGCTACAGAGATCAGCTCAGCTGCATGTCATTATCTTCGCTCCCTTTAAAGTCCCCTTCCCTAAGAAGTGGCATCTGCCACTCATTGAGTTGCGGGTAAATTCAGTTGTCTGGAAATGGAAGTCATGTCAGCTAAAACGTGTCATCGTTTTGTGACTTACACAGTCATGGCATAGCAAACGCTTCGCAACAAGCTGCTAACCATCATTTGAGATTGAGAGTCTAATGAACAGATTACATTCGAAATTTTACTTTAAAGAAAAGGAGTTATGAAACTCGAATTATTACTGATTACAAATGATTGCTAACCCAATTTCTAGTACTTTGCGGTGACACATGGGTGAATGGGATGCTGGAACGGCTTTTTAAATTGCACTTTACTTGAAAGTGACTGTGAGAGGCTTTGAAGACTTCGGGTTTGTGGTGTGTCGAATGCAGCCTTCAATAGTTTTCAAATTTTTATCCTTGTAAGTGATGTCTGAAATGCCTATCATTTTCTGATTTGAATGGTTAATTATTCAGATAAATGTTAAGTACCCTTTTTTGAGGAGAGGGAATAGAAAAGAGCAAAAGTACTTCATGGCAGTGACCGTTAAAGTAACCACTGGATGCTAGTGATGGTGAGGGAAATGCCTTTTACCATTGTTCCCCAGAGATAAAATTGTCTTAAATATGATTCATTTCTGGATCCACTAGAGGGAGTAATGCTGTGTAGAAGTGTATTTTTTAATGAAAAAGATTTGTTTGTCATGGAGTTAGGAAATAAATTTGTGGTATTAATATTCTCAAAATTCAACAGCTGTGATATTTTAAGTCTTGCTCTTTATTTATGAATGTGGCTGGGTGGTTGATTTAAAGTTGAAACCAGCTTTTTGGTGACAGAGGGGTGTGCTGTATACTTTCACACATTTGTCCTACTTCTTTCTCTCCCTTCTAATGGAATTCCTTAATTTTCTAATTCTGCTTACTGTCCTGGGGCAATTTTGATATGCAAATAAACTTCGGCATTAAAAAAAATGGAAGCATTTGAGACTCTGACTTTCTTTTTTTTTTTTTTAAAAAAAAAAAAAAGATGATGTGTTCGGTACAGTAACCCCGCACCAGGAAATAAATCATTACAACCTCACTTGTGCCGTGACTTCCTAAAGCACGTTTTCAGACTGGAGACCCTGCCCTGGGAGCACCTGCTGGACTCGGGGGGTGGGGGTAGGACCCGGGCATAGGGAGAGAGGCAGGGACAGCATCCCCCACAGGAGATATCTTCTCATCTTTTCTGTCTTCCAAGAAGCAATGATAGCAAGACGTTTCAAATGGAATGTGTCTTATTTTTCAAAACCTAAATAATATAAAGTCATTCATGCACACGCCCTTACAAATTTGAAGTATTGAAGGACTTATAATTGAAAGCACATAAGCAGGCTCCTCCGCCCCTCTTCTATCACTCAGACCCATCACTGTAAAATAGAGTTCTCATTGAGTTAAAATTTGCATGCAGCGGCATGTACGGTTTATACCACATAAATTGGCTCTGATTCATTGCTACAGTTTTGTAACTCCTACCACATTCAAGATACCGATCGTTTTTCTCAGCCCGGAAAATGCTCTCTTGCCTCTTCTTGTCACAGTTACTTCACCCCAGTGACTGTTAAAATGACCACCGATGAGAGTGACTGCTGCGGACATCCCTTTTACTATTGTTTCAAAACGATGAAATAATTGTAAATATGGTTACAGTTTAGATCCACTAGAGGGAGTAGTAAAGTTCAGTTTATCAGTTTTCCTTTTATTTCATGCTTTTATTATCACATTTAAGGAATCATTGCCTAAGTAAGGTCGCTAAGATTTAGTCCTATGCTTTCTTCTAAGAGTTGCATAATTTTAGCTCTTACGTTATGCTTTACGATTCATTCCAAGTTAAGTGTCGTGAGTGGTGTGAAGTAAGTTTCTCCGTGTTTTTGCACGTGCCCATCCAGTTATCCCAACACCGTTTGTTGGCACATTTGTTCTCTCTCATTGAGTTGTCTTGATACCCTGGGTGAAAATCAGTTCATCATAAATGAAAAGACTTAGCTGCCTTGTCGAAGGCAGCTAAGGTGCAGGCATGTAAAGACTGCAGACTCAGGGACAGTGGTTAAAAAGAAAGACATTTCTGGACTCTCAGTTCCCTTCCACTGATCTAATTGTCTATCCTTATGCTGATGCACACTGTCTTCATTACTGAAGCTCTGTAGTAAGTTTGAAACTGTGAGGTATAACTGTGTTCTTTATACAGATTGTCTTAGCTCTTCTGTGTCCTATTTCCATGTGAATTTTAGATCAACTTGTCAATTTCTGCAAAAAATAAAAAGTCATCTGGGATTTTTAATAGGATTACATTAAATCTTAGACCAATTTGTGTGAAATCGTAATAATAGTGAGTATTCTAACTCATGAAGATGTACTGTCTCTCCATTTGTTTAGATCTCCTTTAATTTCTTGCTAAATGTTTTATAGTTTTCTGAGTATGAGTTTTATACTTCTTTTCCTCAAATTATTCCTAAGTATTGTATTCCTTTAGAAATTTTTGTATTTGGAGCTTCTTTCTTAATTTCATTTCAGATTGTCCATTACTAGCATAAAGAAATGCTGGTGGAGCAGCCATTAGGTCAGTCACCTCCAAGGTGCAAGGCACACATATCTGGGTTCGCATCCTGGGTCCTGGGTGGGGTGGGGGGAACAACCAGTGTGAACAACTAAATGAAAAAAAAGATACCTCTTCCTCCTCTCTCTTCCTTCCTGCCTGCCTACTAGGCTTCATTCCTGCCTGCATCTTAAAAAAAATAAAAGAAAAGAAATACAGTTGGTTTTTGTATGTTGATCTTTTATCCTGATGGCTTTCTGTACTCTTATTATTTGTTACCTCATTGTTTATTTTAAAAGCAATTACCTTCTACATACAAGGTTTAGTTGTCTGAGAATATAGTTTCATTTCTGTCTTTTCACTAAAAGGTTTAGTTGTCTGAGAATATAGTTTCATTTCTGTCTTTTCACTCTGGATGCCTTTTCTTGCTCCCCTTCCTTCCTTCTCACCACTTCTCCCTCCCTCCCTTCCTTCTTTTTGGCTCCTTTCCCAGGCCACAACCTCTCCTACAATGTTGAATAGACTGGTTAAGAGAGAGCATCCTTGTCTCCTCAACTTAGGAGGAAAGCATTTAGTCTTTCAGTCAGCAGAGATTTTTAATTTGGAAGAAGAGTAAGTTATTGTTTTCTTTTATAGTTAGTGTTCTAAGAAATCTTTTCATCCCCATTCCTACATGGGGGGCAGGGCAGTACTCTGACACCAACTGAGGCTCCTACGGTTCAACTCAATTCTAACACTGTCTTCCCAGAGTCAGCCTCGGATTCCACAGGTTGAGGAATTCAATCCCTCTAGACCACGCTCCATGTCAGGTGACACAAACCCAGATTGTTACCTGTGCTTCTAATTGACTGGCTGCTGATTGCAGGTTCCCACAATGCCCTCATTGGGTTCAATTAATTTGCCAGAGTGACTCACAGAACTAAGTGAGCTTACTCACTAGATTTGCAGTCTATTCCAAAGGACATTAAAGGATAGGAATCAATAGCCAGATGAAGAGATATATCGAGTGAGGTCGCAAACAAAGGATTTTCTGTCCTGGTGGACTTTTGGGATTTGGCATGGTGACACGTGGAAGCGTTCTGGTTTCTCCACCTGGAAGCTCTTGTGAACTCTGACCTTTGGTTTCAGGGAAGGCTCCTTACATAGGCAAGATTGATTAAATCATTGGCTGCTGGTAATTGCTAGTCCTTCTCCACTCCCCGGAAGTCAGGTTGATTCTCATCAGGCAGTCGATTCTCCTGGAACTTGGCTCCACTCCTTAGATGCTTCCCAAAATTCACCTCCTTAACATAGCAGGAGACCCTTTATCTCTCTCATCAAAAGAAATACCATGGGTTTTAGGAGCTCTGTGCCAGAAATCAGACAAACAGCAAACACATGTATCTTACTATATGTAGATCACAATATCGCAGCCTACTTTTACAACTTAGGAAGATTTTCTATTCTTTTTATAGAAATTTTGCACTTTATCTTATAAGTTTAGGCCTATGCTCTATTTCAAATGATCTTTTGGGTAGTTGTCTCTTTTTCTGTTCGCTTCTGTCATTTTTGCTTCATGCATTCATGTAACACTGTTAACTAAGTGCATACATATTTAGGGCTATAAGATAGTCTGATGAGTTGTTCCTTATCATTGTGAAATATTTCACTTTATCTTGAAATCTGCTTTTCTGAAATTGAAATAGCCATCACAATATTCCTGTATTGACTTTTTGCATGATATGTATTTTCCCACCCTTTTATTTTCAATCATACTTCATTTTATATTTGAAGTACATATTTTATAGACAGCATAGTGTTGAAGATTGCTTTTATATACAGTCTGCCATTCTTTGTCACTTTATTGAAATAAATACTTTATTTACAGTGAATTCAATTATTGTTGCAGTTAGAGTTTAAGTTGACCATCTTGCTATTCATTTCATTTTCTTCTTTAGACTTCATTCCTTCGATCCTTTGATCCTGCTTTCTTTTAGACGAATTGAATGTTTTTCAGATTTCATTTCCACTATTAGTTTTTTAACTACATCAATTTTTATTACCTGGACTAGCAATTTGTATCCTTTTGACATATCAAGGTCTATATAGAATTGTATTGTCCCACTGTTCACTTCTTGATGCACATCTAGTGCTTTTCATTTCATACCTTATATTTCCCATGTCATAGTTCATACGTCACACTTCACAAGGGTAATAACCTTAAAATAGAATCATGCCATTTAGCCTGATCCCATCTCTTCTGCTGCTGTTGTCATGTCTTCTATTTCTACATACTTTATAGGCCACATTACCTACTGCTATTGTTTATCTTTGAACAATCAGTTTGTAAATGACTGTAAATATATTTCAGAAGAAAAAAGTCTTGTATATTAACCCAGTTATTTATTATTGCTAGTGTTCTTTATTCCTTCTTGTAGAGTCAAGTTTCCATCTCGCACATCATTTTCCTTTAGCCTGAAGAACATCCTTTAGCATTTCTTGTAGTACAAGTCTAATGGTGACAAATTCTTTTAGCTTTCGTTTATCTGAAAAGTATCTTTATTTCATCTCATTTTTGGAGGACATATTCACTGGATATAGAGTTCATTGCTGACAACATTTTTCTTCAGCACTTTAGAGATGTCATTCCATTGTCAACTGGTCTTCATTATTTCTTATGAGACATCACCGAACATTGTTATCTTTGTATGTGTGATATATCCCCCTCCCAACAGCAAGCTGCTTTCAACACTTTCTTTTTGTCTTTATCTTCTAGCAGTTTGATTATTTTGTGACTAAGTGTGACTGTGCTCATTCTTGGTGTATGCTGAGCTTCTTGAACCTGCAAGTTTTGCTTTCTGTGTAATTGTTTTTTTTTTTTTCTTTACCAAATTTGGGATAATTGGCTATTTTTTTTCAAATATTTTTCTGCTCCTACATCTCTCCTTCTGGGACTTCAATGCATATATTGCTAGGTCACTTAATATTATCTCAGAGTTCACTAAGGCTTTGTTCTTTTTTTTTTTTTTTTTCTTTCCAGCTTTTTACCTCTTTTCTTTATACTGGAAAATTTCTATTGATCTGTCTTAAAGTATACTTACCCTCTCTTCTGCCACATATAATTTATTATTAAGCTTATGCAGTACATTTAAATTTTTAGATATTATACTTTTCAAGTTCTAAATATCTGTGGTTTCCATTTTCTGCTGAAATTTCTTTTAATTCTTTGATAATTTTATAACAGTTTTTACAAAGTTCTTATTTAAATCATCTTGGGGTCTATTTCTTTTGAATCGAGTTCCCCCCATGTCTGTTTTCTATGTATAGTGCATATGTTGCATCACATGTTGTAGACACTCTGGATTAAGTTATATTTCCTCTGAAGAATGTTTCCTCTTTGTTTTATTGAGCGGTCTGACTAGTGGCTGATCACCTTGAATTGAAGTTGTTTCATGTTCTTAGAATGACACTTTGTTAGGATATCTATGTTTCAGTTTTCCCCTTAGTCTTAGGACAAATTATTATTCCTGGGCCTACTCTTCTAAAGTATGGTCCTTGTGTGGACCCAAGTGCTTACCATGACCCTCAGACTAGGGAAGATTCCAAAACCAAACTGACTATTTTGCAGTGAGTGACAGCTGAAATCTCTGCTCATTTTTTTTCAGTCTTCCAGCTGCCTTTTGCAGCAGTTTCCTTATCATTCACAGTCCAGGGTCAACAAAAGGAAGTTTATATGCAAATGTGGTGACTTTCCATGCTGTGATTTTTTTTTTTTTTAACCCCTTGGCTTTACTCCTTTTGATTTTTCAATTTCTAACTGCTCCACCCACACAGATTAGGGAGAGTCACTGGGGAAAATGAAAAGGAATATAGATTTCACCCAGTGCAATTCCCTTCTTTCAAGGATTGAATGCCCTCCTCTTTATGCTTGTTACTTTCTAGTGACTTCAAATAGTTTTTAAAAATATTTGATTTAAGTTTATAATTTCATGGATACAAGTGTTAGTCTGACACAACATAGTCTTTCATTATTGAAACCATACTTTCATAGCAATCATGTTTAACCATTCCTAGCACAAAGGATTCTGAGATTACCACCATTCATTAAATACCATGGTTAGGCTTATATTTTCAAATGTCTCAACTTTAGAATTAGCTAGGAGATTTTTGCTTTGTTAGATAAAATTTAATTTATGCATCTTTTACCTCCTCTGGCTCATTATTACCAGTACAGTTAAATCACTATTTTTAGTTATTTTAATTGATACATATGTAACTTGAACTCTCTTAAACTTATATTTCTTATTTCATCAACTCTGGATAGCATCTTGATTACTCACGTGGTAAAATGAGAATATTAGCATTCTTAACCCTACTTCTCCATCTTTTAATTTTTTGCCTTTCCATTTTTTAACTTCTGTAAATTGTGCCTTTATTTTTGTGTTGCCAAGCATAATGACATTTACTTTTTATCACAATAACATAATTATGACTTTTGCGATTTACCTGTGGTTTGGTTCAACATTATGAAGGCAACAAATATTTATTTAATGCAGTCCATGTCCTCCGTGCTGGGAAAAGAGAAGTGAGTATAACAGCTTAAAAAAAAGTCCCTGTCTTCATGAAATATATGTTCTAGTAGATGGGATAGATAGGAAATAAACAAGGTAAAGCAGTCAAATATATAGTATGCTAGCTGTGATTAGGAGAAAATTTCAATTAGGAAGGGGTATAAGGTGTGTGTGTGTGTGTGTGTGTGTGTGTGTGTACACATATGTGGGCACACACCTTTGTGTTTTGCTGTTTGGAAAGAATGGCCAGGAAGTTTCTCTAAAAGGATATTTAAGTAAAATCTGGAAGGAGGTAAGAGACTATGTACCTGTACATGTGCATTGTAAAGAGTAAATATTTACTTTAGAGCTGAGAATAAACTGTGGCTACATTTCTTCTCAGTGATTCCAGTGACCTCACTCTTGTGCTACTTACAAAACAATGTTCAAAAGAATTTGCTCTTAAACTCAACTGATTGCTCACAGTCCCATCATGTTTTCTTCTATATTATATTTCAGTCATAATTTTTTTTGTGCATTTCTCTACTCCCTTTGCTTATTTCTTGATTCTTGATGAAAGAAGCAGCATTTTATTCATTATATTGCAAAGATTGTCCAGGTTCTTTTATCCATTCTTTAAAAAGTCCACTGACTTCTACTTAATTCTACCCTGATTTTATAATTTTTTTTTATGGTTTCATGGTTCAGTTCTTAACTCTTCCTAGTGTTCTTAACTTTCATTTTTTTGCCTTGCCTTCTGTGCATTGTTCATATTCTCAGTGATCAGTTCAATTATGTTCTCTTATAAAATCTCCCAATTTTTCCCTCTATACTTTTTCCCCAAAGCTTGCTGTCTTCCTGGTCCAGGCAGGGCTAGTGGCTTCTTCGGCTTTTTACAGATGACATTCTGGTTCCTCCCTGCTTTTCCACTTCTAAGCCTTCGTCCATTTTCTAAGTAAAATAAATATAGAACTAACTCTTGATGTAATTTCTTCAGAAGCTGACTATGGGAAGGAATGGGCCTCTTTGTCTGAACACTGGTTTTATTCTGCCCTCAAGCTGTATTGATAACGACTGGGCATAGAATTCTATCTATAAAATAAATTCCCCTCAGAAATTTCAAAGGCATGCTCCATTGTCCTCTAGCATCTAGTATTGTTGAGAAATCTAATGACTGATTCTCTAGTGTCTTGTTTTTAGTAGCTCACACTTTTTTTCTTTCAGGAGTCTTCTGATGTTCTTCATCTCTTGGTATTCTGAAAGCTCAGTGATGTGTGTAGGTGAGGTCTCTTCCACTCAGCTTGCTGACCATTGAGACACCTTCTTACCTTGAAGATGGTGTCATACC
Source organism: Solenodon paradoxus (assembly GCA_004363575.1). Lineage (NCBI taxonomy): Eukaryota > Metazoa > Chordata > Mammalia > Eulipotyphla > Solenodontidae > Solenodon > Solenodon paradoxus. The sequence goes on from RJWH01001437.1 coordinate 238,017, forward strand.
CATACACTTAATAACATCTGGCAGCTGATGTTTCTACATTTGGAGTTAAGAAGGCAGATGGTAGGCTGACCATTCACAATGCAGATTCTTTAGATGATTCCCTTCTTTCTGTTCTCATTGCTCACTCTGTGCTTGACAAGCTTGACAATTCCGAGCCTTGAACTTGTCAAGCTAATTTTCTACTCTCAGTTACAATCTTTCCACCTATGTTTCTATTGCAGCTTTCTCAGTCCTGCCTTTCTGGCTAACTCACAGTTGTCTGCTCTGTCCAGTCAAATCTTTATGGACGTCTCAGGTCCACTAGTGACCTCTTACTTATCCTCTCATTGTATGGAAATGATTTTTTCCATTCTCTACCATCATTTTCTTGGGGTCTCAGTAGGAAGAGTGTGTCAGGTGTCTTAGATTTGCCATTCCCTCCCACCTACTTCTCACCCTTTTCTACCCTAATCTTTGTTCTAGAAGGCTAACCTAATAGATACATTGACCATCTTCCATGCCTTCTGCCTTCTTTTGGAACCAACCAACAGGGAGCCTCAGCAGAAGGTCAGATGGAGGAAAGAGTGAGGCCATGGGACGTGCCCCATTAGCTCTCTCCTTGTGAGCTGAGCCCCTTACGAAAGGCCAGCTATAGCAAAGGACCCTTGGTCTTTCTGGCTCTAGGGCACTACCTGTCCTTTGAGCTTTCCATACAGCCCGTCCACATCTTTGTAAATAATCTTTTTGTCAACATCTTTTTTTTTTTTTTTACTAATCTCTTCATTAAACTCTCCTTGACTGATGTAATTTCAACATGTTTTTATCTCTAGATGGGACTGTGATGTTAACATAAATCATAACTGGTCCACTCTATTGGCCTGGAGAGTCTTAGCTAGTTTTAAAGCACATAACTTTTCCATGTAGACAGTTTTTATTTATTTCATTATTTTTTGCAACCTAACTAATACTTTGAGGGCCTCACCCACTCTTGCTGATCAGATTCACTGTTTTTTAAGGAATCCTAGATTTCCCTGGAAGTCCGTATATTTTTGGCCAAAGACCTTTGGAGAACAGGTCTCCTATGCGAGATGCCAGTACTGATGAGTCAGGACTCACTCATCCAGGTCTACTCTTGAATCTGTTTATGTTCTAGAAAGTTTTTAGCTTATACTTTAGGTACCTGCCTCTGAGTGATGGGGTCTTGACCTCTCAGGGTCTTCTTGAATGAGTGGTGACCACCCAACTCTTGAATTTCCTCTTTCAGCCACAAGGATCCCAGAAATCATATGTGGGCACACTTGCCTCTTCCTCCAAACTGGTCTCCGGTGGCCGGACCTGTGTCCTCAAGTTTATGTGACCCACAGTCAGTCCATGGGCTGCCCATCACAGGAGAGAAGATGTGACTGGTGCAATGAAGGAAGCTGTCACTGGAGAACTAACAGCCTTAGTCCCCATGGCACATTCCTCCTACTCACCCGCTCCGGTTCTACTCCATAAAGAAATGACCAAGAGGCTCTGAAACTTCTATGAAAGGTATTCCTCTTAGTCCATAGACCCCTGTGTAAAGAAATGGAGCTTCCTTGTATTTCCTTTAAATCAAAATAAATTGAATCTGAATTCTCATATGGCTGGATTGAGGAAAATTCGATCTTATTTATTCTGGGGAGTGGGAATAAAATCTCCTCTTCTCTAGGGTCTCACAAAGGTCTGCGGGGAGGCTCCTTGGTTCCTGGACAATGGGGAAGAGACCCATCTTCAGTCTCTCAATCACCCCAATGGCCTTGTGTCTGAGCTCCCTTGAGGGCAGGTAGGTCCACTGCTTCCTGAGCTTGGTCCTGGGATCATGGCCAATGCTAGGAGCCTGTGGTCAGCTCTTGGCCCTCTGGGTCCTCCAAGCTCCAGTGCCTCCCTCTGAGACCTAGCTTTCCCCGCTGCTTATAACGTATGCACTCGGTTTCTCCCTGATGAGCAGCGTGTGTGTGTGTGTGTGTGTGTGTGTGTGTGTGTGTGTGTGTATGTGTGTGTGTGTGTCCATGTCTGATCGGCTTTGTCCTGGCGTCTTTAGCCTCTTCCCCTCTTGCCTCTTTTCCCTACTCATAATCTCCTCCAGGAGTGCAGGCATCCTGCAAGCAAACACCCGAAAGTTTACTTCCCTGTCCGAATCTTCCAGTTGTCCTTTAGGCCAATTAGTTTCTCACCAGATCTCCTCATCACCTGCCTGGGCAGGACGGCGACTAGCCAGGATGCTCTCACCAGGGGGAGGATAAATGTTTCAGACTTGCCTCTGCATCGAAGGCATGTGTGTGGAGTGTTTACTGCCTCCCCATCTACAAGCTCAGACTCCTGTCTCACGGCCTCGTTGTGATGAAGTTAGTGACAGTTAAATGGTCGCTCATGAGTGTTCTTTTCTTTTCGCTTCTCGCTAGTGCTTTTAATTTTTCTCTCTAGTACACTGGAAAATACTTGTCACATTCCTGTGTGTATCTTCTTTACTGGCTGAGCAGCAAGTGTTCCATAATGTTTGTGGAATTTAACTGACGTCCTTTCCTGGACATTGGGTCTGAGACGCCACCATATTTTTTTAAATGAAAAAATTACGATTGTCTTTATTTGCTGGTATTATGCTTTTTGGTATTATGCTTATGTAGACAATCTGTTGAACTCTATTTTTTTAGAGCTACTAGAATAAATGAATCTAGTAAGGGATATAAGACCAATATTATTATTTTTCTTTTTCTTTTCACACTGCAACCACCATCCGTGTTCAGTGCCTTTTACTGTCGCCTTATTCCCTTATTCTTTCCCTCTTTCCTTCCCTCCCCATACCGCCTAACCACAATCTCGTGTCCTGTGAATTTTGCTGGGAGTTTGTTCACTTGTTTTGTTTATTTTCCACATGCGAACGAAACTATCCTTTTCTTTTCTTTTTCTTTCTGGTTTATTTTGCTTAATAAGAATTCCTCCAGCTCCATCTGGGTTTTTGCAGAGGACACAATTAAATCCTTTTTAACAGTTGCTTAGAGCTCCATTAAGTAGACCACAGCTTCTTTTTTATATATATTTATATTTTTATGGTAATTATTCTACACATTAAAATAATTTCCTATGTTAGGGTCAGCGTTCGTCCTCCCAAGAAAATGCACACACACTTCAGTTGACAATGCAAAAGCAAAAGGAAACTTTATTTCCAGCTAGCTGGGGTCTGAGCCTCATCTAGCACAGTGGAGTCAGACAAAGAACCCAGGCTTTGTTTCAGCAGGGTTTTTATAGCCAAGGTTACAGAGCAAGGGATTAGTTACAATTCCAGACCTTGAGGCATTCCCATATTTAGTATCTTTTGGCCCCAGGTTTCGGGTATGTCTTCTCTAAGAAATTTCTAGTTTCAGGGCCAGAAAGAAACGGGGTTCTTATTTCAGGAAGCGAAACTCAGGCCTATAGCTATTTCTGTCCGGAGCCTGTCATGGCGGTGATCCGGCTCCTACACCTGTATAGGTTCCCCAGTTCTTAGATGTATTTTAACACACTCTGCCCTCCACCAAATCACCAGGTGTCCTTCCCAGTTGTCCAGTGAGACCACAGATTCTTTATCCAGTCATCAGTTGATGGGCATTTAATTGTTTTCATGTCTTGACTAGTGCGATTGGTGCTGCTATGAACCCAGGGAGTCTCCCCAACTTTAAAGCTGTTGTTTTGACCTCCTGACATCAAGTGGGAAAGATTTTCCTGCATCTTTGGGTTCTCTGCTTAAAGAAGGAAAATGTAAAACTTAGCTGGAACCCGTGTCAGTGCGGTTTGGGGCCGTCCCTAGTGGGGTGTGTGAAGACTGCGCCCACTGCTCCTCCTGCAGAGGATTTCTCCAGGGCTCAGGGAGACAGCTGCTGGACTGATCCTGCCTCCTCATGGCGGCTCACATGCGGTTCTTGAGCTCTTCTCCTGCTAAGGGACAAAGCTGCTAACTTCAGAAATGACGATGCTGTCGCTCTGAATTCAATGCGCTATGGTCAATGTAACTTTTCCAGAAAAAAAGTGATATAAAAATAGTATAATTCATTAGCAAAACTTTGAAGAATACAGATATCTGTGTTCAAACACGTGCTCCATGTTTTCTGCCTGCTCAGCATCCTCACTTGGATGTCTAATCGGTATGAACCACCCTGAACCTGTATCTTCTCCAAGCCTGCGCCTCTCAGGACTGAGAGTTCTTCCAGGTGCTCAGTCACCCTGGAATCCTCTCTTTCTTATTCACGCATCTAATCTAGCAGCAATTCTGTTGATTCTGTCTTCAAAATGCACCCAGAATCTGAGCACTTTGCAAAGAGTCCTGCTATTTTTCTGCTCCAAATCACACCACTTGTTTGGGTTCCCACAGAGCCTCATCGCTGGTCTCCCATCATGGCCTGGACACCTGTAGCCTTTTTTCTCAAAGAAGTCAGGGATGCTTGTTTCTGGAGTAAGGGAGAGCAGGACCCCGTTTACCCTCCTGCTGTAACAACTAGGAATTCAGTGAAAATATCTGAAACAGCTAATGCACATAAACACAATTGATTTGTACATATGTGCAGATCTGATTATGAATTTTCTAACCTGTTCCTGGTCTGTTTGGCTAGTCCTTCACCAGTAAAGTACTTTAATTATTAAAGATATATAATACATGTCAGTATCTGGCAATGTAAGTCTCACCTCATTACCCTTCTTTTGCAAAATGTTCTTAGCTGAATCAACTGTTATCTTCCCAGGTGAATTCCATAGGACTTTATTGGAATCGTATATCAAGAAGTCTTGAATTAGGAAAAAATCTTGAAATCCTCCCATTTTATTATTCATTTTTGCATTGTGTCAATTATTCTTGTTCCTTTACCTTCCCTTGTAAATATATTTATATTTTTATTGCAGTAACTTTGATTTTATACATTAAAATAAACTTACATGTTTAGGTTCTCCATATGTGCAGTTTCCCCATTCTTCAAATATATGTCAACACACCCTACCCTCTGTAAAACACCAGGGGTTCTGTCCAGCATACCACCCACCCCTGACCCCTGCTCAGTTCCCTATTTGTAACTTCATTTCTGTTGCAAGCATCCAAGTGTTGGTTTTGTTTCCTTTGTTTTGTCTATTCACAACCACCTATGAGTGAGATCATCTGGTATCTATCTTTCTCCTTTTCATTTATTTCACTTAGCATCATCACTGCTATTTCTATCTATGTTGATTCAAATGACAGGATTTCATTTCTTCTAAGGGCTGTGTGGTATTCCATTGTGTATATGCACCACATCTTCTTTATTCATTCATCCAACTTTGGGCACAGGTAGTCTCCAGTATTTAGCAATTATGACTAGGGCTGCAATAAACATGGAGGTGCATAAATCTCTGCGAATTAGTATTTTTGTATCTTTTAGATAAATTCCATCTTCAACTTTTTGAGGACTCTCCACACTGTTCTCCATAGGGGTTGTACCAATTTGCACTCCAACAGTGTAAAAGTATTCCCTTTTCTCTACAGCCTCACCTACATTTGTTATTTCCAGACTTTTGTATAATAGCTAGTCTCTCAGATATAAGGTGATATCTCATTGTTGTTTTGATTTGCATTTCCCTGACAGCCAGCAAGTAGGAACATCTTTTCGTGTGACTGTTGGCCATCTGTATATCCTCTTCAGAAAAATGTCTCCCCAGTTCTTCTTTCCATATTTTGATTGGATTGTATGTTTTTCTGTTATTGAGTTTTATGAGTTCTTTGCATATTTTAGATATTAAGTGTTGGGGACAGAAAGCAGAGCAGGGATGAAGTGGGAGTTGGCAGAACAGCAGGAACACCTCATCTGGAAAATCAGGAGAAGGCCACAGTGGAAAACTATAGGGGCAGTGTTCCTGTAACTAGTCACTCCCAAGAACAAGAAGATACAGTTATGTAGCAAAAGAACAAAAGCCCGAATCAACAAATCCAATGTAAAAAATAGAATTGCTAGCTCAAGCAGCTCAAGGTGTAAGCTGCCCAAGGCCATTCCGTGTATGATTCATAAAATAGGTAGAAGGCAGGGTATTTAGGACTCTCAGTTCTCGAGGCTGTTGGCTCCCTGACCCCACCTTTCTATCTCTCTCTCTGTGTTTCTTAATCTCCTGTGGTGTCCCCTCTTCTCCCCTGTTCCCAGGAGTGATCCTGGCAATGAAGCTCTTGTCAGAAATATGAGATATAAATATCTTTTCCCAGTTAAGAGGTTGTCTTTTTGTTTTGGTGATGTTTTCTTTCACTGTGAAGTTTTTAGTTTGATGTAGTCCCACTTATTTAATTTTCTTTTTCTTTCCCTTGTTCCTAGAGTTGGGTCCCCAAAGTCCTCCCTAAGGCTGTTGTCAATGGAATGTCTTTCCTATGTTGTCTTCCAAGAATTTTATGGTTTCTGGTCTCCAATCCATTTTGAGTTAATTTTTGTGAATGGTATTAGAGAGTGATCTAACTTCATTTCTTTGCATGTGGCTGTCCAGTTTTCCCAACACCATTTGTTGAAGAGGTTTTCCTTTCTCCATGATATATTTTTGGCTCTGTTGTGGCATATTAACTGAGTGTAAGTGAGTGGATCAGTTTCCGGTGATTCAATTCTATTCCACTGATGTGTGCAATTACTCTTCTTCCAGTGCCACACTGTTTTGATCACTATCACTGTAGTATAGCTCAACGTCTGGGAGTGTAATCCCTCCAGATTCATTCTTTTTTTTCATAATTGCTTTGGCTCTTTGAGGTCTTTTCTTGTTCCATGCAAAAATTGGTATTTTTTTGTTTTATTTCCTGGAAATAACCCTGTGGAATTTTAATGGGAATTATATTAAAAATGTATATTGCTTTAGATAAAACGATCCTCTTGTAAATTTTAGAGTAAGATTGCCTGTTATTAACAAGATTTCTAGGTATCAAGTCTTTTGCAGTACTCAGTGAAGTTTTGTGGGTTTTTTCATCTAACTCCAGCACATTTTCTCTTGATTTTACTCCTAGATATTTTGTTTTATTTAATGTTTCTGTCAGATTATTTTGCTATCATATTTTTAAATTAAATATTATTATTGTTTCTGATGCATTTCTTTTTTAATGGGTCACTCTGAAAAATTTTGTTCCCAGTTTTAACATTTTTTTTTTATTTGATTCTGATTTGAAACTTCTCCTTTGACCCATGGACTCTTCAGAAGCTTATTGTTTAGTCTCTAAGTATTCGATCCTTTACTATTTTCTTTCTCTTATGGATTTCTAGTTTGATCTCATTATGACCAAAGAACATTCCCCATATGATTGCAATTCTTTTAAATTTGTGAAAATTTGTTTCATGGCCCAGATTATAGTCTTAGGTTGTATATATTCCATGAACATTTGAAAATAATATGAATTATGTTGCTGTTGAGCAGAATATTCTGTAAGTCTTGATTAAATTCTGTTGATTGATGGTATTGTTCACTTCTCTTATATCCCTGCTGATTCTGATTCTATGTCTAGTTTGTCTATCAATTCTTAAGAGAAAGATTTTGAGTTCTCTGACTATAATTGCGAATTTGTCTATCTCTTCTTTCAATTTTTTTTCAATGTTTGCCTTACATATTTTCAGCTCCCTAGTTTAGTGCATCTGTATCAGGATTTTGTGTTTCCTTGGTGAATTAATCTTTTATTATCTCTGTCTCTGGTAATTTTCTTTGCTCTGACACCTACTTTATCTGATACTAATAGAGCTGTTCCTATTTTCTTTTGAGTCATGATCACATGTTATAAATTTTTCCATCCTTTTACTTTCAACCTACCTACCTCATTGCTAGACACTGAATATTTGTGTCCCTCTCTGATTCAGGTGTTGAAATCTAATCCTCAATATGTTGGTGTTTGGGGCTGGGGATCTTCAGGAAGTGTTTACACAATGTGAACTGAGTCCTCGTGAATGAGATTAGTGCTGGAGGACTAATAAAAAGAAGTGCTAGACGCTCCCTCACCTCTTCTGCTGTGTGAGGATACAGAGAAAGATGGCTATCTAGGAACCAAGAAAGAGCTCTCAACAGACATTGGATCTGTGGCTCTCTGATCTTGACTTCACAGCCTCTAGAACATTAAGAAAGAGATATTTGTTGTATATAAATCACCCACTTTTTGTTATAGCAACCTGAGAGAACTAAGATGATCATTATATTTGAAGCGAGTTTCTAATAGAAAACACAGGCATTGGGGTCATATTTTTCAGCCCATTCTGCTAATCTCTGTCTTTCAATTCATGTATTAGGCTATTTAGATTAAATGTAATTGTTATATATTAGGGCTTAAGTCTGCTATTTTAATTTTTGTTTGTTCCTTCTGTTTTTTGTCCATTTTATTTTTCTTGCTTCTTATGGATTTTATAGAATTCTATTTTTATTTATTGATAATATTTCTCAATGTATTTCCATGTATAATTATCTTAGTGGTTGCTCTGGTTACCACATATTCAGACAGAACATATCACAGTCCTCTGGTGTCAATATCATACCAGTTTGAAAGAAGTATAGAAATCTTACCTCCCTTCATGTCCCTTTATACCATATTTATAATTGCTTCAATCATTTCCTGTATATACATTTAGAATGACATAAGATATCATAATTTCTTCAAGCAAAATTTAGAAAGCTCTAGAGATAAACACAAAAAATATGTATTTAGCTATATTTTTATTCTTTCTTCTTTTCTTATGTTCCAAAATTCTTCCTTTTATAATTCATAATTTAGCTTCTCCTTAGGGAACGTTATGTATCCTATTACTTTATCTATCTGTTTCTCTGGAGATGGGAGGCAGGGAACAATGTGCTTCACAGTTAGACAAGAAGAATATGAGGCCTATTAAGTTATATTAAATCTTGGGGTCTATCTTAATTAAAACTTTTAAGTGTCAAGTAATAGAAACAAGTTCACATTAGCATAAGTAAACAGAAGGAACCACACCCATTGTACAACATAAGACCATCTAACAGAGTCTAGAGTCCATCATATAACCAACTCTCAGAAAGGATCGGAACCAGGATCTATCAGGACCCTTTGTGTCTATGTCCTCTCCTCTTTCTAGGTCCTTTCCTCCACCTTTTCTGGGGAATCTACTTAATTCCTCTCTTTTTGCCTCAGAGGCTGTGCTAGACACACCCTATATTTGAAACTCATTTTCTCTCACTCAAAAAAAAGCCCAGGCCCAACTAGCCCCTCATTTTCAGTGTCAGATTACTTAACACTTGTCTGTATTAGTCCAGCCAGCTGTGGAAAGTCTGATTCTGCAGTACAAATATGGCTGTTAGGGGTAGTGACACCCCAAAAGATGGAGTGGGCGTTCTCCTTACACTTAATGATAAAGCAGTAATAACGTGAAGCTGCAGGTACTACATGAGGAATAATTTAACACATTCAACGATGTAACTGTATGGAGTAATAATCCTTATACAGCTTACATTAAACTTCCAAATTAGGGCATCTGGAAATTGCTGCAAGAATGTGCAGCCTAGGTTGTACCTTATCTTGGACTGAGTAGTGTGGGTTTCATCACGAGTGAATCCTCTGCCTTCCTGTGGGCTGTGCTATAGCTCATAGCAGACACTTTGTCCTAATTTACATTCACCCTCATCTCTGCTTGGGCTTATAGGTAAATCCAACACAGACATTCCTCTGCATATAAATATTTCCAAATAAGTGGAGCATGTTCCCTAGCCAGCAACGTTGAGCTATGAAGCCTGTTACTCTAGGGTGGATCTAATCCCGCGCCCCCAACTCTTTACTGCCTTGTTTTCTTGTTTTGATGTGGTGAAGAACTGTTTGGTGTAGTTCAAAATGTTGCTTGCTTCTACCTCATCTCCAGTTTTCATATATAAATAGTCACTTAATTACTAACACTGATCAAGGGAACCTACAGAAGCAGACTTTGAACTTGCTGCCTGACTGGGGAGCTGAAAACATTACCAAAGAACATTTCAATACCTGTGCTTGCAGGAGTACAAGGCATCCTACCTGTGAGCATCCCACTCCCTGCACTTCAGAGCTGTGGAGCTGTGGGGAGCCAGAACAGGACCTATCACTCAAAGGAGCTACAGTAACTGTACACAGGAATTCAAGATGACCTACCTATGAGCCCCCTGTCCCTTCTGCTGGAAAGCTCTGGGCTCCACTGAACTCATTGGGTCTGCTTCTAAACTCAGTTCTTGACTTGGAGAACTTCCTATGATACTTGCAGTGTCCTTCAAGAAAAGAATTGCCCCTCATACCCACAGAAGCCAGTGAACACCACTGAATTGACATTTGTGACCCACCAAAAATGAGCATTCTGGAGAGGGGGACAGGCCCTACCCCCATGGAAGCCAAGTGGATAGTACTGGCCACCAGGACCCTGAATCAACACTCCAGAAGAAATATAACAAAATAGAGAAAAGCACAGTGCTAGATCTAAGACAGAGAAGAAACCATGCCAAAAACAAAGTCACCCAAAAACGTTCAAATGGCCCAAAGAGAGGAAGATGCCAGGACCTCCCCAGAGAAGAACTCCATTGACATTGAATGGGGCAACCTAAAACATAAATAATTCCAAATATTATTTATAAAAAAATCTGAGGCACACACAACCACCCAAAGGCAAGTGGAAGACCTCAAAAAAAATGTGAGAGATCAAAGAGAAAATGTCACTAAGGAAATTGAGGACGTGAAAAAAGTTCTAACGTAAGTGCTATGGATGAAAGATACAGTCAAGAAATTGAAGATAAACATGGAAACAATCATGCAGAGGAAAGAATGTCAGGAATTGAAGACAAGGTCACAGAAGTGATACTCATGGAAGAAGAGAGAGAAACAAGACTGAAGAAAAGTGAAAAAATCCTATGAGAACAGACATAAGGATCATGGGTATTCCAGAAAGAGAGGAGGGGAAAAAGGTACAGAAAATCTACTCAAAGAAGTAATAGCAGAGAACTTACCACATCTGTCACAAAAAGGAAATATGAAGGCCCAAGAAGCAGATTGAACACCTGAATTTCTACATATAAAAAGACCTACTTATGGACACATCATAGTAAAGCTAGCAAAAGTCAACAACAAAGAAAAACTACTCAAAATTGCTAGAGAAATAAGAAAAAATCTGCAAAGGTATACCCATTAGGCTATCATCAGACTTCTCAGCAGAAACACTGCAGGCCAGGAGAGAATGGAATGACATTTTCAAAATACTAAAAGACAAAAGCTACCAGCCAAGAATACTTTACCCTGCAAAACTATCATTCAAATGCAATGAAGAAATAAAGATCTTCAAACAAAAGTTCATTTTTCCACCACCAAACTTTCCATTCAAGAAATTCTGAAAGGGGTCCTGCAACAAGGAAAAAGAAGACAAAGATCCATCAAACCCTGAGAATAGTGATAAATGGGAAAGCAAATGCAGAAACAAAGACAGGACCAATAGAAGAGAACAAAAATCACCCATGGGAGAAATAAAGTTATGAAATTCATATGAACATATAAATACGTTACATATAAATATGACAATGACAGCTCATAAAGACTATCATAGAGATGTAAAGACAGTGATAATCCATATGACAGCCATAAAACCTAACTCTAGGGAAATACATAGCTGGGAAGTAGATGATAGAAAGAATCAACACCGAAAACCATACCATGAAAAAAAGCAAATAAAAATAAGTGGGAAACAAAGCAAAAGATACAGAAAACAAAGGCTCAAATGAGAGTAATAAAGCCCTACATGTCAGTTATCACACTAAATGTGAATGGACTGAACATACCAATCAAAAGACACAGAGTTGCCGGCTGAATCAAAATCAAGTATCCATCAACATTATGCTTAAGAAACTCATATCAGATCCAAAGACAAACATAGGTGGAAAGTCAGAGGCTATATATATGAAAATATATCAAAGCAACAGTGATAAAAAGGAAATTGGGGACTGCAATACTAATTTCAGATGAGATAAATTTCCACTGGAAAAGAATATCTCAAGGCAAGGAAGGACACTACATTGTGGCCAAAGGGGTAATTCATCAAGAAGTAACTTTCATTAACATATACACATTCAATACTGAACCCCCTAAGTATATAAAACAAATACTGACAGCACTAAAGGCAGATAGTGACAGTAACATATAATAGTAGAGGACTTCTATACTCCATTTATATCAATAGATAGATCATCCAGGCAGAAAATCAACAAAGAAATAAGGACTCCAAATGAAGCAATACAGCACATGAACCTAATAGACATACACAGGTCATTCTATCCCAACAAAATGCAATATGCGTTCTCAAGAATACATGGAACATTCTCAAGGATAGAATGCATCTTGGACTATAAAACAAGTCTCGGAAAATTTAGCAAGATTGAAATTTAGAGACCATCTTCTCTGACTATCAGGAGTAAAACTAGAAATGAATCTGGAGAACAAAACTACAAGAACCGCAAAGACGTTGAGATTGAACAACATCTTTCACGGATCATCAGTGACATTAAAGATGAAATTAAGACTTATCTGGAAAAAAATGAAAATGAAGAGATGAGGTACCAGAACATGTGGAATGCAGGAAAAGCAATTCTAGAGGAAAGCTTATACCATATGAGCACACACAAAAACCAAGAGCCCAAATTAAATCCCTAACCGCACACCTGAGAAGAATGATCAAAATCAAATATCATCAGAAGAAAGGAAATAATAAAAATTAGAGCAGAAATAAATGAAATTGAAAGCAAAATAATGATCCAAAAGATCAATGAAATCAAGAGTTGGTTTTAAAAAAAAAATGAAATTGATAGATCCCTCTGTAGAGAACAGAGAGAAAACCCTAATAACAAGAATCAAAAATAAAAAAGGTGAGATTACAGCTGACAAACCGACAGCAAAGGATCATGAGAGACAACTATGAGCAATTCTATGCCAACAAATTCATCAATTATGAAGAAACGGACCGATTCCTAGAAACCTATAACCTCCCAAAACTGAACCAGGAAGACATGGGCATTGTGAAAAGACCAATCACAAACAAAGAAATTGAAACCATTATGAAAAATCTCTCCCAAAGCAAGATAACAGGTCTGGATGACTTCACCAGTGACTTCTACCAAACATTCAAAGAAGCGATAATCCCCATCCTCCTTAAAAAATTACACAAATTGAAGAGGAGAGAAAACTCCCAGATACATTCTATGAGGCCAATATTACCTTGGTTCCCAAACCAGAGAGCTCCAAAAAGGAAAATTATAGCCAAATATCAATGATGAATATAGATGCAAAAATTCTCACCAAAATTGTGTCAAACCGAATTCAACAGCACGTTAAAAAACAAACAAAACAAAACAATACACTGTAATCAAGTGGGATTTATTCTAGGAATGCAGGGATTCTTCAACATACACAAGTAAATCATTTTAATATACCACACCAACAAAGAGAAAATAAAAAAAATCATTTCTCACATCAATAGATGCAGAAAAAATCATTTGACAAGATTCAACATCTATTCATGATAAAAAAAAAAAACCTTACCAAAATAGGAATAGAAGGAATACACCTCAACATAATAAAAGTATTATACAAAAACCCATAGCCAACACAATACCTAATGGTGAAAAACTGAAAGCTTTTCCTCTAAGGTCTGGAAAAAGAGAAGTTTGATTTTTCTTACCCCTGCTATTTGACATAGTTCTGAAAGTCTTGGTCAGAGCAATAAGGCAAGAAAAACACATTAAAGGAATCCAAGTTGGAAAACAAGAAATGAAACTATGATTATTTGAAGATGACAATATATTATACCTGGAAAATGCTAAAGACTGCAACAAAAAACTGCTGGAAACAATAAATAAGTATAACAAGGTGGCAGGATATAAAATCAGTATTCAAAAATCAGTGGCATGCAAAAAATGAAGTAGAGGAAAAAGAAATTAAGAGAGAAATCCCATTCTCAATAGCACTAGAAAAAAAAAAAATCAAATACCTAGGAATAAACCTAACAAAGGAGGTGAAAGACCTCTGCTAGGAAAATATAAGACTTTAATAAAAGAAATAGAAGACACAAAGAAATAGAAGACTATTCCATGCTCATGAATTGGAAGAATTAATTAAAATGGCAATATATAGCAATATACAGATTTGATGCAATTCCCATCAACATTCCAGAGATTTTTTTTAATGAAATAATACTGAAGTTTGTTTGGAATAACAAAAGAACTTGAACAGCCAAAGTTACCCTGAGGGGTAGGGGGAGGAACAACAGACAAATCACACTTACTGACTTCAAACTATATGACAAAACAATCATCATTAAAACAGTATGATACTGGAATGAAAACAGTACAGGAGAATAAAATTTATAACACAGAAATAATCTCTATGAATAGTTTGTCTTCGACAAAGGAGCTAAGAGTATACATTGCAAGAAAGAAATTCTATTCCATAAATGGTGCTGGTAAAACTGGACAAACATCTGCAAAAAATGAAACTAGATTACTCATTAGCACCATACACAAAAGTTAATTCAAAATGGATCAAAGATCTGGATGTAAGACCCCAAACCATAAAATACTTAGGAGAAAATGCTCCATGACCTCAATCTCAAAGAGATCTTTGGGGGAAGATAACCTAAGTAAAACTAAATAATGGGAACTATATCAAACTAAAAAACTTCTTCACAATGAAAGAAACCACTACTAAAACAAAAAAGCCACACTGATATGAAGAAAATATTCATACAACATACATCAGAAAAGAGCTTGATCTCCAAAATATACAAAGAACTCGTACATCTCAACAATGAAAAATGTAAATGATGTATTCAAAAAATGAGCAGAAGAACTGAACAAACACCTCACTAAAGAGGACACACAGATGGCCTACAGACACATGAAAAAAATGTTCTGCATCACTCATTATCATAGAAATGCAAATAAAAACCACACCATCAAGAATGGCCTATGTCCAAAAGCCTAGAAATCGCAAGTTGTGGAGGGTGTGTGGAGAAAAAAGAACTCTCCTTCACTGTTGGTGGGAACGTAAATTAGTGCAACTTCTCTGGAAAACAGTATGGAGATTCCTCAAAAAAGTAAAGATGGCTCTACTGTTTGATCCAGCCGCCCCACTCCTAGGCACATACCCAGAGCACACAAAATCTCTAACCGGGAAAAACATCTGCACCCCTGTGCTTATTGCAGCACAGTTCACAGCAGCCAAGACATGGAAAAAACCTAAATGCCCAACAGATGACTGGATGAAGAAGCTGTGGTCTATGTACTCAATAGAATTCTATGCAGTCATTTAAAAAAAATGAAATTGTGCCCTTTGCAGCAATCTGGACGGAACTGGAGGGGTCACATTAAGTGAAATAAGCCAGAAAGAAAAAGAGAAATATGGGATGGTTTCGCTCATGTGTGAATATAATGAAACGAAACAAATAAACAGTTAAACCCCAGCAAAACCCCACAGGGCAGAAGATGATGGCTGCCAGGGGGCGTGGGAGGTGGGAGGGCAGGAGAGAGGGGACAGGTGGCGAGAGAGGACACCGAATTCTGGCAGTGGGTGCGGTGTGTAATTCCCATAGACTGAGAAGCAAGTTCAATGTCTTAAAATGAGTATGGTTTTGTAAACTAAAGATAAAATAATAAAATTATTGTATTATTTTACAGAAAGATTCCTAAGCATCACGACTTGTCATTTTCTACCCCTTTTCTACAGAGAGCATCGCTTACTGAAGTTTTCCCTTCTTTGTCTTTTTTAGACCTGTATTATAAAGTATTCTAACATTCTGGTCCACAATCCCAAGGTATGCAGATGTTCTAAGCAGCTTCTTTCTCTACTGCCTCTCTGGGGTCCTGGTACTACCTCACCAAGGAAGAGTTACATCAAGGTCAATTTTCTGGGCTCAGAGGCACCAGTGGGAGGGCTCACTCCTTTGACAGTTCCAGCAGGAATTCGGGACAGCCTGGGAACTGAGGCTCTCCTGTGTCCTCGGCAAAGCGCCCATCCACGTCAATGAGAATGGCCCATCTTGCTAACCATGCCCTTGGTTTCATATTTCCCAAATCTGCCAAGAAATAAAATCAACCAAGGTTGCCAGCAGATGCAGAAAAATTACATATCAAAAACACCAGGAAATGCATACCAAACGCTATTGTTGAACAACTTTCATCCAGACCATTCGAACTGGAAGATTTCCCTACAACTTGGTGCCATCAATTTACATTTCTTTGATTCCAAAACACCACAAATTTCAGAATATGTTACACCCATAATAACAGAGGAAAGCACTGGTAAGTTTCTTTTGACATCTTGATCCCAGAAACATTAAAATATGGGGAAAATGTGCCTTAAAATTGAGGAATGACAATATCTAACGGGAATTCAAGAATTAAATTACAAAAGTAAACTCAGGGTGTGTAAAAACGAAATGACTGAACATTGTGAAAGAGCAATCCTGGAAATCTTGGATATTCCATCTCAGTCTGAGTGTCAATAACTAAACCCCTAAATGTCTGGATGGCTAAATTTCTGATTTTGCAATCAACAGGAAGTAAGTATCCCTACAAAGATAAAGAAGATGAAAAATGTAAACTTCCAGGAAAACACACAATCTAATTAGCATATTAAAGTTTTCTCCCACTTCAGTAAGGAATATCAATGAATAAAATTCCCAAACTGCTGATTGATTGAATTATTCTTACATCAAGTATCCCAGTGCCATTAGCTAAAACATCCTCATCTGATATGGCATTCCTTCTTGTTGGGATTTAAGTTTAGAAGCAATCAAGGAGAGAAGTGAGATGCAGATGGAGACTGAATATCAACTCTGCTACAGTAATGACAAAGTATGATATGAATCCTGCCTGGGTGGCATCGCTCACTCCCTGCAGACAGTTTAAGCCTTGGATTTAAGTTTGGATCTGCCAAGAGGACTCGCACCACCAGCGTTCCTGCTATGATAGTAGCATTCAATTCCTCTTCCAGAGAGAAGGAATTTCTACTCATAAATTTACAAAGATCTAGCCCGCCCTGGTGGCCTAGCGGTCTAGTACCCTGGGTGCAGCCCATGCATCCCAAGGTCCGGGGTTCAAGTCCTGGGATCAGGGAACAAGCAATGTGAACAACTAAATAAAGCAAAGTGCTCTTCCTCCTCTCTCTTCCTACCTGCTGCCTACTTGCCTTCATTCCTGCTTGTACCTTTCCTTTTTTTACAAAGATCAACTCTATCTAGTCAAGAAATATGGACCAATGTCTAGCACTGATGCACCATTTTTAGCTTAGGTGAGTAATTAGGGTGGGATAAGAGTTTTCATCCTCACGTAAACCAGATAGACAGAGCACACAAGTTTTCTAAAGGATATCTTCATCCGCTCAACGTGGGAGCCAGCGTCTAACGTGGTCTGCGGTGATGCCCGCTTCTCAGTGCTCCTGCTCTGGTGGAGTCTCCTCCCACACTGTACCAGGATTAGTCTGAGTGACCAACAGCAAATGACAAAAGTGATGATGTGTGACTTCCAAGATTAGGTTGTGAAAGACTGTGGGTTCCGCTGTGGAAACGCTCTCGTTTCCTCTCGTGCTTACTTTGGTGGAGCTGCTTGCCTTATCCTCAACAGTCTTAAGGACTATGCAGGGGGACCTGGAGCCTCCAACTGAGCCGCTGTGGGAATCCCAGCAACAAACATGCGAGTGAGATTGCATTTTAATTCTCCCGCCTTAGTCGTCTTGTGATGGAAACCTTGGTCAATCGTTTGACCACAGCCCCGTGAGGGACCTGAGCTAAAACCATCTGATCAAATTATTCCCAGCTTCCTGATGCTGGTCCTTGGATAATAAATGTGTGCTCTTGTTAAGCTTCTAAGTTTGGGTAATTTTTTAGGCAGCAAAAGATAACCAGAACATTTAATGAATGACATTTACTTAATGGATTTATTAGTTTCCACAAAGTGCAGAGCAAGATGGGAGTCCCTGTCCTCAAGATCTGCTATGCAGATAGAAGGATGAGGTGAACAGACTTTTTTTGAACTTTCCTTGCATAACAACTCTGTGAGAGTTTACAGATGAGAGAACTGTGACTTGGAGAGATTAAACTGGCTCAAGGAGACCACTTGATCATTTATACCAAAATAGCTAACAAAGTTAAAACGTGGTTGCATGTCTCCTGAATTTCTAGATTTGCAAGAGAGAAAACATGACCTAGATGGATGGTCCATCAGCCACAGAGATGTAGTAAAGTTTTGTTGCTTCAGGCTCCAAAGTGTTAGCCTGGAGTGTGTGCGCCTTGCCAGCATGTCTGTGTGGCTTAGGATATCCTCTGGGGAACAGTTGTCTTATCCTTGCCTTTGTGGGTCATGTGTTCCCTGAAAAGTCTAGGGTGGCATTAAATGTTGGCTGGGATGCAGCAGCCACTTATGAGGCAGAAATCTATTTAGAGCAGCCCCCATTTAAAGGTAGCCTTGGCAACTGGCAGGGGTTAAATTGCCAGATGTCTTGAGAAGATTGGCTCACGAAGTGGATAGCTGTGATTCAGCATAATTTAGCCTTGGCCACGCCATCTTCTGATGTTCATCACTTGGAGGCTGATTTCCCTGCCCTTGGTTTTTAGTGAGGAACAGAATAGCAACCATACATTTTAAAATACAAAATTTTAAATGCCCTCAAATGTATGGTGCTTTGCGGGGGCATGATGGTGGCCACCGGATATATGTATTAGCATCATAACTGAATGATATCATGTCTCCTTACAAATGTATGGTGCTTTGCGGGGGCATGATGGTGGCCACCGGATATATGTATTAGCATCATAACTGAATGATATCATGTCTCCTTAATTAATTGTGACTTTTTGGCTGGATGATATGAAAACCTACTTATCTACCCCTAAATTACCAAATCAAGAAATTTTATCGTCATCAAACTGCATAAAGATGATTTTCTAGTCACTGAGTAATTGCATTTAAGAATTTTTGTAAGATTGAGGAAATTTAAATCTTTAAACAGACGGTTACATCAGGTTTGCTTATCCATATTTTTGCTATGAATACATTTATTTATGAATAAATAGGTTGTATCAATTAACAGTATAACAGCTGGAACAATAAAAGTGAAAATGAATGTCTTTGCATATGATTTCTTATCCTAGTTGGAATTTTTGTGTTTCTTGGGTTTATGTTTCAGGTTGAACATTTTGGGTTATCATGGAGGTTGAAAATGTCATTGGTAGACAGTTCTGTCAGGGAGAAGAGAAAGCATGGACAATTCTCTATAGCCAATATGAGTAATGATTAATGTGATGGATCAGATTACATTCAGGTCAACTCTGCTATAAATCAGTCATCGTATTTATAAAAAATGACTGAATCTCCTGTTACTTCCCCAATTCTACCCCATTCCCCAATGGCAATTCTTCCTCCATGTTGCTCAGCATTGCGAAACCTGACTGGCCGTGTGTTGTTTTCTATGCATGTTAGAAATGGGCTTTCTGATTGTGGCTTGGAATGTTGTTAGAAAGACATAAACCTGTGAAGAGAACCTCAGTGCCTGAGGTTTTTCTGCAGAAAAGGTTCAGAACATAGGACTTGTGAGAAATTTTAAGACTGAAATTTTCTTTGAAAATTGCTATCAGATTATCTAAATCTTTTCTAAATTCAAATCTTATAAAGTATTCTGACTTGAATCCTATCCTTTCTGAAATCTTAGTCTGTTCTAATACTCGGTAACTTCTGAACCATGACAATAATGGCTTGTTCATTTATTTATTTAGGAAATACTTGTTGAGGCGTGCCCTGGTGGCCTAGCAGAGAAGGCCATTGAATGTGGTCCACATATATCCCAAGGTTCCAGGTTCAAGACCTGGAGGAACCACCAGGATGAACAAGTAAATAAAATAAATGTTTCTTCCTCCTCTCTCTTCCTGCCTGCTGGCCTACTCACCTTCATTCCTGCCTGTACCTTTCCATTCAAAAAGGAGAGAGAGAGAGAGAGAGAGAGAGAGAGAGAGAGAGAGAGAGAGAGAGAGAGAGAGAGAGAGAGACAGAGAGAGAGAGAGACAGAGAGAGAGACAGAGAGAGAGACAGAGAGAGAGACAGAGACAGAGACTTAGGTGGCTAAGGTACTGGCCACGTAATGCCCAGAAACTCCACTTTGAGACCCAGGACTGTGAGTGGGAGTGATGGGGAAGAAAGAAATACTTGGTGAAGATCTATGCTAGAAAAATAGGTTCTGTGGTTTCTGTAGGACTGGCCTAGCAAGCAGATGACTTATGGTGCAGTAAACAAACCAAGGGCGCATGAACCCAGACTGAGTTGTGGCTGGCTTCCTGGAGAAGCAGTACCTAAGCTGAGCCTTAATATTAAGACAGAGAGGAGACTACCCACGAAGGACAGAGATGTGAGAATGCTGGCAGGAAGCAAGGTCAGTGAGGTGAGGAGAGGCCAGATCAGAAAGTCTTTGGGTATCAAGCTGAGGACTCTCCATGTGAATGTGAAGCAGTGGGAGCCACTGAAGATGTAAACTGATGTGATCTGGCTGGTGTTCTGTTCGGAAACATCATCTTAGAGAATGTCCTTATTGCTAGTGTAATGACCGAGGGCCCGTAGCCAACCTTCCCATGGAAAAGACTAGAAATGCCAGATAAAAATAACTTTAAAATGAAGTGTTAAATGAATTAACTTGCTGAACCAAAAACCAAGAGGGGAATTTAAAAAGAGAAACACAGGTGCTTCCCCTTTGCCTAGAGAGTATTTTGCTAAATACGATGAACTTGAAGTTTGATTTTTATTTCCTTTTTGGCTGTAGACACAGGTTGGGACCCATCCCTTTAGGATACAGTTTGGGACCCATCCCATTAAGGGATCTAATAGGTAACCTTTATCATAGAGCTGAGATCTCAGAGGTGATAGCCTTAGAGCAAGAACTAGAGATCAACCCACCCTGCTATCACTAGGAAATTTCATGGACAATTACCGATTTTAATATGTGGTGCTGGTGTGGCCTGGTTAAGTCTGCAGCTGTGATAGCATTGTCCACATAAAGTCCAAGACCTGAGTTCACCATCAGGGGCGGAGGTGGGGAGGACCACTAAAATGAATAAATGAATGAATGAATAGATAATAAATAAATAAATAAATACCTAAAAATGCTCCTTCCTCCTCTCTCTGCCTGCCTGCCTTCTTGGCTTCATTTCTGCCTGTACCTTTCCTTTTAAAAACATGTGGTGCTAAGACAGATGGGGAATAACCGTTCTTGAATGTTTATACCACAGAAAAGTCCTCATAAAAGTTGGCACCTAAAATTCACATTGCCTAGACAGTCTAAAAAAAATCTCAATTTGAAGTTCTTGCTGGTATTCCCATTCTGGTGATACCCCAAGACAATAGAGAGAAATAAATGAAAATGCTGTCCCTTAGGGATAAGCTCAAATAACTTACCTCGGTGAAATTCTAAAAAATATGAACACACAATAAAAATGAAGAAGCAAAAATTGACCCAAATATCCACAAAAAGAAGGGACTGTAAGAGTTAGCAGAGGTGCAGAACAGAGTCAGAAAAGCAAAGATTATAGATAATGCACATTTATGTGAACACATGACAATAGCATCATAAAGATCACGAGGGGAGAAATGGGTGCACACTCTCACAAGCTTCTTATACTACATGTGAAGTGAGACACTATCATTTGCAGGTAGGTTGTGGTAACTTAAATATGTATTATAAACTCTAGTGCAAACATTACAATATCAAAACAGCTAAGTCTAAAAAGCCAACAAAGGAGATAAAATAGAATCATAAAAAAAATCCAAACATTTAATTAATTTTAAAAAAGACAGGAAAAGGGGAAAGGAGCAATAAAGAACAGAAGGAAGTTACCAATAGGGAGTGGGAACAGGTGGTTGGGCAAGAGGTGGCAGAGCCCACTGGACAATGGTGAAGAACACTTGGTGATTTCATGGAGGGCAGGGTGAGGAATGGGGACACTGCACATATGGGGAACCTATACATATGAGTTTATATTAATGTATAAAATAAGGTATTACAATAAAAAAGAACAGAAGGAAGAAATAGAAAGCAAGTAGCAATATGAAAGACTTTAACTATACCAATAATCACACTAAATGCAAAAGGTCTAAACATTTTAATGAAAAGGCAGAATATCAGAACAGATAAAAAAAATCAAGACCCATTATATGTTGTTTGCAAGAAACACAATTTAAATATAAAACTACATATGGATTAGAAGAATTTTTAATAAAAGATAAGCATGCTAACACTAGTTGAGGGAAAATTGGAGTGGCTATATTAATATCAGACTGAGTAGATTGCAGATAAAAAAATAACTACCGGCCCTGGTGGCTTAACAGTTAAGTATGTAAGCTCTGGCTGATGTAGTCCACACACATCCCAAGGACCTGGGAACACGACACAGATCCCAGGGCCTGGAGGAATAACCAGATCAACAACTAAATAGAAATAAAAATAAAAATAAATGCCACTTCCTCCTCTCTTTTCCCGCATGCCTACTCGCCTTATTCCTGCCTGCACCTTTCCTATAAAAAAACAACGAAAACAGGGATTATCATTTCATAATGATTTATCGTAATGGTAAGAAGTTATTTCAGCAAGAAATAACTGTTATAAACGTCTGTACAATCAGTAACAAAGCTTCACAATGTATGAAGCAAAACTTGATAGAGCTGGAAGAAGCAGCAGAAAATCTTCAGCTAGAGTTAAGGGATTTCAGTGCTTCTTTACAATCCAGAGGCCTTGGTGGGGCTGAACGTCTGCATTTCAAACAAGCAGCCAGATGACACCTCTGTTGTCTTTGAATAACAAGATGCTGAAAGGCGAATGTGGAGAGAGTATGGGGTGAACTATACAGAGAAGGAAATGCAGCAATGGGGGAGCTATGTGGGTATGGTGGGACCCTTAACGCATAGATTCCAGGAAGAAACGATGAAGCGAGTGAAAATATATTTGAAATGGTACTAATCGCTAAAAATGTATTAAAAAGATACCAAGCTATAGACTGATAAAGTCTTTGAAAACTTCAAGTAGGGTAAATACAAATAAAGCTGACTTTTCTGACATCGTTCTTTAAAAAATGGTTGAGAACTAAAGACAAAAGAGAAAAGCGAACCTCTACCTTGCTGCATGTACAATGATACATTCCCTAAGAATAAAGGCCAAAATAAGAAAAGCCAGACTTTTAGAAGAAAATAAGTATTCCGTTTAGTATTTTCAAGATGGAATTAACCAAAAAGCATATCTAAAGAATAATTGATACATGAAACCAAAATGAAATTTAAAGTTCGTGACAACGAAGCCCCAGTTAAAAAGCACGCTCATTTAGGAAAAAATTTTGAATCTCCATAAATGACCAAATATTTAAATCCAGAATACATTTTTTAAAAAGAAAAAAAAATGAATAAACAACCTAATAGGAAAAATGTTGGAGAGTATAGACAATAATCTGAAGGGGATGGATTCGTGACCAGTAATAATACAATGCGATGCTCAATTCGCCATTAATTGGGGAACTCAAAATTCAGGCAATGAAATGTTTCATGCTCACCAAACTTGAAAAACAGTGAAATCTGACAAGGGTTTGAAACGAACGATGGAAACAGGAGTCACTCTGTAAGCCAGAGTGCAGATGAGCGTGGTCTGCTGTGTGTCAGTTGGCACTGCCTGTCGGATGTTTAGTCCATCTATCCCCTTTCACCAGTCATTTCAAACCCAGTTAGAAACCCTTGAGGTAGTGAACGCGTGCACAAAGAGACCTTTGTCAGTGTCTTTACGGCAGCTCTATCAGTGATGATAAAAATGGGGAACAAACTTGTGTGTCCATCAAGACAAAAATGATTTGAAAACAGAGAAATGTTTATATAATAGGTTGATGTAAAGCAATAAAATCATTGAACTGGCTCTACGTATATCAGCATGGATGCATCTTAAGAATATGATGTTCAAGGGAAGAACATATTGAGTTGTGATGTGCACAGTATGACGGCAAAAGTTAAAAGAAAGAAATAGAATACTATGAATTCTTTTTTTTTTTTTTTAAGAGGAAAGGTACAGGCAGGAAAGAAGGCAAGTAGGCAGACAGGCAGGAAGAGAGAAGAGGAAGAAACATTTTATTTCCATTTTGGTTGTTCTCACTGGTTGTTTTTCCCCTGGACCCGGGACTTGAACCCAGGCGTCTGTGGCCTGCATCCTGTGGAGGCGATTGACCTAACTGCTGCTCCACCAGGGCAGGCCAATACTATGAATTCTTTAAAGATATGTATGTCTACATATGTATATACAGAAATTATAAAAATAGAATATGAATAGAAAGAATACACAGCAACATCTCGGGGAGAAGTGAAGATGATGGAAGAAAATGAGGACTTGACCTCTAGGGATAACATTTTATTTCTCATACAACAAAATCAAAAGACAAAAAGCTTGAAACCAATGTAGTAGAATATTAAGATTTTTTAAATGAAAAAAGTCATGTAAGATTTCCCAGTACAGAAGAAAGCATATGGGGGAGAAACTGGAAAGCGTTTTGAGAGAGAGGGAAGGAAGGGTTCAGACTCAGCGGAGGCCCCTGAGTGTCATAAAACAGCTGCAGGACTCGAAATGGTGACATTGACATCATTTCACATGGAAGATGCTTTTCAAAATGTTGCCTCCATGAGGGTGCAGGCAGATGTCTTAGTATGTGCAGAGCGCACTGAAAGAAACATGAGGACCCAGATGAACCGTCTGGACCCTTACTGACATCAGGTTCTGTGGGATGACCGCAGAGTCACTTTTGTTTAACATTGGTGTCCATCATCTAAAGTCCCTGGAAGACACAGCTCAGAAAGGGTAAGACATTTCATGCTGGTTTCATTGAGCTGTGGAGAAGACCACAATGAGGTAAGCAAAATGGGCTCATCTGAGCTCTCCCAGGCAGGGTCTGAGTGACGCTGATCTGCAGGAAGGATGGGGTGCAACTGTCACCAGGGTCCCGTGTGCCATCAAGGATCAAGCTGTGAGCACCAGCTAGGAGGTGCCTAGCATTCGACACATGCTCAGGGAGGAAAATGTGCAACTGGCTCTGAAAAGCAGGGCTGGAAGGGCATCAGATCAGGTTCCTGAAGTCGTGGTGCAAACGTTCTTTCTGGCTTACCATCCTAGGACGTAGGCTGTGAGTATCTAAGAAAGGAAAATCTAGACTAAAGAAAAACAACTTCTTCTTTGTACAAGATCTGTCCAGCCTCTGTCTCTAAGTAGCTGGTGTCCATGGGAAGATAGAAATGTGTCAAAAAGATTTTGCTTAAATTGAGGAGCGTTTTGGAGTCAGCTTTTACCTCCACACTTGTTTGAGCAGGTGGTGGCTGGGGATAACCATGCCCAGTGGGCCTGGACCTTCCTTGACACTTGAGGCTGCCATCGGTTGTTGAGTTCCTTTTGGGGAGGTCACATAGCAAGCTCATTTCTGGGGCACTAGTTCCCACTCGGACAGCCAATTGCCCAAAGAGTTGTAAAAACTCCCATTTTTCCAAAGTGTTAAAAAAAAACAAAAAAAACAAAAACAAAACAAAAACCTAAGCAAGATACAGCCTTACTCCCTAAACTAAGCTTATGTATAAATTAAGCAGTGTATCACTAATTGGTGTCTAGATGACTAAAGAAGCCTTTTTTGAATATCTATTTTTAATTTCTTATTTGTGTGGGAAATACCTTATCTCTCAGACTGTTAAAGAGCTTTCTTGATTTATAAGGACATCATCATAATTGAATAATGAGATGCTGCTTAGCATGTTGTTGAAAAATGCTTCCCCCCTCCAGTTACATTTTTTTCTAAGTAAATAAGTGCTGTTATTTCCATTCTTAATGTAAACAGCATGGTCAATTTTCTCCTAAATCAGTCTCGTTTATAGTGAGTGAGTTTGTAATTTAAGAACTTAGGAGAGATTTTTTTTTTCGTATTTTGGTGGGTCTATGACAATAAGTTAGGGTTTCTCTGTACGATTTTAAGAGTAGTGAAAATTGGACTGATCTTTCTATGAGTCAGATGCTGGAAATGCTTAAGATGGATGAGCTGATAGATTCTAATGTCTTCTGGAGATCATTATAGTTAAAGATGGTTAATCTTGGCTCTGTCTAAAAGAAGATAATTATTAACAAATCTCCTTTTTCTTGTATTTTTCCTGATTCTGGAAAGAATAAATAAATGGGCAGTCAATGTGATGAAGATTTATTCTAGCACCAAGGTGGGTTGGCATCAAAAGGGAAAACGATGCTGCCTCTGGCTGCATCGCTCTTGTGTAAAGCCTTTTGGCTCAATGAAAACAAGGGACTCACAGGAACTTTGAGACGTTAGCAGCAGACAAAAGGTATTCATCCAATGGGAAAGAAGCCCATGAAAATCTCAAATGATCAAATCTCAACAGAGATGTGAATATTCATCAAACCACTGGAGTAAGGAGGACTCCGTAAGCTAAGAAGTGGTAGGAGATGGCATGGAAAAATGTGTTAGATTTGACTGCATACTTTCCCCCTTTCGTGGTTTCATCACTCCAGTCTATCCAATGACTGTTATCTCTCAGAAACACAGCAGGAAACTAAGTACAGCAGCATATCAATTACATCTGAGATTCCAACATAACAGAGTTTACTCTGGGTGAGATGGGGAACCACTGGAGGGCTGCACAAAGGAGAGGGTTGTGATTTGACTTAATTGAGCATAGACCACCCCCCGGCTGCTGTGTTGTGAACAAAGCATTAGGGGTTTGTGTTTCGAACAGAGCATTAGGGGTTTGTGTTGTGAACAGAGCATTAGGGGTTTGAGTGGAAACAGGGAGGCTGTTAGGGGCCATTTCTGTTATCTTGGAGAGAAGAAGATGACCTATACCCGGGTGGCAGCCCAAGAGGTAGAGAGAGAAATAGTGGGTTTCTGGATATATTTGAAGGCTGAATTGACAAATTGTTGGTGAATTGGGCATGGAGTTGGGGCTAAAGAAGAGTTAAGAGTATTCCAACTTCTTTTTCACTTGGAGTTTCCTTTATCTGAGATTGGAAAGGTTGTGGACAGAACAGGTTGGGGTAAGATTATTAGGTACTTGACTTAGACATGTTACTTTTGACTTGACTACTAGACCTGCAAGTAGAGATGTAGAGTAGGCACAGGAGGAAGGAATGTGCGAAAAATCAGGGAAGTATTAAGGACAGTGAAGTTTAACACAGAGAGTCAAAGTCCTGCTGGGTTGAGTCTGCGGTTTCATAGTCTTTACGCAGTGCCAAGGCCAGGGTCTGTGGATTTCAGCCTTTGTAGTTAACTTTGACCATTACAGACAAATGAAATGTTTCATAACACAGTTGATAATGACTAAATAGCTTTGAACATTTCCCCAGTTTTCCTGAGCTGTAATTGACAAGTGACATTATATAAATTTAAGGCACACAACATAGAGATTTGACGTGTGTGTGTATTGTGAGATGATTGCCAGGGTAAGTGTAGCTAGCATCTACTACCTCTCAGTAATAGGTTTTTTCTTCTTCTAGGAATGAGACTTTTAAGATCTATTCTCTGAGAAAATTTCAAATGTACAATACAGTATTCACCATACTGGACATTACATCCCAGAACTTATTTACCAAGTAACTGGAAGTTTGTTCCTTTTGACAACTTTTAACCATTTCCTCCACCACCCACTGCCTGTAGCAGCTGCCAGTCTGTTTTATGTTTCTATGGGTTCCATTTTTTCTTTTTTAGATTCCACATATAAATGAGAGCATATGGTATATGTCTTTCTCTGACTTATTTCACTTAGTGTAATGCTCTCAACACCCATCCATGTTATAACACATGGTGCAATCGCTTTTCTATTTATGGTTGAAAATATTCCATTTATCTATCTGTTCATTTATCTACCTATCATCATCATCATCATCATCATTATTATCTCTCCTCCCTCCTTCTAGTCATCATGGTATCTATTATCTATCTTCATCATCATAATTATCATTATAATTGATTTCTAGCTCACATTTTGTCAGCTCATCCATCAATGGACACTTAGGCTGTTTCCATGTCTTGACTATTTAAATGTAAACATGGAGTATGTGTGTGCAGCCATTTATTCAAAATAATGAGCTGTAGGTGGGGCTTCAAATGTGCTTCCCTGCCTAGGTGGGTCAATAGAATGGACTCCATAGCTGGTGGCTCCTTGAATGTGGCTCATTGATATGGTTCAGTCCAAGAGACCTGTCTACGGAGCTCCCTGGTCACCAGCTTGGCTCAGCCACAGAGTCATTGGTTGGGTTCTCTGCTTGGTTCCACTGCAGGCTGGGCTGGAGCGGGGCCATGCACCTCCTGGATATACCCTGGGTACCGAGGGGTACAGTCAACACAGTCAGGGCTGTGACCCAGCTTCCCAACCCAGGTGTGGCAGTAGAGCAGGTTCCAAGGCTGGGACAGCTCACTGGCTGGGGACCTGAATCAGAATGAGCTGTTCACTGAGTTCCTTGCCCAGAGAAGGTCACTGACTATGCTCTGCAGGTGGGCAGAGCTCTTGGCTGGGGTCTCTGCTCAGGTTCTGCTATTAGTGTGACTGTAAATGAACCAACGGTCCCTGTGCTCTAATCAGGCCACCTGGCAGAGGGGACTAGTAGGTGGGGCTTCAAATCTGCTGCCCTGCCCAGGAGGGCTGCAGACAGTCTCCATATTTAGCACAGTTTGCTGGCTGAGGACCCAAGTTAGGCAGAACAGCCCACTGGACTGCGCGCAGACAGGACCATGGCTGGACTCAGGATGTAGAACGTTTTACTGTGTGCCAGGCACTGTACAAACACTTACACTACCTCATTGAATTCTTTGAATAACACTCTAATTATTCCCATTTTGGAAATGCAAAAGCCAAACTTGAGGGTAATTAGGGACCAGAATCAGGGAGCAGGGGAAGCAGGAATTTAAACTCAGAATTACATGACTCAAAACCCTGGGTTCTTAACCTCCACTGCTGTCTGTCTGTTAACTCAGGGCCTTTTGTTGGCCTCCTAAAGGTCCTCAACCTAACTGCCGGGGTTTCTCCTTAGCTCTGCATGTTTGTCTTGGTTGGTCATAGAAGAAGCCATTTCTATGGGATAGGTCTGTGGTGCAGCTTCTGCTGTGTTACAAACATCACAGACACACCTTAAATACCAACATCTGCAGGGTCTTCTTTAACCGTTTCCTATTTTTAAAACTACTTACGATTCTCTGTTAATGAATTTTTGCTCTTTTTTGGCCAGAGATTCTATCCACAAGAGTCTTTTGACATCTTTTTTGGCCCAAGAGTCTATTCATGAAGACCTGCTAATGTCCCCCAGCCAAAGTAAGAAGCTGGTCCCCAGCATAGTGTCCTCCTAGTATCTGCAAATGTGTCCAACAAGTCAAGTAGGCTGTAAGGAGGTGTCAGAAATGTAATTGGGAAATTAGTCTGAACTTAAAAGTGGGAATCAGGTGCTAATAGTATTAAGCAAGACAGTAAGATCAAAATGTTCACTCTTAGGAAGATGTGGATGAAATGGAGTCTAGATTAAAGGGATCATTGCATATTTAGCAAGACATTACTTAGTTACTTTTTCCCATGCTCTCAGCTCCTCCTTTGGAAGGCTGATTTTAACGTGGTTTTCTAGGTTGGAACATGATCAGCGCGGTTAATACTTGCTTCCTCCCACATCGTTACATTTTAATAGAGACATCTATCGCTGAACTAGGAGTAAGATGTGGTGTGTGTGTGTGTGTGTGTGTGTGTGTGTGTGTGTGTGTGTGTGTGTGTCTAGTTGCTTTGTCATTTGGAAAAATCAATGATCTTTTTTTTTTTTTTTTTTTTGGTTTTTAATATCAAGTTTATTTTTCCAGCGTTATTGAGGTTTAATTGACATCCACAATCTAATTAAACCTTTCATGTAGCTCCAGACAAGTCATCTAAGTTGCAAGAGCCACAAACCTCCCTGTCCAAAATAATTCCCACTGCACCTCCTTGCCTCTTCACCGGCTCCCCCAACCTCAGTGCGCCCTGTGCCCAAGGGCCTTCCCCGGATTCTGTGGACCCCCGAGCTCTGCTCAGAGCCTGCTGAGTGCTACTTGGGGGGCTTGTCTGGGCGGCTCCTATTTGTCAATGAAGATGGGCGGATTTGCTAAAGAGGGGTGCTGAACATAATACCACAGTCAGAAGGTCAAGCTCTGTTATTTGCAGAGAGAAAGTTAACTAAGGCAAATGCGCTCTTAGGAAGGCTGTGGGTCTGGAGTTGGGGACTACAGTGAGCTATCACACGAACCCTGAAAACAGGGAGGGGAGGATGACTTCAGAGTTAAGTGATGAAATTTACAGGAACTGGATTCAAGCTGAGTTTTCCAAAATCAGCGTGTCAGTAGGAGCATTCCCGGCATGTCTCAAAAAGATTCGTCTCTTAGAAGCACCACTCATTCACTCCAGGTCAGCATGGAGACAGTGTGAGAAGTGCCTTCAGGCTCTCCCCAGGGGACCCAGCATCATTTTACCCTACAAGCACAGCTATCCTGCAGTGGAGATGGACACCAAGCCGTGCTGCCCCACTCTCCCCGTTGTCACATGTCCTCCTGGAGTTGGAGAATGCACACCATATAGACCCAACACCGTCCTCCCCGGGAGTGGTCTCTCTCTGTCATCAGATGCCCACGCCGCTTGTTCGAGGCCCCGAGAACTCACCCTGAGAGACAAATGCTCTCTCCACGTGTGCTGACACCTGACTCTAAGTCCACAGGGCCGATGGGCTGACCATGCACCATGACGGGCCTGTGGCTGCCTTCCAGGAAGCCTGCCAAGAGTAGGTCACAACATGCCAGCTCCTGCTGCAGCCTCGGAAGGTTGACTTCTAAGCCAGTGATTCAAGATAGTCTGCTCTGGGTTACAGCTGCTGTTGTGATGATGGAGCCTTCACATTAGTACCCGTGCATGTGACCCTATCTGGAAATGGAGTCTGTGCAAATGGTCAGCCTCAGATGAGGTCACTAGGCAGCCACATGCAAAAGAATGAATCGAGACTACTCTCTAACACAAAAATTCGAAATGAATTAGGGACTTGGATGTAAGACCAAAATCATGAAATACTTAGAAGAAAGCATAGGCAAGACATTTCACACATCGGCTTCACCAAGTTCTTCAAGGTCTTGATTCCAGCAACAAGATAAACGAACAAGATAAACAGATGAAGCAGTAGCAAACTAAAAGCCTTCTGTACAGGGAAAGAGGCTATCGCCAAAACAAAAAGACACCCTACTGACTTGGAGAAGATAATTGTACATCACACATCTGACAAAGGCTTTATATCAAAATATGTAAAGAACTCATAAATTCAACAACAGAAAAGCAAACACCCAATCAAAAAATGGACAGAAGAACTGAATAGACATTTCTCCAAAGGAGACATGTTATTGGGGAATGCAAATCAAAACAACAATGAGATACCACCTCATACCTGTGGGAACGGCTGTTACCTGAAAGACTGGAAACGACTAATGCTGGCGCGGATGCGGAACAAAGGGAACACTGCAGTGCTGGTGGCGTGTGAGTTGGTACATCTTTTATGGAAAGTGGAGTGGAGATTCCTCAAAGCATGGAGAAAGGAAATTTCATATGATTCTGTCATCCCATTTCTAGGTACTTGTCACAAAAAAACTAATTTGCAGAGATTTATGCAAACACCCTCGTGGTTTTGCAGTGTTATTTACAATAACCAAGAATTAGAAACAACCTGAGTTCTCATCATCAGATGACTGGGTAAAGAAGATATGGCATTGATACACATGGAGTATCACATGGACCTAAAAAGATGAAGTCCTGTCATTTGTGACAACGTGGATAAAACTCAAGGGGGTGATGCTAAGTGAAATAAGTCAGGAGGAGAAAGACAAATACCAGATGATCTCACTCAGATGTGGGCAGAAAGGAGCAAAGCAAAGGAACAGGCAAAACAAAATCCAACCCTTGGACACTGAGAGCAGAACTGAGCTTACCAGCAGGGGCAGGGGTGGGGGTCCAATGCACATGGGTGGACAGGACTTTTGATAATTTGATGTTGGCTGTGGCATGATGTCATATCTTTGATAAATGGGGAACCTGTCCCTAATGGCTTGTATTATTTTGTAAATCAAAGCTACCACAATAAAAAACAAAAAGAAGATGATGTCATTAGGCGGGACCTAATCCAATTTTGATTGGTGTCTTTTAAAAGGGGGTAAATATGGACACAGAGGGAAGATTGTGAAGATACAGAGAGCACTTCATCTTCTAGCCAAGGAGGGCCCGAGGTACCAGGATCTAGAAGAGAGGTCTAGAACAAGCCCTCCGAAGGAGCCCATGGATGCTGACATCTCAATTTTGAACTTCTAGCCCCTGAACTAGAAGATGATATATTTCTGGTGTTTAAGCTGTTTAGTTTGTGGAGCGATTTTCTGGCCACCCTCGAAAACAAATCTACCCTGTGCCTGAGTTTTCACCCGGGACCTCTGAATTAAAGCTCTTAATAATGCATCGATCATTTAGCTCTGGTCCCTGATATTACTTGTTTCTGGAAAAGCAAAGTCCTGTGAATATGAACTCTCCTTGGCAAAGTGGGTGTGGCCCTGGCAGAATCTCTGGCCATAGGGAAGTTCTATCCACAGGGGCATAAGTCCTGCTGGACTGACAACTATCATCTAGCACCTTTTTCTTTTTTTTAAAGTTTTTTTTCATTGAAAATAAGCATGTTAGGTTATGTATATTTGAAGGCATTAACACAAAAAGCTATTCCTAAAGACAAATTATAATTTACTTAAGTGGGTGTTCATCATTCTGCTCCAAATATAAGTAAACCTTATTTCAGTGCTTTGCAAATCCCTAAATATTTGTTGCTTTGAAACTCTTAACTACATACTAACTTTCCAGTAAGAAAGATCAGATATTGAAACCTGTTTGCATCAAGAAGGTAATTTTTAAATGAAATTTCAAGTTTTCCACGCTTGACATAGAAAGAACTGTCATGAATTCCTTCAGATGGCGCACTTCCCCAGGTTCAAGGGAGAGATGTTTGGTATCAAGGGGGAAAAGTGACTAATACATGTGACATATGCATTTATTTATAGTCTTCAGTTGAAAGAATCAAATTTCTGAAATTGTCCTTGTTTCAAATTTCATGTCTTCTCCCCTCCCACCTTACATTGTATAAGTTTTAATTCTGGAGGCAATCCAATAAGGTGATAGATTTTGTAGATTGAAAATGGTGGGACCCCAGAAGGCCCTGGGGCTTGTCCCAACATAAAAAATAAGCATTGCAAAAGGAACCCATAGCTATCATAACTTTTCTTGTTCCTTCTACAAATGCTCATTTATTGAGAGCAGCTCTCTTGCCCAAATTCTTTGTCAGGTCTGGGCACATGCAGATGACATCTGACTAACATTTATCAGGTGATCCTTGAGCTGAGGGCTCCTTTACTCACTGCTTCATGAAACCACACCTGAGGCGGATAAGGTTGACCCCATAATATGGACGGGAAATAGAGGCTCACAGGTGGTTAGTGTCCTGCATGAGGTCAGATAGCTAGCTCAGGACTTCCCTGCCTGGGGTTGGAACCACACATAAATGAAGTTCAAATTCATCATGTTTTCATTATACCAGGCAATCCCCCAAATGGCCATAATTTTTGTTCTATTGTTCCTTAACATGTATATCAGATGCCCCATGAAGGCAGTTCTTAGATTTATCTCACTTAATTCTAATAATTCTTCCAGGCAGGAGGATTATTTCAATTCTTTCCAGCTATGGGAATAGAAATTCAAGAATGAAAACAAGGTATGGCGGCAACTACTGGCTGAGACAGAATTTGACTTAAAATTGAAAGTTTGGCTGAAAGCACAATTTTGTTCTGCTACACGGATGATAGCTCCCCATAAACCTGGATATGACCAAAGTCTCAAGAAAGTGCCATCAGACCCCAGTGGGATTCGGAGGAGGGAGATGTGATTCTAGTGTGGAGCTGGTGATGGGGCGGGGGTGGGGGTCAGGATAACTTCACGAGGCGTGAGCGCTGTGGGGAAAGATCAGAGTGATGCTGCCACCTGTCTCACTGTCCCGTGGGCCAGTGCTGTTCTTGGTCTCCTGTCCAGGGGATCCTGCAGACTCCTAACTGCTAAATTTGTGCTAAAGAGGAGGGACTGTCTAGCTATCTCTGACTGTGTGGGAATCAAAGAGGGAAGAGAGGGCCTGTGTGGGGGTGTTTGCTTGAACACAGAGCAAAACCCTTCCTAGACTAACACATATACAGATTGATCATAAATCCCAACTGAGGATGTTGATTATGATTTTGAGCAAAAATGCCTATGTTTTAAGTGACACTTTGCCTGGAAAGGTTATACAAAGAACTGGGGCCAGCCCTGTCTTACCTAGGAGCTAGTTATCCCTGAGAACGAATGAAGAATACACATGAGACGTGAAGATGAAGATGAGACCATTTTACTTTTCATAGTTATTTAGGGGAAATCTGCATTTTGTGCTTGGAATGTGCTGCGCCTTTGTTGGCCAGCTCTGTGTACCCGTCTGCCTGCCTGCTTCCGCTGGCTTGTCATGCTCACTAATTAGAGCGCTGCCGCCTGATTCACCTTGTTAATTAGAGGGACTTGCACACGGAACCCTTCGGGCAGTGTGGGAGAGAGCCTCGCACCAGTGCCCCGAGAACGATGCAGTCTGTGAAGTCATTCTTCTCATCTACCTTCTATTTTTCATTTGAAATGAATAAATCATTGAGATTTTCCTTGTGGAGTGAGAATGCAAGAATTCACATCTTTGTAAGATGTAAATTACATGTGATCAATAGGAAGGGATGACTCGTGCATTGTACTTACACGATTTCCTAATTTACTTCTTGTCAGTGTATGAAAAATGGTCTGAAATCTGTGTCTCCTCACCATGAATCTGTGTCCTTCATCTGCTGAAAGGGTTTGGAGTGAGAAACGCAGCTGTTTCTCTGGAGTGGTTGAGGTCTTGTCAGTGGTTGTCGCTAGAGGCCTCTGAACCCCAGGCCTCAGAGTGGGGGTCCGCCAGCCCCTTCTTCCCAACTTCTCTGGGGCTCTACCTACTCAGGAAGAAACCGGGGACAGCAGGTCATTTTGTTTGAGAAATTCTTTTGTAATGGAGACTCGCTTATTGGAGCTGAGATTTTACCTGTATCATGTGTCTTTAAAAAAAAAAAAAGAAAGACTCTTTTGACTCGATCAGACTACGGACCCACACACAGCAGCAGATATGCCTTGAACCAGCAGGTCGGCGCCTTTCCTACCTGCCCACGGTGCTCTGGAAATTCATTCCAGTGACTTTCTCTCCTTCTACTTGGTTAAAGTGAAGCATTAGAGTCACACAAGAGAAAAAGGCAGCATTTTTTTCCTCACTGGTTGAAAGGAGGCTAGTAGTTAATGGTATCACTTTCTCATTAAAAAAAGAGAGGGTTGAGGCTCAGCCCCATGAGCTCTGGGTGTCTCTGCTGAGGACCTGACTGACCCCATTATCAGTCTTTGAGGTCATTTAATATCTTAAACAAGGTTCACTTTTTGCTGATCTAGAGTCTGTGCGGTAGTTTTACTACCTCACTTGCAGAGATTTAGGCAAAAGCATTGCAATTATTTCTTTAGAAAAGGGACAGAACTTTATGTCTTTTCTTTCTGCAAAGGCCAGAAACCAGGGTAGCTATTCTCTAGAATGTTCTTTCCCCCATTCTCAACATATGATTTTGTGCTCCGAAATCAGCGGTGAGCACTTCCTGCATGTGAAACACTCTCCCAGTCCTGAGGGAGACGACACGGAGACCACTGCTGTCCTCAGGACCCTGTAGAAGGACAGGTCTGGAGAGGAAGCAGATCACCACCACACCGAGGAGGCACAGTGTGGGCACTGAGGTCACAGGCAGAGGGGTGCTGATGAGGACTGCTGGGAACTAGCAGAGCTAGTTCTCCAGGTGGAGAAGGCCTTGCTGGGAGGGGTGCAGGGCACAGTGGCATGGAGGTGCTTGCTCCACTGCAGCCCTGTGCAGTTGGCTGCAGGGACAGGGAGGCACCAGCCCGGTCCTGAGGCCCACATCCACCCTGGATGTTACCTGGGGTGCTTTTGATGCAGTTTTACTGTTTGTTCTGTCATGGGCCTCCAGCCCAGGCAGAGGGGTCAACATGTGACTGCCCCAGATGGGTGGCCTGGCTCAGTGGGACCCACGCAGGTGTGGAGGACCTCAGATGAGGGTGCAGAAGTGTGTTTCTTCGGCACATTCACCCTCTGCACAGCACCAACCCTGCTGCAGGGAGCAAGGAATGAAGGAGTAGAAGGGAGGCAATGGTGGATACGGGCCTGCAGGAATCTCACAGGCTGAAGAAGCTGCTTCTGTAAGAGCCCCACCTGTTTGATGTTGAGAATTAGACTGCAGATCCACATGGGCCTGCATGCAG
This sequence comes from Solenodon paradoxus, assembly GCA_004363575.1. NCBI lineage: Eukaryota > Metazoa > Chordata > Mammalia > Eulipotyphla > Solenodontidae > Solenodon > Solenodon paradoxus. The sequence continues at coordinate 274,443 of RJWH01001437.1, forward strand.
CACTTTCCAAATACCCAGCTCAGCTCCTCACAGGCCACCTGAGGCCCTTGCTCAGGTGGGTGCAAGTAACCAGGGCTGCAGAGATGGAAAAAGCACCCAGTCTCATGCCTTTACAAGGCTTACAGGAGACAGAAGAAGCAATCTGCGTATAGAGGTGTAGAGAGCTTGCTGTTAGGTGTTGGAGCAGCAGCCAGGACAGGGAGGTGTCATGGAGGCGGTGACGCTGGCGACACTGGTGGTTAGACTGAAATGGTGGGGAAGGGATTTCAAGGCAAGGAGCGGCAAGTGTGGAGCAAGGAGAAGTATGCGCAGAGCGTGCTCAGCAGCTGCAAGGATTCCTTCTTGTTCTGATGCAGGGGATGAGCTCGGAGGATTTGCAGCAGAGCTGGAGGCAACCTGGGTGGAAGGGCACAGGGCAGAGTGGAAGCAGGATCAGATCTGAATTTCTTAAGGAAGCTTTTGCCAAGCCCCTGCTAGCCTATTGTACAATACCAGGAGCACTTTTTCCTGGGCCTTCCCAGGCCTGTGCCAGGCAAATAAAGTCTCTTTCACTACCCAAACAAAGCTGTCAGAATCTGACCCAGCACAGAGAAGAGATCCCAGGGTCCGACAATCAGGGCTTAGGTAAGGAGAAGGACCGTGGGCTACCCGGAGGCGGCTCCCCACTTAGGGATTTGAGCGTCCTAGTGAATTAACAGCCTTCTATTCATAGTCTCGTAGGCGCGTCTGTTGCTACGTGAGACTTCCTGCTTCACAGTTTAATGGTGTACAGTCATGAAAATGGAAAATCCAGCCACGTTCACACCCACTGTCCAAATGGTGTTGGATACGATGAGGACTCAACACCACCAGAATACACCTCTGCTCCTAAATTGGTTGTAAATGAAAATTGTAAGCTGAACCGTCCCTATCAACTTCACATAGTGTGCTCCCGCTTAAAACAAAGTCCCTCCTCCCTACAGGGAGTGACCACTATGTACCAGGCAGGAGTGGGAGCCAGGAGACTCAGAGATGGACCCCTAACTGCAGGTTAATCCCTGGGCACCACCTCACCTCCATGGGGTGAAGCCACCTTCTTTCCAGACAAGTTCTGTCTGTGGAGTGAACGTTCCAGACCAGAGCAGGACCCTCATGGTGATGTGTAAATAATGAGTCCAGCGGCCCCCAATCTACTTAGTCCCCTCTCTCTGGGAAAGGTCAGGTGGCACAACTCTGGCTCCAAGATGCTCACAGCTGCCATTAGACCTGTTGTCAGGGTTGGGGGAGATGCTTGGATGTAGTCTGCAATCCTTTCCGATTCATTCATCACCGACGTATTCCAGGCACTGAACCAGGCATGGGGAGGGCTCCTTGCGGAACCAGGGCACCTGGGAGAAGCTTCTTGGGAAGTGTCATGTGGTTGGGGCCTCTGGCAAGCACATCAGCACTGGGTGCAGAAAGCTGTGCCCCTGCACTCGAAAAAAGCCTGGAAGGGAAACTCAGTCCTTTTGAAAGTCACGTGCTTCGGTAATGGCAGTTAGAGGAAAATGAAGGTATAGAAAAAAGCATACACCACACAGACAGTGAAATGAAAGCAGCATTAAAATAGCAACTAAAAGGCCCATAAGGTTTTCTCCTGGGACATCAGACACTTTCTCAGACACCTCCCTGCTATGGGCCTCCTCCTGCAGGCTGCCGGCTCGCCAACCACCCATGTTCTCGCCTTCCTCTGAGCTGAGTATCCCAGGGTGGTGCTTCCCTGGACAAGTCCCTGGAGGGGAAAAGCTTGCCTGCCTCCCACTGTCCAACAACACCGGGGGCTCTTGAGATGCCTCTGCTAATGGACTGTTTTCCTACCCCCTTAAAAACATCATCCTTTGGTATGCCCTGGTGGAGCAGAGGTTAGGCCAATCGTCTCCGAAGAAGTGCAGGCCACATACCCTGGGTTGGGGGGAGGAGGGGGGGACAACCAATCTGAACAACGAATAAAAATAAATAAAATGCTTCTTTCTCCTTTATCTTCCTGCCTGCCTCTGCTCGCCTTCATTCCTGCCTGCATCTTTCCTTTTAAAAAAAAAAAGTCATCTTTTGCTTGGCTCTAAAGGTAAATGCTTATTGATGGAAGACTATTTGCAAAGTGCAAAGTTGTGGAACTCTGTTCCAGGAGTGATATTTTTCAGCTTATTTAGTCCAAATATGTGCCTCTTCCCCCAGAGCCCCACCTATACGATGCCCTGTTTGTCATCAAATTAATTTTGCATTTTAATTTCTGGATTTTGTGTCATTATTGTGTATTGGTTATTGTAAAATTGGCCTAGGTAATGGACATTTTGGAGCTGAGGGAAGCTTTCCAAATTTTGTGGGATTCCTGTGCCGTAGTTATTAATACAAGAACATAGACTGCCAGCAGATAAATTTCCCTAAAGGGGTGATGCTCCCCTCTTTCCTGGTAGGAGACTTGGGACATGACAACCCAAGTGAGGTCAAATCAGTGTTTGCAAGGCAAAAGAGTGAACGTTGTGTCGTTCACAGGCATAAGAATGACTCGTACTGCCCATGACAGGACTGACACATGTGGATGGAGAGGGTACTGGGTTGCAGATGGAGGCAGGTACCCCAGCTACTGAGGTCAGGACAGTGCGCCAAGTGCTGGCTGTAAACCATGAGCAGCGACCATAGTTCTGCCTGGAAAATGCAGGCACCACCTGATTGTTCCTGCTGGCCTCTTGTGGACCGGGCCAAGCAATCCCGAAGTCTGCAATGAAGGACTCATTTTGAAACCACTTTAACATGCATTCGCACTTCCAGATTCAGTGACTTTGTGGTTAGACTCTGAAAATAAAATGTTTGATGTTTTCTTGAGGGCAGATTCATCATTCTACCAAAATCTGTTGTGCCTGGACTGGTGGGTGGGCACCATCCCTGCAGGGACAGGGAGCTGGGACGTGGATGGATGGATGGATGGACACAGGAAGGGAGAGCAAGGAGAGAGAGCAGGGGTTTATCAGACATGGAGCATTTGGGGGGGGCGGGGCAGAATGATCAGGGGAGTGTTTCTAAAAAAGCTGGGAGAGAAGCCAAGGCTGGGGGCCCCATCCCCAGAATGAGCTTCAGGGTTGAACTTATGAAGGGGCAATTCCAAATGTTTTTTTTCCCTCTTCTTTTAAAGGAATGCTGTAGGCAGGAATAAATCCAAGGCAGGAAGAGAGAGAAGCATTTTTTATTTATTTGATTTATTTGTTCATATTGGTTGTTCCCAACACACACACACCCAGTACTTTAACCCAGGTCCTTGGAATGTGTGTGGACTGTGCCCAGCCAGAGGTGGCAGACCTAACCACTACTCCACCAGGCCACACCTTCGAAGACCACTTTGAATGCCCTGCACTAGCTTACATTTCTTTTTAAGCTAGCTACAAACATTTAAATAGTGTGAGGTTTCTCGTTCAAAACCAAACCAAACCAAACCAAACCAAACTTGAATTTGGGATTCTTTTAAAAATCTGGCTTCTGCCTGACACCTGGAGTCCCATCCTCCAGTGCCTGCAGGGGCAGCTGCAGCCCAGGTGTGAAGGTGTAGGGGGGCAGGGAAGGGGGGGGGCAGGTCTCAGTTCTGCAGTGGGCACCGTGCCCTGCAGGCAGCAGGAAGCCATGCAAGGGCTGTGAGCGTGACTCCACCTGATCAGGTTTGCCTTCCAGAAAGGCCTCTCTGGTGAGAGCCTGGAGAGTGAATTTGTTGGGACCAACAGGAAGCTGTTTGCAATAGTTCATGGAGTGGGGATGGTAACACCACGGTAGCTGAATAGTGGTTGCCCAGAGATACCAGATTCGAATCCCTGGAACCTGTGAGTATTACCTTCTATGACAAAAGGGACATTGGAGATGATTTAGTGATTTTGAGATGCGGAGATTATCTTGGATTATCTGAGTGTGGCCCTAGATGCAATTAGCTGTGTTCTTAGAAGACGGACGCTGGGGCAGATCTGATGCAGACAGAAGAGGGGAAGTCATGTGATCCATGGGAGCAAAGAGAGGAGGGAGTGATTTGGCCACAAACCAGGGAATGCCAGCTGCCCCAGAAACTGGAATGACAGGGAGCAGATTCTCCCCTGCTGGGACCTTGATTTCAGCCCAGGGACTCTGCTGTCTAACTTCTGACTCCAGAACTCAGTAAAGTCTCTATTGGTTTAAGCCACCAAGTTCATGGCGATGTGTTACGGCAGCCACAGGAAACTAAATACTTGGGGGTAGAATCTGCAGACTGAGTGGGTGTTTATGGGGCAGTCGGAGCATCCAGGAGCCTCTGCTCGGTTCTGCTGAGCAGGAGCCTGAGACTCAGCCCTGTGCAGGGGTGAGCTCGGGAAGCAGACAGTAAAACGGGTGGAAGAGACTTCTGGGAAGACATGTAATTCAGCAGGTGACGGGTAGAGAAATCATGTGACATACACCTCCAACTGTCCCTCAAGAGAAAGCTGAGGCCTTTCCCACCAGCTTCTGTTCCTCCGTGATTGACAGTTGCCTGTCTTAGCCAGACTTCTCCAGAGAAACGAAACCAATAGGATATATATAGGCAAGGGATGTATTATAAGGAATTGGCTCATGTGATTATGGAACAGGATAAGTCCCCAGATCTGCAACTGGAGACTGAGGAAGAATCAGTTTCAGTTCAAGTCTCAGGGCAGGAAAAATACTCATCAGTGAAGCAGGAGGAATTCCCTCTCATTCACTCAGCCTTTTTGTTCTATTCACACCTTCTGCTGATTGGCCGAGGCCCACCCACAGTGGGGAGGGCACGTTGCTTTACTCGTCCATCATTCAAATACTAATATCATCAGAAACACCTGCATAGGCTCACCCAGAAGAGCATAGGATTGAATATCTGGGCACTCCCATAGCCCAGGCAAGTTGATACAGAATTATCATCACATTGGCCCCAGGGTTTTATTTCCCCACCACCTGGCAAGTGTCTTCCCATGGCTCCTGAGAAGTTTGGTGGGCGCTGAGGTGTGCATTTGGGGTGGGACCCAGGCTGTGTGCACAGGTCTGTTCAAGGTCCCTGTGCTGAAATCATGTGTGCCGGGGGGATGCAGCCAGAACACAGAAAACACAGCTGCCCCAGACGACCGACTGCTTGAGTGGGGGTCCTCAATAAAGGGAGCAGGGGCGGGGACCCCAGGAAGCCAAGCAGGTTGACCAGCAGGCTGAGGCTCTGAAGCCACCAGAGGGTGAGGTGGGCGTGGCCTAGGTTTGATCAGCCTTCTGGAGCAAAGGGCAGGGTCAGCCACCTTGGGTGGGGAGTAGGTGTAGTGCCATGAAGTAGAGTCAAAGCGAGGACAACCCATTCAAGGAGAACTGGAGCACAGAAGCTGAGGGAGACTTGTAGTAAAGGAGACAAAAAAAAAAAAAAAGATAATTCCACCAGTCAGTCAACGAACATTATTGAGTGCCTAATCTGGGATGGGGCCCGAGGATACGGCGGTTATCAACACACACAAAGCTGCTGTTCTCAGTTAAACGTGCAATAAAAAATAGATAATTTCCAAAGCTGAAAACACGGTAACAAAAATAAAATAATTTGAGAGACTGTTGAGTAGCCTGAAGAAGTAAGTCGGGTGATGTGACGAGTGACGGGCCACTTCAGCTGGGCCGTTTGGGGAAGGCTTCTCCAAGAAGGGGACAGCCAGCCACCCTGGCTGGTGGGCGATGAGAAGGGGGAGAGTGTGACAGGACGCCGTGGGCCGTGGAAAGGGTTTCAGGTGAGTCTGGCTGCCCTGTGAAGCCACTGATATTTTTGAAGCAGGAACGGCATGATCTGATTTGTATTTTTGAAAGGTTACTCTAGCTTTTAAAGGCTATCCTTCACTCAGAAAGGACAAGGGTGGAGGCAGGGAGGCTGGTGAAGGGGTTCCATCTGTGTTGTCCAAGCTGGGGAGGTAGAGAGGTCTAAGCAAAGACAGGTATGGTGACATGCCCTGGTGGTTCAGGCACTAAGCTGGAGGCTGGGGTGTGGACCATGTAAAGCCCAAGGACCTGGGTTCAAGACCTGAGGCGGGCTGGGGAGAGGGAGCAACCAAAAATTAAAAAAACAAATTAAAGTCATTCCTCTTTTTCTTCCTTTCTACCTCCCTCCCTCCTTCCTCCCTTCTTCCTTTTCCTTTTCTTCCTTCCTTCCTCCTTCTCCCTCCCTCCTTCCTTTTCTTTCCTTCCTTCTGACCTTCCTTCCTCTACCAACCTTCCATTCTTCTTTCCTTCCTTCCATCCATCCATCCTCTCTCCCTTCCTTCCTCCTATACTTCTTCCTCTTTTCCCTTCCTTCCTCTCTTAAAAAAAAAGTGACAGACATGGCAAAGACAGCCTGTCTGGATTTCCCCCCGCATCAGTTTTGGATTAAGAAGACACAGAAGAAGGAAACTACCGTTTCTAAGGTTATTGTGCCTCAGTAGTGATGTAACTTGTTGTATCAAATAGACTAGAACTTGATAATTGCCTCGCGGTGGTTCACAGGTGATGGAGTCTATCAGGTGTGTGCTGTTAACAGGTATTCTGCTTGTTTGGAGCACCCCATCAATTAATGAGCAGGTGTGACTGGGTGTACTGCAACAGAGGCAGACTTTCCACAACCTGCGGGCGACTGGGAGGGAGCTTTCTGAGAGCGAGTGAGAGAGGACAGGCTCTGGTGACAGTCCCCCTGCCCTGACCCTCCCTTAGGCCCTCTGGAGGGCTGATTGAAGGGAGAATGTCAGGAGGCTTCCGAGGGGCCCTCACTGAGGCTCTTCTGTCGCCCCAAGATGCTGCAGGAGTGGTGGAAGGTGAGAGCAGCGGAAACGTTGGACAGGGGTGTCTGCTGGCTGCACCCACTCTGTGCTTTGGGGGGAGCCCGCTGGGGGTTGGAAAGGGTAGCTGTCTTGTGAAGACCCTAGTCATCTCAGGAAAACATTTTTGGGAAATGCACTCTTCATTCTCAAGATTTGGGGGTTACACACTCCCTTAAACTCAGCGATGCAGCATCATGTGGTGGGTCACCTCTCCTTGTCCGGCCCTGCACCACTTGCAGCAGGTGACGGGGGAACCCAGAGGAAATGCAGGACAAGTGTCTGCTCCACCTCTGTGAGCCGCTGTTTCTTCAGCTGTTAAATGGGATCCACCTGCCCCTCCTGAGTTCAATGAGGACGGAATGGTGGACAAGGCGGGTGGGTGTCCAACTCGGGTGAATTGTGATGAGATGCTCAGCGAAGACACCAGAGACAGAAGGGCAGGAATGATTCCACTGCCAAGTGGTGTCTGGACTAGGGCCACAGAAACCTGGGGTCCCCGGGAGCGGTAGGGAGGGGGAACAAAGGAGTCATTGTTTAATGGGCTCAGTTTCTGCCTGGAATGACTAAAAAGTTCTGGATGTAGGAATGATGGCACAAGCTCAAGTACTTGCTCAAGCATACGTTTAGAAATGATCAGAATGGTAAATTTTGTGTTGTGTGTATTTTACCACAATTTAAACAAACAAGGACTAGCTTCTTCAGATGCATCGGCATTGGGTTCCTGAGGCTGCCGGGGGGCATGGCTGGCCCCTGGCCCAGGACTGGACCCCGGCCATCAGGGGAGAGTGAGAACTAAAGGGAGACCATTTTGGAAAAAACTCAGGTACATGAAAGCAGAATCATGGTCCCCTAACCCTCAGTGTTATCAGGTTTCCGTGTGCTGGCTGTTTACATTATTTCATAAACATTTCTCCTAGCACTAGAAGTTCTTTATGTGAAGCGTGACAATGACCATGAATATTCTATCCAATGTCATAATTCACTTGACCCAAATGTTGGCCATATCCACTCTTTGCAGTTTTCCATACTGTAAATAACATTATGATTGGCATCCCTGAGCATAAATCTCCACACATGCCGGTTATCTCCTGGGATAGCTTATAGAAGGAGTATACTTGAGCCCTTTCCTAGCTTTGCCACATGGTAGCACCCAGTCCGACTGAGGGCCCCCTTTCCCTCAGCACCCAGCCCACCGGTGTCCTCACACTGCTTGGTGGCACCAGGAGAAAGGGAACCTTGTATAACATGCGTCGCTCCAGAGCGTGGGTCCCCTCGTGGTGCTCATGAGGCTCCAGGGATGCCAGGCCCTGTACTGCCTGCTTTGAAGGTGGGATTGACAATGCAGCGAATGTTCGAGACCACCTCCAAGCAGAACCCAGGCTAGCGCTCCAGACTGCCATGTCGACTCGGCTCCCGTGGGGAAGGCTTGTCGTCCAGCCAGCGTCACTTTTGCCTGGTGCCTTGTAGGCCCCCAAGTAGGCAAAGAGACAGAGAGATTCCTCAGGGGGTTGGAAGGAAGGCAGAGAGCGGTGTGGCCAGCCCCCACCCTCAGCATCTTTGGAGACGGACACCCACTCTCCATTTCTGCTTTGCCTCTTGCCTCCATATGATCTCAGCCACATTTCTGAGACTCGTCATCCTCATTGGTACTAGAGGACTAACAATACTTTTTTCTGGGGGTTGTGGTGCTGCCCCATTTCTCCCTCCCAAGCAGACCTTCCTCCTCTCTGATAGCTCTATCCAACAGGTGTGGGAGCATCACCTGCCCCGCCCTCAGCAGGATGACCGTGGAGAATGTTTGCAAAGCCCACAAGGGGCATCTCAGGCATGAGTTCTCAGGTTAACCCCTCTTTCTCTCCCCTAGCAAGAGGCTGGGAGGAACCCCCATCTCATCTCTTCTTTGTGCACCTAACTCCCAAATATCCTGCTCCCCAAGTCCCGGCTGCATGTGCACCCTGGGTGTCCTTGGTGATCATTTGTAGCAAGTAGATGCTCATGGTAATATATTCAGCAGACATCTGATAATTGTGATAACCCTGATGGGTGATGTGCAGGGCAAATTAGCTAAAAGATGATTGATTATTTTTATGCGCAGTTTTATCTTCAACCTTTCCTAGCAACGTGCTCTACCAGAGTAATAATTTCTTCTCCCAGATATTGGGCCAGTATCGAGATTGCACATCTATTTACAGTTGCCTGGAAGCTTCATAATTACAATACAGTCCAAGTGCCCATTTTCCTTTCCTGATTACAAATAGGGATCAATCGAATTTTAAATGACTGCTCCAGGGCTCGCTCCCGATCGTGACCTTTGTAAATGATTAGAGCTCACCACTGTTGCCTTCTGCCCAGAAAGAGCTAGCGGACAGAGCTTTTGAACTGGCATTTAATCTGGACGCCGGCCAAAGATATTCCGGGTGAAAACTGGCCATGAGCCGCCAGAGAAAGGGCTTGTGGACACTCTCTGCCCAAGGACACTTCTTGGGTGTCCCACCCCACCTTCCTTTGTCTAAGTCCTGGAGACTGTGCTAGAATGGCCCTTAGCACCCAGCTGGGCTGTTCCTAGGACGGGGAGAGGGGATTCAGAACAGACACAAGTTTTAGATCTGCATCTAAAAGATGCAATTTGCCAGAAAGAAATCCTTCCCTCCCTTCCTTCCTTGGTTTCTTCCTCCCTCCCTCCCTTCCTTCCTTCCTTCCTTCCCTCTCTTCCTTCTTTCTCCCCCTACCCTGTTCCTCCTTAAAATCACTGCATTGGTCTCAAATGCTAAATTTTAGAGTGTGAAGTCTGAGAAGACTGCAGGGCAAACAATTCTTTCTGAGGAAGCTTGCCAGGCCTGCCTGCAGCTCTGTTCTGCTGCCCAGAGGCCCTCCCAGCCAGGGTTTGGAACCAGGTGGGACCAGCTGCAGGGTGGAGGAGACACTCCCAGGTCCCGGGTGCTGCTGGAGGGCAGCCCAGCTGTGAGTCCACTGGGAACATGGCACGCCTTCGTTTTAGGTGTGAGGGGTCTGGAAGACTGCTTCCTCCCTAGCTCTCTTGGCATCACACTTGGTCTGATGTCAAAGAGGGTCCAGGGGGAGAGTGCCTGCTGCCCTTGTCTGTGACCAGGGTGTTGATCATGTCATTGGGTATGCTCTGGCTGGCCTTGTCTTTCCAGTCTTGTTCTGTACAAGAGCAAATGTTCCCTCCAGCCAGGGGTCATCAGGTGTCTGCTACCAACACTGTCCTGGGTTCTCTGAGTCCCTAAGGCCACCCACAGGTTCTCTCTCCACCCTCCCTCCACTGTCCAACCAGCCAGCATCACTGAGACTGACCCTTCTGGCGCTTGTGCATCAGCTGCCACTCACACATGGGGACATTGAAGACTCTCCCATTACCCCAACTCCCCTCCTGGTCCCCCTCCATCTGGCCCCACCTCTGTGCAGGCCCCTGGAGTCCCCCAGGAGCAGGGCAGCACTAGCTCAGGCCTCAGACAGCACTTAGCCCTCTCCCACCCCAGCCTGAGGCTCATGGACACGGAGGCTCCTCCTTGTGTGACCCCCTCAGGAGATTCTGGTCTCCCCTAAGAACTATGGAGAGAGTTCTCTTTAGCACCTGGACTAGAGGAGCAAACCTGGGAAGGGGATAAGACGAGATTCGGGGCACCTGCTAAAGGTATTCTTATAAAAGCATCAATGTTCTCCAAAATGAAAGCCATCCTCAAGAGCTGAAAATCTAGGCATGGCCTGGTAGAGTAGTGGTTGTGTCAGCCCTCTCTGAAGGAGCATAGTCCATGTACATCCTGAGGACCCAGGTTCACGTCCCAGGTCCAGGGAAAGCAACCAGTGTGAACAATTAAATAAAAATTAAAGAAAGTGCTTTTCCTCCTTTCCCTGCCTGCCTGTCCACCTTTATTCCTGCCTGTACCTTTCCTTAAAAAATAAAGTTTAAGATCTAAAATCATGACAGTTCTCAAGCAAAGCACTGTTTTGGTCACTGCAGAACATCTGGGAGATGGTGCTGAGATGGTACACTTGTCATCCAGTAACTCAGAGTTCGGAGGAAAGGAGTTGCTCAGATGAGCGCCTGCAGCCTCTAGCCCTTGAAAAGCCAGTGACTTGCCTCTCCCACCCCTGCTCTTTCTCCAGGTGGGCAGCTCAGCACCCCAGTGCAGTTTCTTCTCTGTACCACACCTGAGCATTTTCTTGCTTGGCCTTTAAAATGCAGTGAAAACCAAGTGCCATAGATTTCCTTTGTCCTCGCCCTTTATTTACAGAACAAGAGAGTAATCTCACAGGTTGGGGCTGAAATTCGCAGCCTTTCCGAGATGTCACAATTGGGTTTTCAAGGAGACATTCTAGCAGGCGCTGGTAATGTCGCACAGGCATGTCAAGATATTTCGGTGTGGTTCCTCCAAGGATTACAATGGACAGCAACTGACTGAATTCCCAAGCACTATGTCAATCTGGAAAAACAGATGCATTTTGTGTGCTGTCAGGACCGGCTCTAGAATGTGTTCCTGGGCTCAGCAGCAGAGCTGAGCCTGGAGCCAAATCCGTGAGACTGACCTCCCCAGGCATTAGTCTGGGCGCGTTTAGAAAGGGCGAAGCATCTCAATGGTGGAAGCTGCCTCTGCATCTTAATTTGCAGAGTTCCCTTTTGTTCCCTCGCTGAAGAGCAGCGACTTTGCTGATTTCAGTTCAGTTTATTTTCCCACTATTAACATGTGTACATGTAAGTGTTTTCGAAGATGCTTACATTAGTGTCATGTTTTGCAGATGATATATAACAGTAGGATTTAGGTGAGAATCTTTAGTGCAAAATCTATTGCTCCTGGTAACAAAAGGAGCTCCTGATAGTCACAGTGAGGGATGATAATTGATCCCACCACAGGCAAATTGTACCTCTTGAATTTCACCTTTGTCTTGGCACATATAGTATCAGTAATTATTCTGATTAGAATAATGGCCTGCATTTTTTAAAGTGTGTAATTTGCACTTCCAGTCACTGTTTAACCTCCATAGTAATGTCACTTCTGCAGTTCTGCTGATCTCACAGACATCTGAAGACCCAAGGGAAGAGACAGGAGCCTGCTGGAGGGCAGAAAGTGTTATTCCCACGTCTAACAGCCTCTGGAACATTCCGTTAGGAATCTGCATTTTTAAGTGACTGTTTGATCTGGGGATTGGTGAGTTCTCTGGATTCTTTTCTGAATCCTTATATGAAGAAAGGGGAAAAGAAGCAGTGCCTAAGTACCTCCAAGATTCTGGAATAATTTATGTGCTCAAGTTGGGTAAATATGATGTTGTTTCATTCCCAGACCAGTTGGCATGGGCAAAAGGAGCAGAGAAGGTGGTTTCCATGAATAAGTATGCAGCTGGGCTGGGGAGCCAACAGCCGTGTTTTCTGTATGTGTTCCAGGAGTCAACCACATCGCAGGAATAGGTGAAAGGGAGCGCCTCAGTAAAAGGGTTTTATCAGGAAGGAAGTTTGGAAATTACTGGCTGGAATCATGGGAGTCACCTGGACCATTGCGACAGCATTCCCCCAGATGTCCCGTCATTCTTTCGTCCTTCACGATCTATTCTCTACCCACAGCCAGAGACTTTTTAAAAAGATTCTTGGTACATCACTGTTCATCGTAAAACCTCTGCAGCTTTCCCCTGAACTTAGAATAGACTTGAGCTGTACCTGCGGGCCAAGCCTGCACACCTTGCCCCATCTCCTCTCCACCTCCCCTGTTCCACTTGTCTCCTTTCCAAAAGCTTCAGCCACCCTGGCTTCTTCCAGTCCTTGGAACTTCTCAAGACTTTTCCTGCCTAAGGGGCCTTTGAACTTCCTGTTTCTCTACCTGCAAACTCCTTCCCTCTGCTCTCCTGCTGGTTTCTCCTTATCATTTGTTGATCACAGCTCACAACCATCTCTTGAAGGAGGTGCTTTCCTGCCCCCAGGCCCTGATAACTTCGTTGGTCATGAACATTTATTATTTCCCTTATACCACTCACTGCTGTCTGCAATGCTTTATTTATTGTTGTAGTCTCTCTCTGTCTCTCAGCCTGAATAGGAATCTCACGAGGACAGATGAGTGGCCTGGTGGGCCTCATTCACACTGACCCCTTCCATCTAGAACCACGCCCACGACTTAGAAGACTGTAGGAACGCTTGTTAAGTAACAGAATGAACAGCAGAAACACATTTGTTAGGACCTGGCGGGTAGGTGGACAGACCTCAGCCACTCACAGGTACCTGCCGAGCACGGAGCACATGCAGTTCCTGGTGCAGGTGAAACCTGCTACGTGAATGTGTCAGTGTTTGGAAAATTGATGTGAACCAGAGGTCCAGAGCCGGAGGGTGTTCTGAAAGTCCTGCCCCACACTCCCAAACCGGGGACCCCCAGGGGCAGGTCTGCTTCTCAGGTGCCCCATCCTGCTTGTGCTGCAGGCAGAGAGCCTTTTTGGGTGGCCTCATGCGGCTGTCACCACACCACTGTGGGATTTTGCGCCCCCTCCCTTCTCTGGTTCCACCCTGTAGGCATGAACTCGCACTTCTTTCTTTTTTTTTTTTTAAAGAGGTGTTTATTTTTTTGTTGTTGCTTGTTTCTAAGGAAAGTTACAGGAAGGAATGAAGGCAAATAGGCAGGCAGGAAGAGAGAGGAAGAAACATTTTTATTTTATTTCCATTTTAGTTGTTCACACTGGTTGTCTCAACCCAGTCCCTCTATCCCCACTGCCCCAACCTGGGACTCAAACCCAGAGGTATGTGACCTGCATCCTTCAAAGGCGATTGACCTCACTGGCTGCTCCACCAGGGTGCGCCATAAACTCTCGTTTCACCTAAATGGTCTGAAAGGTGTAGGAACATAGTGTTTGCTGGCTGAGCAGGGCCCCAGGGCTTGACTGTTTCTCCTTGAGTGTGAACCGCCATCCAGAATCACAAATCTGGGAATGCCTTTTGTTTCTTGGCCTCCTGTTCAGCCAACACGTTGTGTCAGCGGGGTTGATGGGGTGGCCATGGTGTCAGAGCCAATGCCAATCTCTTGTCCAAAGCCGGGACCATGGCCTTGTCAGAGAGCGGGGCCTCAGAGGGGTCGGCCCTCACCTCATCCAGATGCCAGCCTGTCTCCTAAGCCCCCATCCCCACCATTTGTAACACCTCTGCCCAGAACCTCTGCCTGTCCTCCACCCTCCTGTCACTGCCCTGTCCCTGGGGCCGCCCTGATTTCCTTCTTCTTGACTTCCAGAGTCATCCCGCACTCTCCAGGGCGGGCTGATCGCATTCACTCTTCTCCTTTCTGGCCTCCCAGTTCTTGCCAAGTTCCAAGCCTTCTGGTGGCCCTTCCCTCGTCCATCTCTATTGTCCATATCTTCATTCTTGCTTATCTGAGTGCCACGTGGGGCAGCCAGAACAGGTGTGGTGTGTTATGGCAAAAGTCAGCCTATTCCAGGAGCCCGCAGAGGGAAGATAAATTAGCATGGTCGTCAGTTTTTGCAAGCAAGGTGGTGAAATGTTTACAAGCAGGCTGTAAAACAGGAACGCAGAGCTGGCAAATCCATGGAGAAGACCTTGTTTGTCCCTATGTTGTGACAGCTGTGTCTTTACCTTGTGAGGACTGTTGATAGATGTGAGTGTTGGCTGGCCAGAAGCCCTGGCCGGAGGAAGCAGATGAAACCTCATGCCCTTGTTCACGGAAAGGAGTGTCTTTCAGGACAGACACCAGGGAAGGGAAAATGACACATGTTCCAAAATGCAGGTGCCATCTGCAGTTTCTCTGTGGGTGCGGGACTCCCTGAGAGATGGAACTCTGACACAGATGTTGGTAAATGGGGTGTTTGTGGGACCCTGAGCACGGCCCTGGCCACAGTGGGAGCTGGCATGCAGGTCCCGGATTGGTGGCTGACACCACTGGCAAGGGCACCAGTCATGTTGCTTTGACAACTTGAGGTGCATGAGCCTCCCGGACAACGCAACCTCTGTGGCAGCTGAGTTCACAGTCACGAACTCCGAATCACTCTGAGGAGTCTGTGCAGCATGCAGAGGAATTGGTGTTCCGCTGGAAAAGAGATTCTAGAATAAGTCTGTTCAAAATATTTGGCGCTGAGTATAGATCACTTTACTTTTCTGTTGATTTTTAGCTGTACATAAAAAAAAAAAAAAAGAGAGAATTGGGCACACTCCGGTGACCTTGCAGATAAGGCCACCAGGCCATAATTCACACATGACCCAAGGACCCAGGTTGGAGACAGGGGGCTGGGAGGTGAGCTTCAGACAACCAAGATGAACAACTCAAAATAAATGTTTCTTCCTCCTCTCTCTGCCTGCTGGCCTGCCTCTGCTCGCCTTCATTCCTGCCTGCACCTTTCCTTTAAAAGAGAGGGAGAGAATCAAAAGAGGGACATCAACAGCTGACAGGAAAATATGACTGGAATTTTAATTAGGAATTAGAACCTCTGCCTGCTAACACCCGCCCCTTCCAGTCACTTGTCCTTTCTTCTCGGTAATGCAGGTCAGTAATCAGAGTGGCATGTTTCAATCTTCATTTAAAATGTCTGAAGCAATATGGCATCTGTGTTGTTGAACAAAAATATGAGAATTTATTTCTCATGAGTGGACGAATTTTGTTTGCTCAATCATAGGAAAGTCACCAGATAGGTATGAGTACACAGTCACTTCCACGCCACAGCAGCCAGACACTTACTTTCCCGGGGATGCTATCTCTAAACACAAATTGTTGTTGCTATGGACTTCTGCTCTCAAGTTGTTGTTTTTCATTTTCCTTGTCTTTTCCAGGACCTAAGCAAAGCAAGTCTAGCTGAAAAAGAAAGGAGTTATTTTTAGTTCTTTGAATGGTTTTTCATAAACTCCTTACTTCATTTGGCCCAAGGCCCACTGGACTGTCAAAGGGATTTTAATACTAAGGTTGGAAAGAAGACGGTCTTTGCTGGGTCGCTTACCTCTGTGATTTCCCTTTGCCAGCTAGAACCCTGGGTGCGCTCGGGGAGTAGGCAACCCTTTGTTCTCATTTACTGGGTTCCTTCAAAGGGACATTGCCTTTCAGACCTCCCAGAGCTACTTCTGACTTAGCATATGTCAACAGAGATGGCTGGATTCTTCTCACTGGAGAAGGTGGCCTGAGCCAGGAGCCCTGCCATCCTTCCTGACTCCTCCCATTTCCCCCCCACCCCAGCCACTCTTTTCACCCTGTCAGTTCTACTCCTCATGATATTCCAAATGGGTGGTGGCGGGGGTGTATGTATATTTTCTCCTTGAATCAGTTCGGGCCTGATTGGAGACCAGAAGGCCCAGCCGCAGGAGGTCTTTGCTGAAGTCAAACATACACAAGCAAAATGCTCCTTGCAGAACTAATCTCCATTGCAGCCTGGGCAGAAGCACCCTTTCCTGGCCCCACCCCTGAGCAAAACAGTTGTGTAGTGAAGCAGACATGTAACCTGTAAGGAGACCCACCTTAGAGTTTGTCCTTTTCCTGGAACCAGATGCAAAGGAACAGTGTGGAGTTCTCTTCTGCTCTCATGACCTGAGCAGTAGAACATACTTCCTCCTCTTCTCCTGATCGCTTCTGAAGATGGGAACAACACAGGATGGAGACAGGAGTGACCCAGAGCTCTCAAGTGGGAATATACCTGCCCTACCTCTCCCCTTGATAAGATCAACACGCTTCATGGCTGGAAAGGGATCAGGAAATGTGAAGGGGAAATAGTGTTTCCTTAGGGGAGCAATCCCTGGTGTTTCTGTCTGAAGGAAGAACTTGTCATCTTTCCAGAAGGAATAGATCTCCCTTGTCACACTTGTGTTTGTTTTCAACTGCAATCCATACTTCAATTATTTCTATTTTCACTTCAAGTATTATTCTTTTCAATTATTGTTATTATTTCTTCAATTACTTTATTAGAATGTTCACAATGCTGATGGTCTTATTCTACCCCCTTGGGGTTTGCAATTAAAAACAGCTCTTATGGCACATCCTGGAGAAGCAGTCAAATCAACTGCCTCCAAAGTAGCGCAGATCACATACCCCTGGGTTCGAGTCCCGGGTCTGGTGGAGAAAACAACCAGTGTGAATAACTAAATAAAAATAAAATAATTTTTCTGCCTCTCTATTCCTGCCTACCTGCCTACTCACCTTCATTCTTGCCTGCACCTTTCCTTTAAAAAAAAAAGAAAGTAAATCTCAAAACAAAATGTTTTTAAAAAGTTCTTTATGGAATTTAAAATAAAACACAAAATTATAAAACTTCTAGAAGACAACATAACCAGAAATCTAGAGTCCCTTGGGTTTGGCAGTGATTTTTTAGACATAACACCAAAAGCCGGGTCCATGAAAGAAAGAATTGACAAGTTGACATTCATTAAAATTTAAACCTCTGCTTTCTGAGAGATACAAAAGAATGAAAAGACGAGTCACAGATGAGGAGGAAAGCCTTTGCAAAACACAGATGTCATCAAAGTTGGCATCCACTCTACAAAGAACTCTTTAAAATGACCAAGAAAGAAAACAACCCGATTTAAAAATGGATAAATGATCGAAACAGACATCCCACTAAAAAATGACCAAAGAAAACTTGAAAAGATGCTCACCAGGGAATTGCAAATTAAACCAGTGCTTGACATGAATCAGAAAGGCTAACTCTAGAGCACTGACAAGACCAATTCTTGGTGAGAATGGGGAGCAACAGAAACTCCTGCTCATTGCTGCTGGGAGTGCAAACAGGTCCAGCTCCTTTGGAGGACAGCTTGACACTATCTTACAAATACTCTCAGTACTGTCACCAGATGACAGAGCAATTAGGCTCCTCAGTATTTATCCAGATGAGTGGAAAACTCATGTGCACACAAAAGCCTGTACACGAACATTTATAGAAACTTCATTCACAATTGCCAAAACTTGAGTATAACCAAAATGTCCTTCACAGGTAAGTAGATAAAGAAACTGGGGTACATCCAGGCAGTGGAACAGTGTACAGCGTTAAAAAGAAATGAACTCTCGAGGCAGGAAAAGACATGGAGAAACCTTAAATGCATATAGCAGATGAAAGAAGATACTCCAAGAGAGTCATATTCTGTGTGACTACAAAGGCAAAATGATGGAGCACGTGAACAAGATATTTAGGGTCTCTGGGGGAGAGAAGGAAGGGAGGAAGGAATAGGTGGAACACGGGAGGGCTTTAGGGCAGAGAGTCTGTAACCAGATACCATAGAATACTGTACTGTAGTGACGGCCAAGTGAAAGTCTAAGGAATGCAGAGCAGAAGGAGTGAAGGCTGATGGGACCTGTAACTATTATCATTTAATGGTAACATAGCTGTAACACATCATCGGTGGTAACAAACATACCACACGAACGCAGGATGTGATAACAGGCAGCTATGTCAAGTGAGAGTAGATGAGAACTCACTGTACTTTCTACTCAATTTTTCTACAAACCAAATACTGTTTTCTAAACAATGAAGCTTATTCATTTTTTAAAAAGGTCCTTAAGGGCGAAGGGCCTTCCAGAGTTCTCCTTGGTGCTGCTGAGGTCCAAGGCAACTTTCAGACAGTTCTAATGAACTCCAACATGCGTGTAGAGGTGTTCGGACATACTTGTCCAACTACTTCTCGGAATAAAGAACATACACTTTCTATCACTCCATCTGTCTGGAAGTACCCTTGACCAATCTTAAGACCTGGGTAGAAGACAGGTCCCCTTTCCTGAACGCTGTCTGATGTGTGTAACCTGATGCCCTGTGGACACTGCTCTCAGGGACCCTGAGGTGGATGCCGAAGGCAGCCTCAGACGTGTGGCCTGCAGAGCACTGCTTGTGTTTGTCAGACGGTGGACAAGTGGTCTGCTCAACGGCCCGCTCCTCTGTAAAGAGAGGGTGACATCAGCCATGGCTGAGTCCCAGGGATCTTGCTGTGAGAGTAAAGCAACGTTTCCGAGGGAACTTGAACCCACTGCAAGGCTCCTCCTAAAGCTAACAGCGGGGAGCTTCCCCTCTCTAAGTGGGTGCACCATGCGGGTTTGGATTGCTTGGCTTCTCTCCAGGAGATAGCCAGCCTTTTGAAGAAGGCCGGAAGGCAGGAGTCATTTCTTTCCACTTTCGTTACTTTTGACCTGGAACTTTAACCAGTGACCATCCAGAGCACCCAGACCAACCTGGGACAGGCAGGAGCTCAGGTCTGAGGCAGGGACAGATGCAGTGGTTGGCCTTACTCTGGGTGTTCTCAAGGCAAACCTCGATTGGCCACTTATCCACTGTATTTATGTTATTTTATTTATTTGTATTTGTTAATTTTATTGAAGGAACATTGCATCATAACATCACATAGGCTTAGAATGTCATCATCCAGGACTTGTGTATAACACAAGTTTGCCACCAACAGTCCAATTCCCTCCTTCCCCAGATAAGGTGAAAAACAAGTTTATTTTTCATCATACCCTTCACCCCTTTTTATTTATTTTATTTTTTTTTAAAGGAAAGGTGCAGGTAGGAAGAGAGAGGAGGAAGAAGCACTTCGTTTTTATTTAGTTGTTCACACTGGTTGTCTCCCCCTGGCCCCGGCAAAACCAGGGGTCTGTGGCCTGCTCCCTTGGAGGCGACTGACCTAACCACTACTCCACCAGGGTGCACTGATCTTCACCCCTTTTAACCAAGTTTACTCCCCCTTTCCCTTCTACTAACCACTAATTTGATTCTATTGGCTAAAAGCCTAATTTTGTTTGATTTACTTCATTAGTTTGGTGGGTTTCCTGAAATACTACATATGAGGAAGCAAATCCTGCCATTTGCAGCCACATGGATGGACCCAGAGGAGTTAATACTTAGATAAGTCAGAAGGATAAGGACAGTCCTCACATTTGTTTTTTAATTCTGAGTTCATTACTCAATGACACTGATCCGTTGCCACATTTCTCGATCCAGGATGTAAAGGAACATTTTTGGAGATGACCACATAAAGCAGCAAGTATGTGCGAAAAAGTGCTGGGAGAAATGTGTAAGGAAAGACGGCACTCTTCCAGCCTCCTCCTGTGGCGCTGGACTGTGGGAGGACAGGCCTTGAACAGACCTTGAAGGCTTCCTTCCATGAAGCTGAATCTTCACGTAACAGGATCTGCATGTCCAGGTGAAACCTGTGCCTCAGTCAGACCCTCTGCAGGAAGGCACAGGCCCTTGGCCCTGCAGCCTCACAGCCTCCCCCTGACCCAGCCAGCTGCTCACGTGTTCGCTCCTCTGCTCCACCTCTGGCTGTCAGAGCCTCCGTCACACTGCAAGACGCACAGCGACGTGGCCTGAGGACTTGACCGGCCTCAGTGACGAGGATTTCTTTCTCAGAATCTCCAACTTCATATATTCTAAAGGGCACATTGAATAAAATATTTACTTTCAGATAGTTTTAGACTTGCGGGAATGGGGTCAAGGCAGCAGAGTGCCTGCGTAACCTCTAAGTGGCATCTTCTTCAGTATGGTGTCTTTGTCACCACGAATGAGCCACTCTTGACACATGCTGAAGTCATGTTCATACTTGATCCACACTGCTTTAGTTGATCCCTAACATCCTTTCTTCCATTCCAGGATCCCATCCTTGACGCTATGTTACCTTTGGGCATCAGGTCTCCTTTGGCCCCGCCTACCCGTGACAGTTTCTCTTACGTTTCTTTCTTGTTTTTGATGACCTTGAGGGGACGTCCCGAATGCTGTAGAATGTCTCTCAAGTGGAATTTGTTGTTGTTTTCCTCCTGGCTAGATTTGGGCTGAGGGTGTAGTAGAGGAAGACCACAGACGTGAAAGACCTTCTCATCACATCCTCTCAGGGGTATCACCTTGATCACCTGGCTGAGGATGTGTCTGCCAGGTGTCTCCCCTGGAAAGTGACACTTCCTTCCATACTATTCCCTTGGAAGGAAGACATGATGCTTAAGGAGAGTGCAGCCACGAGCCACCTCCAGAGGGCAAAGTAAATACAGTAAGTTCTCACTTAACGTTGTGTCAAGTCCTCACTTAATGTGGTTCTTGGAAATTGCAACTTTAAACCACACATGTCAAAAAACTACGTGTCTTCAAATAATGTCATTTTAGTACTCGGCTTTTAGTACTCAGTGTCATTTAGCACTCAGGTTTGCTTTTTCCTCAACAGCGTTATAACAAAACAACACAGAACAAGACGGCATTTTCAGAACTTGCTCTGTATAAGTTATTTGGAATTCTTCTGCATGGAAGAATTATTAACCTCATTTAGATATTTGATCACTAATTTACTAATACTGCAGTTCCTTAAATAATGTTGTTTCCTTCAATTTTGTATCTCTACAACATTGATGAAAAAAAATACTGATTCTTCGGTGGGGCCAGGTGCTCCGCTCCAGTTTCCTCCCACACCAGGTTCATTGTCCACCGTCCCAGTGTGAGCGCATGTGTGCATGTGTGTGTGCATGCGTGTGTATGTGCGCGTGTGTACGTGTGTGCGTGTGGGTATAATGTGCCTCACAATGAAGGGCGCCCTGTCCAGGACTGGTTCCCACATGGCGCTCTAACTGCTGGACAGGGCATGGCTGCCCAGAACCCCAAGCTGGAATAAGTGTGTAGGAAAATGAATGGGAACAAATTATTGTTTAATATTAGAAGTGTTTTGGGTTTTTATTTAGAAGTCTGATGATGTCTTTGAGACCAAATATATGCCATAGGAACGCTTATTTATATCAATTAGCTTCTGATCAAATTGGTTTTTTAATAGATCATTTTGCTTAAAGTTGTAATTTCTAAGAAGTGCTCTTCAAGGTTAAGTAAGGACTTGCTATATTAGCATGGGCCTCATTGATACTTATATTATACTTTGAGTTAGAATCCAGTATTATATGGTTTATTTTGCTGATCAAATGGGTACAATTCTACCATTGGGAGCTTCTTCAGCTGGTTCCTGAGCCTCCTTGACACACCTCCAGCATTGCGCCTTGATGGGGCAAATCCTTACTGTGAAGCCCTTTAAAATGCTCCAGGCTCATCTTGTATATCACAGTTGTGTCAGCCATCCCTTCACAGAGCCCTGGTTCCTTTCTATCGGAGAATGATGTTAGAAGCAAAGTTCTGGGCACTAAATATTCTCATCGCTACTGGAGTCTTATCCCTTCTAGCCCTTCCCAAATGACAGAGCAATGAAATGTATGCATGCATATCAACTTGTGTACGTACACATATCTATACGTGCTTCTACATGCAGCCAGATGCATCTATATTAAGCCAGATGTGAGTTCAGACTGATGTCTCTAACGCTAATCAATGATCATGTACACAACCTAGCCTCCTCCCCTTGTTTATCTGTAAACCACGTTCCAATAGCAAGAGACCTGGCCCAACCACCCCTCATCCATTTATTTGTTCAATCCCAATAGACACACATAAGGGTTTTCTCACTGTAACCCTTACCCCACTGGAAAAGAGCTTTATCAGCTCAGGTACCATGCCTTTTGTCTTTAGTCTTATCTCCCCTCATTCCCAAAGTTATTTAGGTCAGCCCCTTCCTCTCCTTCAGTGAATTTTTCATTCATTTGTAACAGTTAAACTTTGTATTCATTTTAAATAAGTAAAATAGAGTAAATGGCCAAACTGTGTTTTCTTTCAGAAAATCCAAGGCCAACCACCACATCCATCTCTATTTGAGACTTGAACTGTAATATCATCAAAATTCTTTTGTCACCATCTGCATTTCATCCTGGGATCGTCTAGTCTCCTAAATGAGATTTTAACACATAAATTAAGTTCATTCTTTGTGTTGTAAAATTTGATGGGTTTGACAAATGCCTGGTTTCATGTATCCGCCATTATAGCGTCAGACAGAATAGTTTTACCTACCCTTCCTTCCCTGTCCAAGTCTGCCTCCTAGAACCCGCAGCGATCACTGATCTCTTTACTGTCTTTAGGGATTTGCCTTCTCCAAAGTGTCACATAAGTAAAGTCGTATACTATGCCACCTTGTTCAAACTGGCTTCTTTCACTTTGTAATGTGCATTTGACATTCGGCATGCTTTTGCATGGCTCATTCCTTTGTATCACTAAACCGTATCCATTGAATGGATCTGCTACTCTTTATTCTTTCACTTACTGACAAACATTTTGGGTGCTCCCAGTTTGGAGTGATTATGAATAAATCTACTATCAGTATTCACCTACACATTTTTGTATGGTTATAAGTTTTCAAATCAGTCAGATAAATACCCAGGTGTGTGACTGCTCGGTTGAAAGGTAAAACTATTTTAGCTTTGTAAGAAACTGCCGACCTGTCCCCCAAAGTGGCTGCACTGCTTTACACACCCCAGCAACACAGAAGTTCCCATCGCTCTGCATTTTCCCACCAGCAATTGGTATTGTCCCCCTTTCGGATTTTAGCCATTTTGATCAGTGTAGCTGTGTTGCTCTGTTATTTGAATTTGTGTTTCTCTATTGACAAATGATGTTGAATGTCCTTTCAGATACTTATGTGCCATCTGTCTATCTTTGAGGGATAGTTTTTTATTTTTGAATAATTTCAAACCTACAGAAAAGTGGTCTGTACAGTACAAAGAGCGCCATCATTCTTGAACAGCAGCACACCGTACGTACTCTTTCTGCCCTGTCACTCCCTAAAATGGGGTGGGGGGATGTACTTCCTACAGCAAGAACATTTCTCCTGCATTTTACAACATGGAAACTTGGGAGAGTAACATCGAACACAACTAACATCTACTCCTCAGGCTCATTCCAGTTTCACTAGTTTTTTTGATAAGATCCTTTACAGCAGAAGGATGGAGTTGAATTATCAAGTCTCTTAGTCTCCTGCCATCTTTTCCTGATTGTTCTTCAGCCTTTCCTTGAAATTTATGAGCTTGACACTTTCAAAGGCTACAAGCCAGTTGTCTGTAGACTGCCCCTCACTTTGGTTTGAAGGATGTCTTTTCATGCATCAATTAGATTGAGGTCATGTATTTTGGCTGGCAATATCACAGAGGTGACACTGTCCCCTTCCAGTTGATCTTATCAGGTGTCTCCTGACTTCTATTCATTCCATTACTGATGATGTTAACTTGATAAAGGTGTATAGGCTTTTCCAAACTTCTTTACTACCCAAGCACTCTTTTCGGTTCACAATTCATAAAGATTTGTGGGAGGTGCTTTGAGACTAAGTAAATACCTTGTTCCTCATCTACCTCCTCCACTGCCTTGTTCCAGCATCCACTGATAACTCTTGGGCGAACTGATTACTGTGGGAGTTGTGAGAGGATGGTTTTTCCACTCCATCATTCCTTGTGCTCTTGGCATCCGCCTGTAAAGAAGCAGCCTACTGTTCTCCCCATTTATTTATTCATATCCTGCATTTCTATTTTATTCACAGGATGATATTTGCCCCTGCTTTGGTCAATGGCAACTCCATCTGTGTCCTTGGCAAAGTCCCCATCATTTTTAGAGCATGTCCTTATTTTTGGCACATGCTATTCCAGGCTTATCTTGTTCTTTTTATGGAAAATGGTATTTAGAAAGCAAGTTCTAGACCTTAGGGGCGCTCATGGTGGTGGGGATGTCATTGTTCCAGGGACTCTCAGTGAACAGACATGGAAAACATTGAACATATATAAATACATGAAAATACATAAACACATGTATACACATATATATGTATATACACTCACATTTACACCTACATGTATTTTTATATCTCTCTTTAGGCATATAGTAAACCATGAATTTGCACAGATAATTCTAATTTCTAATTAGAATTCTAAAGGGTTCTGTATAAATCTACTAGGGCTGCCATAACAAAATACTATAAAGTAGGTGACTTACACAACAGAAATTTAATTTCTCACTGTTCTGGAGGCTGGAAGTCCAAGACCAAGGTATTGGCTAGGTTGGTTTCCTCGGAGGCCTCTCTTCTTGGCTTGCAGGTGGCCACCTTCTTGCTGCCTCTTCACATGGTCATCACTGTGCACATGTGTCCCTCGTGTCACTCTATCTGAGAAGTTGTTCTGAAGCATCTGGTTCCTTCTGCTTCTCTCGGTAATTTGCACGAAGAATGCACATGATGACATTTTGCCTCTTGGCTAAAGAGAAAGGAAAACTCAAAGACATGTCAAAGGCAGACAAGGCCCATTATGAGACAGAAATAAGAACTTATATCCTTCCTAAAGGGGAAACAAAAATGTTCAGGGACGGTCATGCACCCAAAAAGCCTCCTTTGGACTTTTTCTTATCTTGGTCTGAGTATCACCCCCAAATCAAAGGAGAACATCCTGGCCTGTCCAGGATGTTACAAAGAAACAGGGGAGATGTAGTCTGACAGGGCTGCAGGTGACAAGCAGCCTCAGGAAACGCAATCTGCTAAGCTGCAGGAAAAATACAAAAAGGATATTGCTCTATACTGAGCGAAAGGAAAGCCTGATGAAGCAAAAAAGGGAGTTGTGTAGGCTGAAAGAACAAGAAAATGAAGGAAGGGGATGAGGAAAAGAAGATGAAGATAATGTCAAGTTGTCTAGCACAGTTTTTTTTTTCTAGTCTAGTCTAAAGTATTTAACCCCCTGTACCCAACTGACCCCTTTTAAAGAAAAAAACTGAAATGTAAGTCAGCAAGATTTGTATGTAAAGTGTACGGTGTCTTTTTTGTATAGTTTAGTTAGCACACTACCGAATGTGTCTTGAGTAGCCCTGTCTGGGTGGTATTTTCAGTAGCTCTAACCTGGCCTGGTGCATCAGGGGGGTTGGAAATGGTCATAGAAACGGAAAGCAGGCTCTTGTGGGTGCATACATGATGTTTTTCCTCTTCAGTTGTCTCAGATGCAGCTTCTACAAAATAATTGTTCTGTGAGCGAATCCCACTCTAATTGTAAATATTATTTTATTAACATAAATGGACGTGAGTCACCACAAAGAATCAAATGAAAGTTAGGCAGACTTAGCAGGTCAGGAGCCAAGAGGGTCTGAGGGTGTGGGGGTGCAGGAAGAATTTGAGGGTGCTGCCATCAGAATGACTCTGCACAAGCCATTTTCCTTCCTGAAAAACTCAGATTCCTGGTGCATCTCGGGACTCAGGTGCTGAGCTGGCAGCAGGGGCGTAGACCAGGCAAAGCCCAAGGCCCTGGGCTGCAAATCAGGGTCTGAGGGGGTGGCGGAGGACAGCCCAAATAAATGCATAAATAAATAAAAGTGCTTCTTCCTCCCTCTCTCACACCCTCCCTTCCTTCCTATGCTTCTTCCCCCTCTCCCTTCCATCCTCTCCTTAAAAATAAAATTATGTGTCAGACTGAATCTTTGGTGAGGGAGTAGTTACTGGAATTGTCTTCCCATCAGAGCCCCATGAAATAGGAAAAAAGGCGGGAAGGAAAGGTGGGACCCTGTTGCCCACTGCAGGGCAGGTCCTGAACAGCTGAGAGTTACAAGTCTGGTCCTTGTACTAGTGTCCTAGGACTGCCATATCCTACAGGAACAGGGACCACAAATGAGGTGGCTTAAGCAACCCAAGATCACAGTGTCAACAGAATTGGTTCTTTCTG
The DNA here is from genome assembly GCA_004363575.1 of Solenodon paradoxus. Lineage (NCBI taxonomy): Eukaryota > Metazoa > Chordata > Mammalia > Eulipotyphla > Solenodontidae > Solenodon > Solenodon paradoxus. Next base: position 300,730 of record RJWH01001437.1, read on the forward strand.
AAAGCTATGAGGGACAGATATGTCCCAGGTCTCCTGCCAGCTTCTCAGAGCCTTGACTTGCAACTGGTAGCTCCCCATATCTCTGTATCATCTTCCGTCAATGCAGTCTTATCTCTGGGTCCAAATCTCCCCTTTGTATCCTGATGCCATCATATTAGATGAATGTCTACCATACACCCTCTTAGGACCCCATCTTATCTAACTACATCTGCAGTGACCCTATCTCCAAATAAGGTCACATTCTGAGGGACTGGGGGTTAGGACTCCAACACATGAATTTTGGGAAGGGGAACACAATTCAACCATAATAGTCCTCTTGGGACTTGCAATCTAGCGTCTTAGGAAAAATGAAGTTCCAGAGAGTACCTTTTTCTCCATCCCTGTGTATCTTGCCCAGTTATGCAAGAAACTTCAATATGGACACATCAGAAACTTCAAACTGCTTATCTTCCTGAATGATACCACTCTTCTGTCAATTTCATCTTAATTCACGACTTACAACTAATCCCAAAGCAGAAAAACACATCAGGAACTGACACCTCCTTCTGCTGCTAAGGGACACGTGGGCATCACAGGGTCATGGAATTCCCATGTGACATCCACGCATGCACAGGTGACTGATTTTAAGATATGTGTGGTTGACATTCTGATGAGTCCAATGATTACTAAAGTAAAGTGTTCACAAATTCCTTGACTATTTTCTGGTTTGCTAAATCAACACACAAGAGAAACACGAAAGTCATATGGGAGGTCAGCATTTATGTTGTATATTAAAAAGAGGACTTGTCACTCAAAAAAGAATGGCAATTTCAAAATTTACTGTAAAATTAGAGTAATCAAGACTCTTGGAAAAAGGATTGAAAATAGTTCAATACAGAGAATACAGGATCCTGAAGCAGATATGTATGAAAACAGTTATCTGATAAAGATGTCAAGACAATGCAGCATGGGGGAAGGTCTTCCAAATATGGTGCTGGGACAATTGAGCATTCATAGAGGGGACAGAAATAAAGAGGTGAGCTTCACTCTTGTGGCAGTGAGGTTTCATCAAAGAAGCAGAGCCGCCATGAGTGATCAGAATAGGACTTGGCGATAGGAATTAGGCCTTGCTGATTGTGAGAGGTGGTTACACAGTCGAAGCAAAGCTGGTGCATTTGCTCAGATGTTGGGCCTGAAATCAGCAGGATTGGGACCCAGGAAGATCGGATGGGAGGAGGGGGAAGCAAGAACAGATGGAAGCTGCATCTCTCACCACTGCCGCTCAAGGACATGGACACCCTGCAGAATAGCTGGTGTCCTCTATCCTGGAGCTGCTCGTGCTGGTGCAGGACTCAGAGACAAGGACGGAGCTGGAGGTGCTGGGTGCCTGGCCACTGCCCCAACATTGACAAGGTGAGCCAGCAGCTAAGTGGCAACCAGGTGCCTGACTGGCCCTACACGGGTCACTGGAACTTGAGGGTGGCACTTTTTTTACTTCCAAGTCTGGCTCACTTGTCTCTCGTGCTCATCCCTAACTTCGAACCAGTCAGGGAAGGGAGACATAGTTCCTACTTAGCAAGCTGACACAGGAAAAAGGCTCCATAATGCTTACCGCTAAAACCTTCATTCCACATGGCTCAGAGACCTGCATATAAAGGCTGAAATGGCAAAGTGTCTAAAGGAACACATCAGAGAACACCTTTGAGTACACAGAAATCTAATATAAAACAGAGAGTGCGATAATCATGGAAGAAGAAAACTCATAAGGCAGACTTCATCAAAATTAAAATCCTCTGCTCATCAAACAAGTTCATTAAAAAATGAAAAGCGACTGGGAAAAAAACATTCATAAAACATAATCCTTACTAACGCAATCATAAAAAAGTCAAAGAATGGGCAAAAGATTTGAGAAGACACTTCACAGAGGAGGATATGGTCAATAAGGACATGAAGAAAGTACTCGGCATCACTAGTTAGAAATACAAATCAAGAGTGTGCCCTGTGGCTCAGGCAGCTGTGGCAGCTGGGCTGTGGACTGTGCAAAGCCCAAGGACTTGGATTTGAGACGTGGGGTCCAGGTGAAAAAACCTAACTAATTGAATAAATAGATAAGATGCTTCCTTCTCCCCTTACTTTAAAAAATAAATAAAACCACAATAAGATACTACTATACACCCAGCAGAATGATGAAAATATGAAAGGCTGACAATTCCAATTGTTGGCAAAAATGTGGGGCAATTTCACACATTTTTGGTGGAAAGTATAATGTGTTTGTAACTTGCTTTGAAATGCACACAAATATGGATGGTGAGGTAGAAGTCATTTTCCAAAAAGTGACCACAGCCACATCTCCTTTCCTCCCCGATCATACAAAGGCAATGATAGCACTTCCCATCCTACACATGTAATCTAATTCCTTCCCCTTAAATCTGGTCACTTTGTGATTATTTCTGCCAGTAGAAATGATAAGGTACAACTGACAAAGCTGGGTCAAAAAGTACACAACATTTTGTTCTCTGGAACACATTTACTTGGAACCTTGAGCCATCAGGTAAATTCAATGACCACTATGCTGTAATGAAGCCAACTCAACGGAGAGCCCACATGTGGTCACTGCACATGGTTATTTCAGTCTTCAAATTATTCTAGGCCAGGTGCCAGACACCTGAGTGACAGAGCCACTAGCTCTTTCCAGCTCTTGGCCATCATATCACTCCTGGCCCTAATGAGATTTCCGAACACAACTCTGAAAGTGTTACCTGGGCATATCCTATCGAGAGAGAGGAACTAAAGAAGGAAATACAGAGTTTCAAACAAATTTAGAAGTTATGACTAGTTGAGAACAAAAACAATTTCCCATTCAAGTTTCTTCTGGTAAAAGATTCTCTAAGACACAGCTTCAAGGCAAAGAGCAAATCCACAGCACTGTCAGGGAAACATTTCCGGGATAAAGGTTAAGTCAAGTGCCCAGCTGTAAAACTTTTTTACGACCTCAGTACCTTGTAGAACGTTTGAATCAGACAGAAGCCTGGTTTTTTAAGGCCATTAACAGGCATTTAAGGCAGACCCTCTGTGTTAAACAACAGGATTTCTAAAAATCTTAAGGGCATTTTCCCATAGCAACCTCAGGGGGAGCCCAAAGTAAAGAAACACTCATTCTGAAGAGACTTGGAAGATGGCTTTTGTTTAATGAAGCAGATTACACATGGACACAGAAAAAATCCACAAGGGTTTTAAATGAATTAGGTTAGACTGCAAGGAAAGATGTTTCCAAATGAAAGATGTTTCCCATTGCACTCCCATGCTTTCATGAACAGGAAGTGGGTTCAGAGTGCTACTTAGCTGCAAACTCAAACCATTTCCAACAGAAAAGAATGGATGACGAAGAGGGCAGAGGCATGATCTCAAGAGCCATGGAAAACAACTCCAAGGAAGTGGCAATCTATACACACCTAGATTTCTAAATTGTTATGGTCCAATGTCTTCTATGACCTCCCATCTCCTCCCTTTTTGAAAAGGAGTATCTGTGGTAGTTACCCTATTCCTGATGTGCTCATCTATCTAAGGTAACGGGAGGTGGAAACATTGATAACTGTCCACTCAGTTCGCAGGTCTTCAAAGAGAGGAAGTACCCAAAGAAACACACCTGAGGGAGCTTATTTACACCTGGACCTGATTCAGATGAAAACATCTTGAATTTTGAGCCTGAGCCTGATGCTTTAATGGAATGAGACTTTTGGGAGCTCTAAGGGTGGGCATTTTGCCTAAGAACTGTTAAGACCAAAAGGGCAAATGTGGCATCTCAAAAAGTAGCCACAAGAGCTCCTATCCCACGGGATCTTCTACAAAGCGACCTTACCACTTCACCATTGAATTCTCCTTGAGTGGAATTCTCTGTTTGAATTTATGGTTGCTTCAGCCAATAGGAAATAATGGAGAGCTGGGTTATACAAGCTGGGTTATAGGTGTGCCCTGGTGGCCTAGCAGATAAGGCCACCAGACGCAGTCCACATATATCCCAAAGACCCAGGTTCGAGAGCCTGGGCCAGGGGAAACAACCAAGATGAACAACTAAATAAAATAAATAAATATTTCTTTCTCTTCCTACTTGCCTGCCCACTCCCCTTCATTCCTGTCTGTACCTTTCCTTTAAAAAACAAACAAACAAATAAAACCCCCTAAATTATAGAGATCTTGTTTACCAAAGTTTATACTTGGAGGCTTCCACTTCCATGTAAGAAGTTGATTACCTGGTGGCTGCCATGCTGGGAGGAAGTCCAGACTACATGAGACTGTCATACACAGACTCTGTTGGCAATGCCAGACTGGTGAGAAAATGTGCTTCCATCAAGTCTTCTGAATGGAGGCCACTGTAGAACACTGACCAGCCACCCCACTATGCCCCGTGAGAATTCTTAATTCACGGGATCCGTGCGCATAACACGCTGTATACTTGAAAATGTTTACAATAAAATGTTAGCAGGGAGGGAAGACTAGGAAACACTGAATAATACAAATAGCACACCCTGTATTATAACGCATTACAGGTGCTGGGCCCTCTGCCATATAATTTTATCTTTATTATCTTTTTAAATCTTCTCAACAACTCCCTAGCTTAGTGCTCTTATTTTCTCCATCTTACAGAGGAGAAAACTGAGACTCGGAGGTGAAAGCACGTCTCTAAGGTGACAATGTCTGTCAACAGTTCAAGTGTATGTGATTCCATAATCGTGCTCTTAACATCCTCAGGTCTGCACCACCAGAGCTCCTGCCCACCCTCCATTCACATCTTGCACAGAAAGTCAAAACTGAACAAACGACGTCTAATGACTCCTTACATTGTACTTTCCCAGGATTGGGCTGTACTTTTAGAGAAGCAGGAGAAGTTCTTACTTTAATTCTCTTCCTTTATAGATGGGCTGTCTCCTTCCCAACATCCTGAGCAGTTGCTCACCGTCCTGCAGGTGTGGGGGACTCTAGAGGTGGCAATGAGCTGTCATGTCTATTGTCTCCTTTTGTTCTGACTGTAGGTAGGGCAGGCCCATATTTATGAATGAAAACACTGTGGGTTCTGAGACTGCCAATGACTCTCCCAGAATTAAGGGACAGGTCAGATCTCGCACTCATACCTCCTGGTGCCAAGTCCGGTGTGTGGGATTTGGTTTCTCTTCACCGGTTTTCAGATGGGCATCCAACTAAGCCAAGCTGGGCGACTAAGCTCTGCTTACTCTCAGATGCCGGAGGTCTCCAGGGGTTTTTTCCAGACCATCACGCTTCGATTCAGCATTCCTAGAGGCACAAGCCAGAGAGCTTTTGAATAGAGATGGGTCTGTTGGCTACCTGGCATGCCTCAGTGAAAAGGCCTGCTTTGAATCCAGGTTTTCCTTTTCGCCTCGGGCCTGTGTTTACTCAGACCTCCCACCCGGTGCTTCACTGAGGCCCTAGGGAGGCGGTAGCTAGAGACCTGGGGGGCGCCCATCTTCGAGCAAAGGACCCCCATTCTGCGTAGAGACTCAAGAGAGGAGTCAATGCCTTGTGCGCGCTCATCAGGGTTGCAGGCCGGGCATGGGCCGGTCTCCCTCGTGCCCTGCGCCCACGAGAGCAGAGCTGGACACCCTGCGCGCGCCAGCCGAGCCCATCAGCCCAGACCCGCCTGTAAGCAGCCCCAACCTGAGCTGACAGGCCGGGGCCCCGCTAACAGGCTGGGTGCGAGCCTGGGTCCCGCCGCCACACCCCTCCGCACTAGCGCCCCCTTTGGAGGCGGCGGTCAGAAGCGCTGGAGGGACTGGCCGGAAGCCAGCAGAAACCGATCCCAGATTCCCAGGCCCTTCCCTGCGCTCCCTGCCCACGCGAGGGCGCGCAGCCGGGGGGCCGCTCTGCCCGGCGGCCGGGCTTTCTCCAACCCGGCCGGTACCCCAGGTTCTGGCCCCGGCCTGGGGTCACTGAGCACTCACTCGGGACGATGGGGAGAATGGGGAAGACGCAGCTGCGCCGATTTTGCTTCGGGCCGGAGCGCGGGGCGGGAGTCCGGTTCCTTGGCAACGCGTCCCCGGCTCAATCGGGACCCCAACCCCCTGGAAGGTCTCCCCTCCCTCACGAAGGCTCCACGGAGTCAGAGCCTGGGGACGGGGGCGGAGCCCAGGTGCGGCCCGTGGGCGCGGCCGCGTGGGACGCGGCGGCCCCGGGGCGGCCCCGGCTGCCGGCCAGCTCTTCCCTAACCCCGCGGGCGGTGCGGGTGTGTGGCGACGGGGAGGGCCCGAGGCGGGCGACAAGTCTGTTTCCGCCCGCCTCTGTCAGCTCCGGCCGAAACGAGTCTTTCCGGTGGGGCAGCCCGGCCCGGCCCCGCCCCGCCCGCCTCCCGGAGCCGCCCCGGCCGGCGGCGGGCTCCCGGGCCAGGCCCAAGGTGGCGCTCGTGCGCCCGCGGGAGAGGCCGGGAGATCGAACCGCGGGTTCCCGAGAGCGCGGGCCTCGGGGCCTTCTCCACCCCGCGCCCTGCTCCCGTGCGGTGGGTCCCCGGGGGCACCCTGATGGGGCGGGGAGGAGTTGGAAAACCTGCCTGGGTGATCCTGAGAATCAAGGATCCAGTCCAACCACATTGCAGCTGGAGACACTGAGGCACAGCTTGTTCCAAGGCCTCAGCAGAAATTCTCAAACCACAGGGCGTCGGAGGGAAAGCCTACACGGGCGGGCGGCCTGGGTTTTCCCTGGGGCCTGAGTCCTGCAGGGCTGGGGAAGGGACTCAGGCAGGCCTGCGTGCCCGCTGCCCAGACACTCCCGGCCCGGTCGCCGCTGTGGTCCCCGGTTTCACGAAATTAATGACGAAGAAGCCATTCTTTCCTCAATCGAGTAGACTGTTTCTGGAGATTCTGCAGCCAGCAAGACAGGGACCCCTCGCTGTCCCAGCCAGGCACCAGCATGGACCCGAGGGCATGTTATCAGGAGCCAGGATTTAGAGAAGCACAGGCCCTGTCCTCGGCGGTGGGACAAATGAGGTCAAAGATTGCCAGGATCTGGTTTTTCAAAATCGCAGCATGCTAAGGCCCAGAGGGGGCGTTCCCCCAGGAGTCTTTTATCTGCACAACCTTGAGTTCCACTTGAAATCAGCATTTGATCAAGAAACTTGGTCAGTTTCTCAAAATGCAAAATCAATTGCCGATTTTACTTTTTTACTTGGCATTTCCTTGGGATAGTGTCTGTCCTGGGAATGAAAGATTATCAACTATTGTCTTAAATTCTGCCCTGATTAGCATCCTTCCTCCATTCAGCAGGATTTCCCTGGAGCCAGATCTTTGCAGTTTCAGGATTATGACTTTTTAAAAATATAATTTTGATGAATTTTTATGTGTTCCCCAAATTAGAAAATCCCTTAATTACAGGAGAAAGCCGTTTTCAAAGAGAAAGGGCAGACCTTTAGAGCAAGCCCGGGAGCAATACTTCTTAAAGAAATCTCAGAGCAGACGGGTCCTCAACTGACTGGGGGTGCGGGGGTGGGGGGACCCAGAAAGATCATCTTTTCAGCAATTTATCAGGCCCACCATCTTCCAGTTAATTCTTCGATAGAAAATAAAGAATAAATGAAGGTTTGCTTAAAGTTGCTTATTCTCCTGTAGAGGATTCTAATTTGAGAAAAAAAAAAAAATCTTGGCTAAATTGTTTTAAAATTGGGCTTGGTCGGTAGGCCCTGGTGGAATTATGGTCCAGTCTGCCACTTCTGGCCTTGCATAGTCCACATACACCCCAAGGACCTGGCTTTGCACCCCAGGGTCTGGGGGAATAACCAAGATAAAAACTAAATAAAATTAAAAAAATTCTCCCTCCTCTCTCTTCCTGCCTACTCACCTCATTTCTGTCTGTAACTTTCTTTAAAAAAAAAAAAAAAAAAAGATTGGACTTGGGTGGTCAAATGATAGATGAGGGGAAATTTCTCTTTATGAAAATATTTCCAGCTAACGAATGCAATCCTACTGAATTAATGGATCCAGACATGATCAGCTATGGCTACTAACATTATAAAAAGAGAGACGTTGACTTGATGTGCCTTCTAGTGGAGAAATCCAGCCTCGGCAGTGCAGTGGTCTAGATGCCTTCTATACCCATGTCTCCACACACAAATCGAGCCTGGATTTGACCGAACCTCATCAAGATCAACTACTAATTTATAGGAAATACAGAAGAACAGGGGAACATGTCACACAACCTAATAGGGACATATACCACATGACCCAGATCTGGTGAAACTACAGGGCAAACAACCCGGTTCTTTAATAACTAGTGGCAAGGAAAATAGTTTGTATTTAGATCCTAAATCCAATAAATGGTAAAAAGAAAAACAATGACATCCAGAGGATACTTGTAAATATGAACACTGACAGGCTATGTGATACTCTAAACGTATCCTTTCATCACTGAGGAATGCTCACATTTTGACTATTTTTTCTTAAAGTGTTTTAATATATGTTTCAAGTATTTTGGAAATAGAAGCTAAAGTATTTACAGGTGAACTAGTATCTGGACTTCTAAAGAGTTTCACGCAGAGGTAAGGAAGCAGTGAGGGCATAGATGGCATCAACACTGGACATTAGTTCTGGGCTGGAGTGGTTCATTCTATTATTCCTTACATTTTATTATGTTGGGATTTTGAATTTCCTTATTTTTTTTTCAGAATATTCTCAAACTCAGCATTAAAGCCTGACTGAATGACCTGGGCTGGAGCTCAGGACAACCAGCCCTTGTCTTGCTCTGTAACTTGCGAATGTCCATTCTCACTTCTCCATTCAGAAGCATTATTGAGGCGCTTCTGTCCGCTGGAGCTCCAGAAACTATGGAACTCACACTCTAAGTTAGAAAATAACCACAAAGGAAGCCACCTCCTAGGAGCATGGAAGACTGTGCAGAAGAATTGATGTTTGAAACAAGTCCTGACAGATGAAAAGGCGTTCCCTGGGTGTTGTCAGCTATCTTCTGTAAGACAAGATGGTTAGATGAGATCCACAAGGAGGACCGTCTATGATCATAACCTGCCTATAACCAGTGTTTTCTGCTTTGTGTGTCTCACTGGGGAGTTGAGAAATCCCCACGAGCTTCCTGTACTCCATCCCTTATTTTGTTAGCTGAAGTAATTCAACTTGGTTGTCAGTCTTGAATCCCCCAACTGTATTTGAAGACCAAAACAGGATCATGTTATCCAGTCTATAACCTTCATAGGAAATGGCCTCTTGGACTCACAGACTTATTTCCGTCCATCTAGTTGCCAAGGCATTTCACTTGGCATATAGCCTTAGCTACCCATTTGCTGCTGGTGATGCCTACCCGTGGTTAGAAAACCTGCTGAATGCGCTCTCTAGATATCTTCAACCTTCCCAACTGCTCCTGTCTTCTCTCTCTGCCTGTAGGACATGCAATTAAAGGTACAGTAGGCATCCTGGACTTCGGGTTAACAACTTCATGCTGATAATCCCCCCTAGCAGGTCAAACTTTGTGCTTTGATGTCCCTTTTGTCTGTGTACCATCAATTAGGGCAAAGCTTGAAACGGCAGTGGTCACTTGACAAGTAGTTGACTATATCATCTCTCTTTTGTGAAAAGTATTTTTGTTTTCATTTTCTCAGTTATTATGGAGGTTTGGACTTTAAAAGAATAATTTCTGCTCCCTTTTGTGACTCTGGTGGAACTGGAGTCAAGACCCAGGACTGGGCGGGCGGTGGTGGTGGTGGGATGGCAAAAACAAAAAACAAAAAATAATCTCTGAAACTTTTGGAGAAGTAAAACAAGAATCTTTAAATTTGGTTGCTATATGTTTGTTGAATGATCTTGCTGAGGCTGTGATGTAGTGTTGACTACACTGTCTCCTTAGGGACCTGGAAAGCATATTGCAGTGTTTTCCAGAGTCTGGCAGAGGTCTGAGACTGCCAGGAGCACCCCTAATTCTTGCTGCTATACACCAAGGGTACACTTCACTGTGGGAAAGAATATTGGGGAACAAGCTATGATATATCGTATATTTCCAGTGACTGTTGAAAAATGTCTTACACAATTTAATTAGAATCATTTACTTTAATAGGAAACTACAATTTTCTGCTCTTTCCAATCAGTTGAACCAATTTGTACTTTTTCAAAAACCCACCCAGATGGAATTTATTATGCCAAAGTCAATACCCTAAACCTTCATTTTGTGCTAACCATCATTATAGTTGAGGCATTATGCTAAAGAGATAGCTCAGACCTCTGCTCTGGAACACCAGCTTGGATCAAACCAAACCTCCCACCTCAAACAGCGAAAACAGCTGGATAATTTTAAAAACTGTCTACAAACATCAGAGAACTAGCCAGGCAATGGGAACTTGAGACAAGATCCTAGAAAGGTGAACCCGATATTTGGCATACGTCTTAAATCAGTTTAGGTTGCTATAACACAGTGTTGTAGATTGGGTGATGGGTAACAGACACTCATTTTTCACAGTTCCACAGACAAGAAATTCAAGATCAAGCTACTGGTGGCAGATTTGGTTATTGGTGAAGTTCCTCTTCCTGCCTGGCAGGTTGCTACCTTCTCTCTGAGTCCTCACAGGGTAGAAAGAGGAAGCATGGATGTCCTTCCTCTTCTTATAAGAGCACTAATCCCATCATAGATATTCCACCTTCATGAGTTCATCTAATCCTAATTACCCCCCAAAGGCTCTACTTTCTTATACTGTTACAAGGGTGGGTAGAGCGTCAACATTTGAATTGAGTAGGGGGATGGGGATACAGACATTTAGTTCATAAAAGCACTTTTTTTTTTTAACCTCTTAAGCGTTTACTTCTAGGAGCAATAACTTAAGGATAAGCAGCTGAGCAAAGCTTTGGCAATCTCAGAGAGGCCCTGGTAATACCTTAGGCTTTTGGTTAGGATCTCTGACAGGTGACTAGTAGCAAGAGAAAATCAAAAAAGGACCACTTTTCACAAAGATACAATTTTCACTCAAACTAGATTAAGATAGACTACCTCTACACTAACTGCTTTACAAAGGGAAAAGGAATTCTCAGGAGAAACATTGTCCATGGTATCGTATGGACATGTGGCATTTGACCAACATTTACAAAACATACCAGGAGACAATACCAAATAATCCCTAACAAAGAGAAGACATAGATAATAGAAACTGATCCCCAGGAAAGCCAGGTATTGGCATTATCATATAGAGACTGGAATAACCTCTTTTTGTCTTATTCAAGGAGATAAAATCCAGTTATTCCAATATATATTGGATAATTTCAACAGACTAGAAACATACACAAAACAGCAAATACAAATTGTATAATTAAAACTAAGAACATAGTAGGTGGGTTCAAAGCATATTAGACACAGCCAAAAAGAGAATTAGTGAATTGGAAGCTGTATCAGAAGAAAATATCTGTACTTAAGCTCAAAGAGACAAAATAATAGAGAAAATACAGAAAAAGTATGCCATAGTTTGAACACAATGAAAAGGTTTATCATAAATGTAATTAAAGTACGAGAAGAAAAGGAAGAGGAGGTTGAAGGAAGGAGCACAGGAGGTTGGGGAAAGAGAGAATAGTGCATGGAACAAAAGCAATATTTGGACAGATAATGGCTAGGAATTTCCCAAAATTGATGGAAGACAAAATCTCACAGGTTATAGAGTACTAGGCAGAATAAATACAAAGAAAACCACACCTAGACACATCACAGTAAACTACTAAAACCAAAAGAATAAAAGATAATCTTTGAAGCAGCCAAGTAAAATGACCTAACTTTCACTACAGCTACCACAGGATTGACAGTTAACTTTCGAACAGAAATTATGAAAGTCAGAAAACAATGCAGTAAAGCATTTACAGCATTGAAAAGTCAATCGAGAATTCTATAACCAATTTTTTTTTAACTCATCAAGAATGAAGGTTAAATGAGAATGTTTTAAAATATAGAAAAAATTGAGAGCGTTTGCCACTAGCAAACATGCACTAAAAGAAAAACTAACAGATGTTCTCAGATAGAAGGAAAACGATCCCAGATAGAACTTCAGAAGTGCAGAAAGAAGCAAATGCAGAAGCAGCTGAGAGGGTAAATCTAAATGAATATTGACAAAAATAATGTAGCATTTTAAGTAAAGTACACATAGAAAAAAATTAACAAAATATGTGTAAAAATTAAAGTGTGATACTCCCTGGTGGAGCAGCAGTTAGGTCAGTCGCCTCCAAAGGACCAAGCCACATACCCCTGGGTTTGAATCCCATTCCCCGGAGGGAAGCAACCAGTGTGAACGACTAGATAAAATAAAAAATAGAGATGCTTCCTCCTCTTCTCTCTTCTTGCCTTCAATCCAGCCTGTACCTTTCCTTTAAAATATTTTTAAAAAGACTTAAAATGCATGACAACAGAACAAAAAGTGATTGCTAAAACTGTTAAAGTCCTTGCAATTAAGAACTAGTAAAAACACGAATTTACTTTAGGTTTTCAGTAAGTTAAAGATGCATGTTGACGTCTGTCTGTCTGCTCGGACTGCCGTCAGAACTCTGGAGAGAGACAGACATTCCCAGAGAGGACGTCACTCACAAGGGAGTGTCGGCTACAGCAGTCACAGGGCCCAACAGGAGAGAATCCCATTCTTCCTGGAGAGTTCCCTTGTTCCTTCTTTTCTTTCTTCCTCCAACATGTATCGAGCTCTATTATGTGCCAGACGAATCAACACTTTTTTCTATACCTAAGACCTAAATTCTTTCCAAAATACGATGGCAATTTTTTTTAAAGGGAAGGTGCAGGCAGGTAGGCAGGCAGGAAGAGATGGGAGTGTGACCGTGGGGTGGGCTTTTTTGTTCTTGAGGTGAGGACTTATCCCAAGACACTGTGGCACATCACCAGGACCCAGGAGAAGCAAAACAAACAGAAGTTTTATTGGCAAAGTATCAAAGTGAAAATAAGGGTGGAAGGTGGAATGAGTTTCCTCTGCAGAGTGATTTTAATTAGCTTAATAGCAAAACCACTTCCCAAAGTAACTCTATAGGAAAGCAAACTCTGTTATATGATTTGACAATGAGTAGCTTACAATGATTAGCTTTAGATACCACCAAAGACCCTTGAAAAGCAGTCGGGGTACTCCCCCTTCCACTCAGAAGACAGGCAACTCGTAAATCCCCACCTGCCAGGCTTCCCAGTGAAAGCACGGCAAACGAAATCTGACTCAAGAAAATGTATAGGTGGCTAGAAAGAGCAGATGGAAACCTCCCATCCCAGAAGTGGGATGACAGTGACAAAACCAAAAGAAGAGATGTAATAGTCTCCTCTCTGCTCTAAGGCCATCCCATTAGGGCTGAGACACTGGAGAGCTTTCTCTAGGAAGAACACAGCTAAGACAGCTTCCTTTCTCACCTTCCTCCTCACAGACGGGCAGGGGCTAAGTTTCACTGGTAAAGCAATGTGGGCAAAGCAAGGACAGAGTGGCACAGTGTGAGAAAAGTGAGAGCAGAGTGGCAACGTGAAAATCAAGGTGAAGAGAGCACAGCGGCAAGGGGTGAGGGACAGTAGTTCCCAGAGAAGTTGACCCCAAGTTCTAGCAGAGGTGCTGGCTGAGTCCCCACCCTTGGCTCCACCTGGGGGCATTTGGGGGCAGGTTTCTCCCTGATTGCCCACAGGGGTCAAAACCACAAACGTTTTATATAATGAGCTGGATTCGCCAAAAGGTCAACCCTGCTCCTTCTGATTGGTAAGTTCCCTAGCCTTTAAGTTGATTAAATAGGTCCCAGTTTCTGTGACTTTTTTCTTGTTTTTCAACCTTCCCCCATTCCCTACTCATTGTTAACCGCTACCTAACAGGAAGAAGAAGCACTTTTTTTCTTTTATTCAGTTGTTCCTCATCGGTTGTTGTCCCAGCGCTGAGTCTTGAACCGGGGATCCTGGGATGTATGTGGACTGTGCCTGTATGTTTAATCCGCTCGGCCACCAGGGTATGCCCCCAAATACTGTAACATCTTAAAAGAAAGCGGGGACAAAATTCAGGAACTTTGTGAAATACCTCTAAAATTAAGAGCAAAAGTAGAAAAAGGGGGAAAGGAAAACAATCTTTATAGAGTCCCATTGTCTGTTATCTCACTGACACCTGTAACAACCTAAATGGAAGATATTGCTACACTTTACAGATAAGAAATTAAGGCATAGAGATTTTAACTAATTTTTCCTGAGCTTACAAATTGAGGAGCTGATTTTCAGATGCCAAGTCTTTGGATACTTGCTCCAGTTTTCTTCTCAGTATGCCAGGCAGCTGAGAAGTAGCTTTCCTGGACACTTCCTTCCATACTCATGGAATCTTTGGATTTGGGAGTAGCATTTGTGATGCAAAATGAGGAACCCATTTCAGGCTCTGTGTCAACTATTCTGTTGGGTTGGAATGCCCAGATGTCCCAGGTGAGGGTAGAAGCTGGTGCCTCCTTCACTCTTTGCTCACACCTTGGCCTCCTTATCTTTGGAATTTGACACCAGCCTTAATCTCCTGGCAGGTAATGAGATGGAGCACAGGAAGGTGAGTGAAGGACTTAGTCCTTGTAGGTAATCCTTAGGTCATCAGGGTCCTGGCATTTGTTAGGCAATTTACAGGTCCCATATTTGAACTGGTAGCAGCAGAGATGGCTTCTGGAACAGGTGCTCACCTAGTCCTTTGGCCTGAGACGGTAGCTTCAGAATTAGAAAGGAGAAAGGAGAAGAGAAGACCGTTCATCAGTATCTTCACCTGCCCAGACTGTCATTCTAAAATACTACAGATTAGGTGGCTTAAACAAGAGAAATTTATTTTTTCAAAGTTCTGGAGGCTGAAAGTGTGAGCTTAGCACGCCTGTTAGTGGGGCTCTGGTGAGGGCTCTCGTCCTAGCTTGCAGACCACCACCTTCTTGACAAAGGGAACAAGTGCTCAGCTGTCTCTTCTGAGAGGGGCACTAATCCCTTCACGAGGACCCCATCCTCATGATCTCATCTACTCCTGATTACCTCCCAGAGACCGGTCTTCAAATATCATCACATTAGGAGTTAAGTCTTCAACACAAGAATTTAGGGGACATAATTCAAGTCATAGTGGTTGGTTTTTGCCTTCAGACATTGCAAGTTAGAGCTCCTCTGCTCTCTGTTATTTTTCTTCTCTGTCTTTTCAGAGGTCCTTTGGCAGGTGCAGAGGCACAGATCAAGCGGGGCCACTTGCCTCTATGAAAAAATGGCCCCAAACATGCTTTTTCTCCATGCTTTTTTCCCAAGTGAGTTCAGTGTAGGTGACCAGATGTCCCTGATGGTGTTGCCTGTGTGTCCAGACATCTGAAAACCTAAGGCTGCTGCTCCCGCCTGAAGGTCAAGTCATTGATTAAACAGCCTATCTATCATGGAAATCTCCTCAAATTAACTTCTTTTCAAACTTTCAAAGTGTGAATCTTGTAGGTTCAGCTGCTAAAAATTAAGATGCTATAAAGGCTATTGCCCCATTTCCCCTCAAATAAACTTAGTTCATTCCCCCTCCCCAGCCCCACTGCCTGCTATTCTCACTCAGGAGACCCCAGTTACTAGATCTTTCTATGTGGGATTCAAACATCCAGCTTCTGTGTGTTCTCGGGCTCCACATGGAGGCGCAGATGGCCAAGCCTCGTCCTGCCTCCAGCGCTGGCCCTGCACTGTGAGGGGAGAGCTTCCAAGCGCAGTGCTTCCAATGGGCTGAAGATTTCCTAGTGCTTGACTGATGACTGCTTATGAATGACCTAGACCTAGACTTCTCCCTGACAGAATGCCAGCCTTGGTGTCTGATTGGCGATGCCCCTGCTCCATTTCTTAGTGCCCCAAACCATGGCCAACTCTCCATGACTCCCTTCTGCACACAAACCTGTGTCCTGGGTCTTCCTGGGATCTGAGTCCCTCCTCCCTGCCCTATGGAGGTGTCCTTATGACCACACCTGCCAGGTAGCTTGCGAGGAGGCCAGTGAAGCCTGCAGAGAGGGCAGCGGGTGGGGCACGTTTGGCAGAGCTGAAGGGCAGGGTGTGGGTTACTCTGCTGTGGCCTAGAAATCAGGTTTTACAAAATGGTCCGGTAATGCATGCTCTCCCAGTCCCTGGAGTTCTCGGTGGGATGACGGATTCACACAGAGCTTAGCTATAAAACCAACCCTTCCATTCTGACTGTTCAGCTTTGAAAAGTATCACGAAAGCAGCTCAATCAAACGAGCCCATGTCAGGAGGTACTCTGGGGCAAAAACAAGGACTGTGTGTGTGTTTTCTTATTTAACTCTTACAGCCACCCGGTGGAGCACAAAATGCTGTTTCTGAAAACCAAGACTCAGAGAGGTTAGGTAACCTGGCCACAGTCACACAGCACATCCATGGCTGGGTAGGATTCAAACCCAACCTGCTAAGGACAAGGCTTATGTGCCTTCTGTTGCTCAAGGGAGGGGTGGAGAAATGACCTTTAGGAAGATATCTAGCCGTTTTTTCTTTGAAAAAAATGCAATCGCTCAGCAACTTTTCAAGGATGACTGTATTTCACAACTTTGTAGACTTCGGCAAAGACAGAACACACAGGACAAAGGGTGGTGGCAGGAGCACCCTAACAAGTTAACAAACCAGCCTGGTGGGAGGTGGTGGTTCTCCCAGCCACCCTCCCCTTCCCGCCCTTCAATGCCTGGAGCTGTCCCACCACCCCCACCCCAGGTGTGGAGCTCTGCTTTGACACCCCTGGGCTGTGCCCACACACGGATCTAAGTAACCAGAAAATAAGCCTTCGCCTTGGCCAGGGCCAAGGGGTACTTTTGCTCTAAACAGCACCTTCTGAGACCCAGGGCCCCCTCCTGCAGGGCTGACACCCTAAAAATCAGACCAGGTGGTGGTGGGGCGCTTCTCACCCACCTCTTCTGGGACAGAGCAGAAATCTCCACTCCCAATCTCGGGACCAACTCAACTCTTCCTGTCTTCCTTCCTCGCTGCCTCCCAGCCCAAATGCCACCCTGCCCCTCACCCCAGGTCTTCTGACTGCTGGCAACCACAGCTAGCCAGCCACCACTCCCAGCGTCCCCGCCACCCCCGCGTGGCGCAGGGCCAGACTCTCTGACAGCGGCCGGCCTGATGGGCTGACATAGCTGATTGAAGTTCCCGTTTCCCTGGTACAAAGGCAGCATAATTAATCAGGCAGTAATGAATTCTGGTACCACGGCTTGTCACCTCGAGAGATAGGTGATCTGAGAGGGCCGGAATTCAAAAGAGGGAATCAGGTCACCATTAGGATTTTTGAGTATTAACTGTTAATATTAAGTGGAAGATTTATTGACATTTGACCAAAATTTATTGGTCTCTTGCTCTCTCTCTCTGTGTCTCTCTCTGTCTCTTTCTGTTTCTCTGTCTGTCTGTCTGTCTGTCTCTCTCTGACATGGCTCTCGGGTAGGGCACCCACCTGAGGCTTTCTCAGCTCAGGATGGGGCTCTCTACTTCTCAGTAAGGGGACCTCTCCCTGTCCCTGCCCCCACACCTCACCCCCAAGAATGATGGGTGAGAGGTGCACATGGGAGGAGCATCTTGACCTGAAAAAGCCTCAGGTACCTCCACTCACGCCTCCCACCCCCCAGGACTTAGGTGATGGACCAGGGGTGCATATACTGTGGAGGGTGTGGGAGTGGGTGGGGGTGCGGGTACTATGGTGGGGCCCTGACTCCAGGGGGTAGTCAGCCCAGGAGTACAGCTGGGATCACAGCCAGGTGCAGCTCAAATCCCAGTCTTCCCAAGGCCCCAGTGGGAGGTTTGGGGCACAGTGTGGAACTTGGCGCTATATCTGTAATGTAATGGTCTGCACGCAAGCATGATTGTGGGTCATGTTGCTTAGGACTTGCACACAGTGGGATCAGCTCTGGCGACTGCAGGAGGAGCCCCACAGAGCCCGGCACCTTGGGCCAGCTCGGTCCCAGGCAGACGCCACAGCTGACTGCGGAAGTTCTGCTGGAGCAGGACTGAGTCCCCTGACCTCCAGGCGTGTCTGGTTAGTGCCACCGCATGTCACCACCAACTTTGGATCAGCAACTCCAAATCTCTTGAAAATACTATGAAAGCCTCACAGAGGAGGCTATATTTGATTCCTCTTGAAGGAATGTGTCAAAGTCACAAGTGCGACCTTAAGACGTCGTGTCCCCCGACAAAGTGAGTGGATTTGATTCCAAGTGCTGTGTGATTGTGGCCAAGTTACCTAAACTCTCTGAACCTCAGTTTTCAGAGAGACAGCAATTTGTACCTCACAAGTTGGTTGGGAGGTTAAATAAGATTCCATGTGTCTGGCTGGGAAGAATCAACATCAACAATTAAAATGACCATCTTACCCAAAGCGATATACAGATTCGATGCACTCCCCATTAAAATTCCATGGGCTTATTTCCAGGAAATAGAACAAAAAAATCTTAAAATTTGTATGGAACAACAAAAGACCCTGAATAGCCAAAGTAATTATTAGAAAAAAGAATAAACCGGAGGGATTATATTCCCAGACATTGAACTACATTGCAAAGCAGCAGTGATCAAAACAGTATGGTACTGGAATAATAACAAAGGCACAGATCAGTGGAATAGAACTGAATCACCAGAAACTGACCGACTCACATACAGTCAGTTAATCTACGACAAAGGATCCAAAAGCATATGATGGAAAAAGGAAAGTCTCTTCAACAAATGGTGTTGGGAAAACTGGACAGCCACATGCAAAAGAATGAAACTAGACCACTCTCTAACACCATTCACAAAAATTAACTCAAAATGCATTAGAGACTTGGACATAAGACCACAAACCATAAAGCTCTTAGAAGACAACATAGGAAAGACTTTTCACGACATCAGTTGTAGAGAAGCCTTTGGGGATTCGACTCCACCATAAAGAGAAACTAAAACAAAAATAAACAGCTGGGACTACATCAAACTAAGGAACTTCTTCACAGTGAAAGAAACCATCACTAAAACCAAAAGGAAACCTACTAACTGGGAGAAGATGTTTGCATTTCATATTTTTGACAAAGTTTTAATATCTAAAATATACAAAGAACTCATGACTCGATAACAGAAAAATAGGCAATCCAATAAAAAAATGGGAGGAGGAACTGGAGAGATACTTTTCTGAAGAGGATATACAGATGGTCAACAGGCACATGAAATTATGTTCCTACTCCCTAGCTACTGGGGAAATACAAATCAAAACAACAATGAGATATCAGCTTATACCTGAGAGACTGGCCATTATCCAAAAGTCTGGAAACAACAAATGCTGGTGAGGAAGTGGAGAAAAGGGAACGCTTTTGCACTGTTGGTAGGAATTCAATTTGGTGCAAGCCCCAGGGAGTACAGTTTGGAGAGTCCTCAAAGAGTTGAAGGTGGAAATCCCATATGAGCCCATCATTCCACTATTAGGTATTACCCCAAAGATACAAAAACACTTATTCACAGAGATTTATGCACCCGCATGTTTACTGCAGCCCTATTCATAATAGCGAAGAACTGGAAACTACCTAAGTGCCCAAGGTCAGATGAAGGGACAAAGAAGATGTTGTACAAGTACGCAATGGAATACTACACAGTCCTTAGAAGAGATGACATCCTGTCATGTGAATCAACTTGAATGGCTCTAGAGGGGATTATGCTAAGTGAAACAAGTCAAAAGAAGAAAGATAGATACCAGAGGACCTCAGTCACAGGAGGAACATGAATAGATAAAACAAAGGAACAGATGAAATAAAACCAACCATTGGACACTTACAATAAAACTGAGGTTACCAGTAGGGAATGGGGTGGTGTTGGGGGAATGGTGGCGAGCCCACTGGACAGGGGTGAAGAACACTTGGTGATTTGGTAGAGGGCCGGATATGTTGACATAGCTAAGAAATGGGGAACTTATATATAGGAGGCTATTTTAATGTGCAGAATAATTACTAATATATATAATATGTGTATATATTACATATACATATGCATATACGTAGTCCCTCTGTGGTGCTCAAGGTGGGAAAGAAAGCAAGTGATGATGTGAGAAGACAAACTGCTATTTGTTTATTATAACGGGCAAGGGATGTGAACAGGCAAGTCACAGGAGAGGCATGGCTAATGGCTCATATATTTATTATAAAAAATAGATGTTCCATTCTTCTAACTCTTAAAGGAAATGCAAATTAATAGCGTAGCATTAATCACCCATCAAATGGGCAAAAATGTATAATCCGAGCATCTCGGGTACCAGCGAGGATGACGGTTCTCAGGGGCTATGCCCTGTGTAGTGTTGGGCCTGGCACTGTCCTTTGGAACTAGAAACATGCACAGCCCAGAATTTCCCTTCTGCTGTGTCTGCCCTCAGGAAACAAGGTTGTGCACGGAAAGAAAACGTGGCAGCAGCCTTGGGCATAGCAAAAATCTCAGTGCCCATCAAATACTGAAATGCCTAAATAGACTGAGGCATCTTCACTACAGGGGGCCTCACGCAGCACATTTAAGAAACTGAGATGGACCTATATGTATGCAAATAGATCTCTAAGATGTAGTGTGGAGTGAAGAAAAACAATCCACAGATCGACAGAGGTGTACTTTATGTAAAAAGTGTCCACAAAACCCATCAATAACAAGCAGTACTTTAATGGAGTTCAATGTGTGCTGCACAATCATGGGAAAAAGTCAGGAAGAGGAGACACAGACTTCACGGTTACCTTTTAGATGCAGGGAGCAGCCATCGATCTAGGGGCCCATGAGGATTTGAGCCTTCTTGAGCATAGGTAGGTTTTTTGAGGTAAATGGGTGAGGGTGCCCCATGCATAATGGCGTTTAACTATTTTTGTTTAAAGATTTTTCTCTTTAGAGAAAGGAAGCAGGCAGGGATGAAGGCGAGTAGGCCAGCAGGCAGAGAGAGGAGGAAGAAGCATTTATTTATTTTGTTTTTCATTTTGGTTGTTTCCCCAGGGGTTGTTGGAGGTGTCAGGGAAAGAGCGAGTTTGGGCTGGGGTATTGATCACTCTGTCCTTAGCCTGGTTGTCTTTCCTGTGGGCGGAGAGCATGACAGGCAAGATGCATTTCTTGATATTCGCTTTCCAGCTGGGATAACCCACACTCCTAATCTCCCTTTCTGCTGGAAAGCTGTTTATTCCAATGCTTGAAAGGGAAGTCTGGGCTCTTTTTACCTAAGGACTCAGAATTAAAATCAGTGGTACTGCTATTGACCCCGTGAAGGAGTCATTCAGAGGAAGTGGACTCTGGTCAACAGGAACCTGCCTCTGCTGGGTCATACTCTGGGGCCCTCAGCGACAGGGCCACAGACTTCTGGGGCAGAGGGAACAGGGTAGTGGTGGCAGTGATAGTAGGGACCCTTAATTCGAGCCACCTGGTTGGCCCTCAGCCCTGGGCTCAGCCTCCCTGCACAGAGCTAAGCCAGCACTTGTACGAGAGAGTGAAACCAAATTTACATGCAAGGCTCTGTGTCATGTGGGCTTTGGAGTGCAACCTGACTTCATATCCCAGGACATCCCTCTGGCCTATGTGTGTAACTTTGAGCAACTACAGATTTCCCATCAGGGTTGCTGGGAACTAAGAAAAATACAATGTCAGGCTCCCCCCTGCTCCAGGAAGGCCACAGAGAAGGGTGGCAGTGACTGGAAAGGTGCAAACACGACACCTCCTCCTCTTTTCAAGACCTTTACAGATGACCAAACCTGTATCTGTGGTTTCTGCTGCTTCTTAGAAGAATTACGCTGGTGTGATACACAAGTTTTTCTCTGTTGAGAAACTCTATTTTAACTCAGTAACTCTTTCATCCTGGGTTTCTTAAAGTGGCAGTTTTATTGTTTCAGAAATCTTTATAAAGGGCTAAGACCTAAGAAGCAAGATTCTAGTCAGCCTGGACTGGGAAGGGCCAGGAAAGAAACTGCCTCCATTCCTGCATAAGGGAGGGGCGCTGGGAGAAACCTTGCTCCCTGGCTAAGGTGGCTGGTCCAGGCCGGACCCCTGTCCGCTTGGTGGGGCCTCTGTTTGCTCTGTGAGGCCAGGACCAGGGTGAGGTGAGCAGGATACTTATGTTGGGGTAAAATTTGAGGAGGAGTCTGGCATGCCCTGGTGGAGCAGTGGTTAGGTCAGTCACTTCTGAAGGAGCACAGGCCACATACTGCTAGGTTCGAGCCCCAGGTCTGGGGGGAACAACAAGCGTGCACAATTAAATAAAAATAAAATGAAGATACCGCTTCAGTTCTCTCTTTCTGCCTGCCTGCCTGCTTGCCTTCATCCCTGCCTGCACCTTTCCTTTAAAAACTAAATTTAAGGAGTCAAAATCTCATTCATCAAGATAAATGATATTTTTATATAATCTGAAAAAATAAAGATTAATGCAAAAAAAATCTATGATGAACAAAATGTCACCACTTTCAGCCCAACTTACCCATCCAGCCAGTGACCCTCGGCTCCTCATATTCCCTTCCTGGGCTCCCCTGGGCAAGCACAGGTGTGCTGGGGTCTAGGTGTGCTCAGGTCCAGGTGTGCTCAGGGCAGCGCTCTGTGGATTTGGCCTTGTGTCAGCTAGGAAACCTTTCTGGACAACTATCTTTTGAGTATGCATATTAATTAAATTTTACATTAATATGTTTCTTTTTTTTGGTGAGTCTATTGAGAAAATGAGATTTAAATAAAACGAAATATGGAAAGAAGAGATAAAGCAGATTTGAAGACTGTTTTAAGAAGGATTTCTACTTTCTAATGTCTGCTGTTTCAGAAAATAGCCAAGGGTTTGCAAAACTAACAACAATATGTAAGTGCCTTCGCTTTGCCTCAACGATACCGCTGTTTTAAACGCAGTCTCAAGGGCACACATGTCTGCTCTTCTAGGACCTGAGCGTTTTGAGCACCTGGCTTGAAAGCTCAGCTGATTGGGTCTCAGGTGCACACCCACATCAGTCTGAGGGTCCTCCCTCCAGCCCTGACTGGGGTGCTGAATGCCCAGCCACGGAGGGTTGCTTTCACCCAGGAAGAACATGCCTGCAATCTAGCATCCAAAGAAAGGAAGGGGGTACCTATTTCTGGAAGTTGAAAGTCATGTGATTGAAGCCATACTTATTGCAATCAAATACATTAATATCAAAACAGAATGAGAATACCACCATATGCATTTGTTGTGCCATTCTACTTTATTTTTTATTTTTAGGGAAGGTACAGGCAGGAATAGAGGCGAGTAGGCAGACAGAGAGAGGAGAAAAAGGCATTTTATTTTATTATTTTTATTTAGTTATTCACACTGGCTGTTTCCCCACTGGATCCCAGTTCCTTGGGATGTACATGGACTGCACTCCTTTGGAGGCAACTGACCTAGCCACTACTCCCCATTCTAAATGAAAAAAAAAAAAAAAACCAGTTTGCGTAAACTGTTCAAAGTAAACTGTTTGTGGCCAATTATGTGTGGTTTCTGCTGAGGGGGGCCCAGGTCTATCAATGAGGACATTGGGCGGCAGGGGTAGGGGGAGACAGAGGAGGACCCCATGTCCAAAAGATCCAGTATGGAGGCTGGCAGGTGGGTTTCCTTTCATGTGTCCAGGTAATATGGCTTTTGAAAACTGGATTCTCTAATTTGTTATATTAGTGATATTCTTTAAATTGTTACTAAAAAAGAATGCCATGCAAGGTAAAATCCTCTTTGTCCTTCCCTTTATCTGTGGACTTCATTTTAGAATCACTCCGTTTTCAGCCCCTTGGTTTTTGTTGTGTTGCCATAAAGTAACTTTTCTGTTCAACAGTATATTAATGCAGAATAGAAATAAAGATGCTTTAAAAAATTCTTTCAAGCACAAAAGGAGATGGTTTTCAACAGATAATTTTACATATTTACATATTTTACCTTAAGCATTTTGTAGTCTCTGCCTACTGGTGAATGGCTCAGAGTTTACACTCTTTTAAAATGAACTCGTTTGCCTTCTAAGCCATTGCAAAGGACGGAAATGAATTCTAACTTTTTTTTCACTTCATTTTCGCATCTTCACATTTCCTTATTTCACATGGTTTAAAATAAAATGCCTGCAGCATTATTTTTCCTTTCTCAAGAGCAAAGTGAATGTGACTTTTCCGAGGGGGTCACAGGATGCCCGGGGGCCCGTGGGTGCTGCTGGACTGCTGCCTGCTTTCAGCTTGACTGAAGGGCTTGTCAGAGTTTTCATCTCCTAAGAAAAAAGCCCCGGGCACTGGCCAGAAGCAGGAGAAGGCAGCAGTATTAGTCCCACGCTGGTTCTTTCCCACTGACATCAAATCCTGAGGTTTTAAAATTAATCCCACACAAAGACAGCCCTTCATTGTGGTGCCTGTTTGAAATTAGACTAGCAATAATGACCTTTCTAAGATGTCTTGCCGTTAAGCTAGCCCCCTATTGAAATTGAAAGGCTGCTGGGGGGCGCGGTCCCCAGAGCAGGGTGAGATACCCCAGCTGCCCAGTCAAGGTGACTGTTTGGATTGGCCTGGGGTGCTGCCGGGAGGCAGGCTGTGGCCACCAGCCCAGATGGCCAGGCTGCCTCCTCGGGTCCCTGTGACCCAGAGCCACCACCGCTCCCCAGACCTGAGCTGCTGACCGTCCCCAGCTGAGAGCTGCTCTTCCCTCCAGGTCAAATGGATTCCTTGTGTTCTCACCAGCATTTTTGTGAGAGCGAACTGGAGACAAAAGGAACTAAAAGTGAACATTAGCAAAAACAAGGGCAAAATAGGGCTTCCCAGGATGAGAAGCCCCCACGGGGCACAGAACAGGCAGCAGAAAACCCCCGCTCGTCTTGCTGGCTTTGCACAGTGAGGTGATTTTTCTTCCCCACCACACTGTGGCTTCCACAGCAAACTGCCTTGGCTGGAATGTGCCTGGAGTCGGGTGCGGTTAGGAGAGCCAGCCCGGGGTCCAGCCGCTGGCTCTGCCCTCCGAGATGGGGACACCGCAGTCACCCTCCTCCGGGCCCCAGACACTCATCTCCAGTCTCTGCAGCACCTCTGGGCTCTTCACAGGCTGACTAAGAAAACAGTTCTCGGAGAGAACAAACATTACCTGCAACATCCCAGCACATGAATAGTAACTGAGGAGTATTTAGAACTTATGTGGTTTGAATGTGACCTTCTTACCAGACTAGACCGGAATAACAATTTCATTATTCTCCATCACTGCTATGCTTTTAAATAATTAGATATTGTAATCATTTCCATCAGCGACTCCACTCAAAGTCCTGTTTCAGTTAAAATGGTCACTGTGCCACCGTGGCCGGCACGTGGGCCTTGGGTCTTTTAGAAACAGAAAGTACGCTTTAAGCATTCTATTCTTCATGCTGCCCACTGGAGCTGCTGCTCTATTTTCCTGGCGTTGTGATCTGGAAAAGGAGTCTGCAGTGTTAGATTCTGAGAGGCCAAGTACAGCGTCCTCAGCAA
The DNA here is from genome assembly GCA_004363575.1 of Solenodon paradoxus. Lineage (NCBI taxonomy): Eukaryota > Metazoa > Chordata > Mammalia > Eulipotyphla > Solenodontidae > Solenodon > Solenodon paradoxus. The sequence continues at coordinate 326,101 of RJWH01001437.1, forward strand.
AGGTTTTCTCTCATTCGAGTTGCTGCTTTTAACCCTTGGCAGTGTTTTTGAAGAGAAGCGGCACATGCAGACGGCCTGAGTATTTTGCAAACAACCAACGCTGATTTCTGAAAAGAGCACTTTTTAGCGTGTAATGGTCTCTGTCAAACTCCTTTCTCTGCTCTGGGTGCCGGACAACAAGCTGCCGGGGTCTGGTGTGGGCGTTTGGAAACTTAGAATGACGCCTCTTTCTCTGTTTTCATCTTTTACCTCTTCTGAGGCAGAAGGATCAGAAGCTCACAAGGAAAACCGATGCCCTTTCCCGCAGCGAAATTAACCAGAATCACGTGGAAAACAATCCAAGCCTTGTAGGAAAGGGGAGCCATTAAAATGTGCCCTGAGCGATGGGCTGCACCCAATCTTGCAGGCTGGCGCTCGGCACGGCAGACAGGAGGCAGCTCCCCGGGATGAGGAGCCTTGTTGCAGCGCCACAATTAAAATCAGCTCCTCTGCCAAAAAATAAAAGGGAGGAGGGAAGAAGGAGAACATCAAAGACAGATTGAAATGTGTAGTTAGTAATAAGAGTGGTCTCCTCTTGAACCAAAGCCTGCAGCGATTCATGGCCCCCTTGTTAATGAGAAATTTTGACCTCTGGTTTGTAAGTTAAACTTGTAATCCCAGCTAATGAAGTAAATCACTTCCAACTTGATTCCGTTGTTCCCTGACTGCTTTGCACACTGGGTCTGAGAGTGAGGCTCTAGGTACACACACACACACACACACACACACACACACACACACACACACGGAGGAGAAATAGAATTATTCTGTGACTGCAGAGTGTCTTGCATGTCGAAGATGTGCTTCCAGTGATACTGCAGGCATGTCTCGTGGGCCTACCTCTGCATGATTTCATGGTAACCTGTGTGTTGATGAGAGAGAGTCCCTTAGAGTCTGGGTGATGCCACAGGACTGCATGACATGGTGCAGGGAGGTAAGTGGGGACCCTCCACTGTATTTCTTCATTTTATTTAGCAAAGAGAAGGCACCTTCCTCAGCATCCTGACAACCACAGGTCACTCAGGCCATGGTTTTGTCTAGCGTAGGACAGATGCATATTTGCGGAAGAGATGCTGTTGACTGGAGAAATGACTGTGTGGGTGATTTGGGACTCTGAAGGCAGAAGCCTCAGCTAAGGAATGTGAGAACGGCAGGGCCGAGGAGTCTATGAGCTGACTGACTTCCGGTGTCCTGAGAACTAAAATGGTGGGGAGAAGGAAAGCCATTGTAGGAAAGCAGATGAGGCTGGGTCACTGAGGGGCGTTCTTCTTAGAGCGATAGATTATCGACGAGAAAGGGGCTGAAAAAAATTACCCTGTTTTAATTGCATGAGGGCCAAAGGAGGTCTTAGGCTATTGTTTCCTCTGAAAAGGATTTCATCCAGAGTGGTTGGCATTCTGTTTACCACTCAGAGGACCCTATTTTCATTTAAGTCCATGACGCATCACATGCTCTTTCTCCCTGCTGATCCAAATTCTCTCAATATTTTCCAGATTACTTGGTGAATTATCTTCACAAAATTATTTAATTTTCTACCGGGAGATAACTCAGCCACACAGTACAGTGCCATCCTTGGTACAGTTATCCTGAGGCATGAGCTGTTTAGAGGGGAATCTTCTGGACTGTAGGGAATCTGAACCCTCCTCATAAGTGGAGGAGGCCTTCTCTGGAGTGGAGGCCACTACCTTTCAGCCTCGGCCGACCTTATGGGGGCGGGGGCAGAGTGACCCCTCAAGCCTGTGGGGCCACAAGCATCAGCGGCAATATCTGCTGGTCAGGCGCTTGCAGTTCCAACTTGGTGACAAGGCCCCACAGTGGAAAATAGCTCTTGTTCAGAACACGTGGGTGGGGAAGCTGCCCCTTTTCCCTTCTCTACATGGGTTGTGCTTGTCCGCCTTCTGTCCCTCGGCAGGCATACGACTCAAAGATTTCCAGAAACGTTTTCCAGTTGTCTAGGCTGAAGGAGGGACCTTTCAAAACACGGACTCCTGTTGTTTCGGTAGAAGGGCACTCAGACGCAGCCTCCTAGTCTCTCTCTGGTATGACCTGCAGAGTGCTCTCGGGTGACTCCTGGTGCCTGAAATCTGAGGACGTCTGGGCCCGAGGCTGGGCATATAGGTCTACACTACAAGCCACAGCCCTTTACCTGTCACATGATTTGAAGAGTCTAATTGCCCCTCGACCTTTGCGCATATATGAAATGTTCATTTCGTCAACAAGTGGAGAAGATACCACCGTGAGTTTGTCCTCAGGTGGGATACCTGGTATGTGGAGAAGCCTGTCGAGAGGGACCATGAGCATGATCGTGGTTTATTAACTGCACAGCCTTTTGCTTTTGTTTCTATTCATTTAATTCAAAGTGAAACAACTCAGCATGCAAAACTAAAATTAGCTGGGAAAAAAAAAGGTGTATGTGAATAAACAGGCAGATCCATTAGAGTCGATGGGTTATCGGATCCCTTGGCACTCCTCAGACAGCGGCCTATTAAAAGTGGTAATGTCCGCTGTCGGCAATGCCCCTGGCAAAGAAAGAAGGCCGAGGCAGGCCTATTTCACATGCATCAGACACAAGAATTAAATAGACCAATGTTCCCTAAAAGACTGAAGTACATCTCTTTCTGACGTTCATCTCAGGCAAAAACTCATTGATCTCAGTATGTCCCTTGGCAATTATAAAATATTAAATCCAAGTCACACTTTTCTAGTTGGCTTAATTTTTTCTCTTTTCACAGCTTTCTATTTGATCAATTTTAACAAGTTAGGAATAGCATCTAATAATAAAAAGTGCAGGGTTTAAAAGTTTGTTCTTTTGACATTCTTTCCTTTTTATTTAGTTTGAGGTTTGCATTAACTTCGTGCTACAGAAAATGACTTGAATGCCATTTGAACAAACAGAAAGAATAAGAGTGAGCCAGCAGGTTCTTTATTGAGAATGATATTCATTAGTAGGCATCCAATGAGAAGGGCAGCCTGATTTAAAGATTTTTTTTGTGATTTTTTTTTTAGCACATGCCCAAACAGCCTTCTTATTGTTTTGCAGTCATTAGTGCTCCCCTATTGCAAAATTACCATGTGGTGTGTGCTGGGAGTATCTGGTAGGGCTGGAGGTTTGAGCGTGTTCCACTGAGATTTACAAAAGATGCATATCCCTTTCCCCATTTTTATGCATATATAATTTTCTTAGCGTTTGATGTTTGTTAATTCAGAATATAACACAAATGCTAGCATAGACACACACGATAAAAATGCAGAATTTTGGGAGCCCATTTTCATTCGAATATCGCTATGGGAATTATGTGGAGGGATTGTTGCATAAAAGTAACTTTACTCTCCAGTTCCCCTTGCCATAAACTGTGAGAACATTCCCCCAAGTTTTTCAATTTTATTTTGTTCTATGTCAGATTTTTTTTTTATGTAAAATAATACAGTCTTCTAAAATAATAAAATCTATAATGATTTTATTTTTACATGTCGCTTTTCCCGTGGGAAAAGTTATCCCTTAATTGTCCACCAGGTACCAATTCCTTTATGAAATGCTTGATTTGTATTATCTCACTGAATTCTTAACCACAAACCCCTGAGGTCATACTATCATCCCCACTTTTCTGGAAAGGAATAGAAGGGACCCATGATCATCCAGCAGCTCCCCTCTCTGGTCAGCCTGCCCAGTCCTTTTGGGGTTCTGTGCAGCAGGATTAGGAAGAAAAGGAGAGGGGAGGTCAGGGTTGGTGGGTGGGGGTGGGGATCCCAGGGGACAGTGTCGGGGTGTGTTGACCAGAAGGAGATGACAACAGCATGTCAGTTTCAGAAGCAGTGTTGTGATCATGTATCTCCTTTGAGCTGTTGGAGAAATGTCAGCTTGAACTTGGCTTATTTTGAAATTCCATACAAGCTGGATTGTGTTTCTTTTGTCTGAAGCACTGCCCTGATACTAGGCCACAGGGGGGATGGCTTTATAAGCACTCCAGTTGCTTTACATGACCAACTAATGTTTCCAAGAGAATTCAGACTGGAGTTGGAGCATGGGGACAAGAAGGCTCTCTGCCTGGTTTTTGGGCTCCTAGTAGGTCTTGCCTGAGTCTCAGATGCAGAAACTCCTGTTTTTCCTGAATGCCCTATTGCCTCCTTTTCCCCTACAGGCAATGACCATAAACTACATTTTCCTCCCTGAGAGGACAAGGACTTTACCCCTTAAGAAGGTGATTAGTACCCTGGGGGGCCCACACTGTACTGTGAACCATCTCTCATAGTGCTCCAGGCAACACAGGGCTTGCTGTGGGACCTCTTTGCCCAGGGTCAGTAGTGTTCATGACCCTGGTGGGCTCACCCTCCTCACTGCACCTGCCACAGTGGTGCCGCCTCTCTGAGCCACCAGTTCCCTTTACAGTTTGCTCCCTCAGTGTACCTACTGGCACCTCTTGTCAGTCTAATACCTAGAACTCTTGACACAGAATAGGTGCTTGGGGAGGACGTATTGAGCAGAAAATTAATGAATGGATGAGTGGATGGATGGATGGGTGAGTGGATGGATGGGTGAGTGAGTGGATGGATGGATGGATGAGTGGATGGATGGGTGAGTGAGTGAGTGGATGCATGGGTGAGTGGATGGATGTATGGGTGCATGAATGGATGGGTGAGTGGATGGATGGGTGAGTGGATGGATGGATGGGTGAGTGGATGGATGGGTGAGTGGGTGGATGGGTGGGTGAGTGAATGCTTGGGTAAGTGTATGGATGGGTGAGTGAGTAGATGGATGGGTGAGTGGATGGATAGGTGAGTGGATGGATGGATGGATGAGCAGATACACTAGGGGATAGTTGAGAGTATCTCATAAACTCATGCGGGGAACTGAATATATTATCCCTTCAAGGAACATTGGTTTTTTTGAAAGACTTACAAAAGATGCTACACTGAAAGAAATGTGACCCAAAATTGGGGTTTCTCAAAGTGAAGTCCTCTGACCACCTGCTCTGAGACTCACCTGAGCAGCCTGTTATTTGATTCCAGGGTCCAATCCAGACCTAGTCTATCAGAAATATGTTTCTTTTGGCTCTCCAGGAAATTCTTGTACACTCCAGTGTTGGAGAATATTTGCTTTTCTAAAGGTGGGATTTCAGGAGTCAGGATTTCAGCTGATGCTCTGGGAGTAGGGCATAAATTTTTACCTGTCTCATCAGTTGCAAACTCTTTTACTCTCCGCCTGCTGATGGCAGGTCCAAGGTAACCCAGGATCCAGCGCAGCCTCCTAGACATGAGATGCCCCACCAGGCAGATGTCATGTTCACAGCTTCCTTATCTTCTCAGCTGCAAGCTTACTCCTCACGCCCTGGGATCACAGTGGAGCTTCACAACTTTGCCTTGCACCCTACCACCCACCATACTGCCCATATCAAGCTTTCTGGGTCCTGGAGACCTTGTGTAGAGAAATCTCCAGCTCTTATGGAACTAAAGATGGTGAATCAGGGTTAGTGTCAAGCTCTAATTCCCCCAATGTATCCCTTCTCGTAGAGGTTCCTGGGATGGCACTGCTGTTGGTGTGGGTTATGAATTCTATTTCGTCTGAGGTGAACCTCTGTCATATCATTTATAAACTGGGGGTAAAAGTAACACCCTCCTTGCCTTACTCAGAAGGCTGCTTGGTTGCTCCACCTCGTGTATAAGAGAGCTCTTTACTGTCTTGCAAAGCACAAACCTAATGTCTCTATGAACATGTGCATATTTTAACTTTGAATCTTAAAGTATATCTGGGGGTGATTTCCTTTTTTCTCTGGTGAAGCTAGGTTGAGACTCTCCTCCTCCCCAGATCTGAACCCCTGAATCCCTTGACAGGGGTGGAGTGCCTCTCTGAGTACCATGTGCACCAAGATTTTGCACAGGCATTATGAGTTGTAGGATCTCCTCACAATCCTATTCTCCAGTTTAAAAATCTCAGTTTCATCGATTTCCGGATGGTGACTCAACAGGATGCACTTTTGGGTTGCTCCCCACAGACACCAAATAAAACAAACAAACAAACAAAAATTTAAAAACTCCTATTTTCCTGAGACAAACACCAAGAAATAACTGGCACTTCAGCTGGAGACAGAACAGCTGACGACTAATGGTGGTTGAGGGCATCCAGCAGGGTTCTCAGCTAAGCCACTGATTTGGATTTGGGATGGAGCTCAGGCGTCTCCAGATGCACAGTGGGGCAGATTCTAGGGATTTCAGGACCAGCTGTGGAGGCAATGAGAGGCGGGCCTGGTGGGGCTGAGAAACAGAGCCATGGAGGGCTGACTTGAGAAGGGGTGAAAGGAGAGCCAGCTCACCCGGAGCTGAGCTGGAGCCCGCATGGTGAAACTGCGCTGGGCACAGCCATAACAGAAATCAGCCAAAGAGCTCAAACCCCTCCCACAACCATTTCACACCAGAACCTGGGGTCCAGGTTCTGAGCAGAAATCCTGCTATTACATATCCAACCACGGGAAATCCCACCCATCAGGTGCCCCACCCCTGGGTTACAGTGAGAAGCAGTCCTAAACTCCGATGCTACCTGCTAGCGCCACCTTGTGGGTAGAGGCAAAACTGCAGCCTGATTGCCAATCCTGGGCAAGTCAAACCTACCTAAAACCAGAGAAACCAAACCCTCAGAAATATAAGCAGAATGCCAAATAGAGCAAAGGAACAGACAAATATACATGAAATGATGGCTCCATTAAAAAACTCAGGGGGAAATCTGAATATAGCAGATGTATGTAAATTATCTGAAGAGGAATTTAGGGTAATGGTGATTCACATACTCATGGGAATCCAGAAATCAGTAGAGGCAGTAAACGAGAATGTCAGGAACAAAGAGAAGAATTAAAACAAGACATCAAATAGGTAAGAGACAAGATGGCTGAATTAAAGAACTCAATAGAGGGGCTCAGCAATAGGATGGATGAAGCTTCCAGTAGAATCAGTGATTGGGAAGATAGGACAGAGGAATTCAATCAAGCAAACCAGCAAAGAGATTAAAAAAAAAAAAAATCAAAGAATCGAAGATCTCATTTGAGACCTCTGGAATAGCATCAAAAAAACCAACATTCACATCATGGGGGTCCCAGAGGAAGAGAGAGAAGAAGGAGCAGAAATCATATTTGAAGAAATCAAAGATGAGAACCTCCCCAATTTGAAGAATGAAGCAAGCCTCCAGATCTAGGAAGGTCAACGAGTTCCTAATAAAAGAAACCAAGCAGAAATACATCTAGACACATCATCATAAAAATGTCAAAAATACAAGGTAAAGAAAGACTATTAAAAGCATCCAGAGAAAAAAGGTATCACATACAGAGGAGGCCCCATAAGATTGTCAGCAGACTTCTGAAATGAAACTCTGTAGGCCAGAAGGGAGTGGCATAATATATTCAAAGTGCTGAAAGAAAAGGATTTTCAACCTAAGATACTATATCTGGCAAGATTATAATTCAGAATGATAAAAACGTTTTCTGACAAGCAAATGTTAAAGGAGTTTATCACCATAAAACCAGCTTTGCAGAAAATATTAAAGGATGCTCTATAAAGCATAAAGAAACCCCACAGAAAAGCAGTAAGACAACAAATATTAAAAGTGGGGAGGAAGAGAAGAGAACAAAAATGTAGATAGTTAGAATGAGTGGAAGACTAATATGCTTTCAAATAAAGTTAGGTAGTAAACATGGAACCGTGAATGCTAACTTCAGGGTAACCTCAAATACATCCCCAGGGAGAAAGCGAATAAGAAAACAAAAGGCAAAATCAATCAGAACATAACTGCACCATCCGACCTAAAAAGAGAAAGAGAACAAAGTCATCACCTGGAGCAACATACAAAAGACAAATTATAAAATGACACTAAGCAGCTACATATCAATAATCACCCTAAATGTTAATGGACTGAACTCACCAGTCAAGCAACACAGAGTGGCTGAATGGACACAGCCCCTAGAAAAGATGAAACCCCGTCATTTGAATCAACATGGCTGGAATGAGAGGGGATGATGCTGAGAGAAGCAAGTCAAAAGAAGAAAAATAGAGACCAGATGACCTCATTTATAGGTGGCATGCGAATAGACAAAACAAAGGAATAGATGAAACATAACCAATCTTGAAACATTTGCAACAGAACTGAGGTGACCAAAAGGTAATGGGGGTGGGTGGGTAATGGTGACAGAGCCCACTGGACAATGGGGAAGAACACTTGGTGATTTGCTGGAGGGTAAAGTTTGTTGAAACATATCTAAGAAATGGGGAACTTATACAAAGGAAATTATTTTAACGTGTAGAATAATTGCTACAATAAAAAATAAATTGAAAAAATGTCTTTCAAAAATATGATGTGTTTCCTTCAATGTATATTCTATTGCTCCTTTTCTTAGCAATAGAAAGTCATTAATTTCCCTGGCCCTTAGTGGGTGCAAGTTTAACTCTACAATTGATTAGTCTGAAATCTCAGACTTGCTTGAAGAAACAGTGTTGTAAATAGAGGATCTCACGCCCGCTTATGTTAAGTAAGTTGAATTTTTTAAAATGTTTTTTGAAGCAATATTGCATGATAACAGTAAAGAGGTCTATGATACACATCATAGTAAATCTACATCTGTGTGTAGTAAAGTTCACCACTATTTCATTTTTTCCTTCACTATGCAATTAACCCCCCAGCCCCGCTTGCCCCCTTCACCCTGTTCCCGATTTGCTTTTGTTTTAGCTAAAAATCTATTGTCGTTTGATTTTGTTCATTTGTGTAAAGTCTATTTTTATTAATTTAGTTCATTCATTTGCTTGATATCAGTCGACTCATTAGTTCACCTACATCATTGTACATTACTTTAAATAAAGAGGACAAGCAGAATCGCTCTAAAAATGTCTCAGTTTCTCATTGCATTAAGAATTGGAGCTGGTTAGCGGTCCTCTCACTGAAGGGTCAGTGAAATCAGCAGGGGCCAGTACCGATGAACCGGCTGCTTCTGGGTGTGTGTGCACGTGCGTGCGTGTGCATATGTGCATGTGTGTGTCGTGTACATTCCAGGTAGGCAAAACAGTTTACATATTCCCAACCCATGTTAACATGATGTTCTTTCCTGAACATGTTCTGAAAATTCCCCAAACCTTTCACTCCGAAACACAGCAATATTGTCGTTGAAATGGTTCTGGTGAAAGAACACTTTGGTGGACTTTATTTCCTTTTAACGACAAACTCGTTTTAAAGGTCACGGTTAGAGTTGTCAGAGTGACCCAAGGATCACCTTTCCCTGCTACCCACATCTCTGATCCACAGTGCTAGCATTCGGAAATGCTCTTTCCCTTTGAGTTTCAGCAGCTAAATAAGTTGCAGCCCCTTCAGCTATACTCATAAAAATTTGCTTCCAGACAACACGGTCTGTTTATTGTGTAATAATCGAAATGGCACTAAATTGCCATGATTGCCAAACACTTAGGAATTGTGTTAACCTCTTAAGTGCTAAGCGGTTTTCTGTTGTCTCGACTCAGACATGCAGCCCCTGTGTTTCTGTCACCAGACTCCAGTGACAGAGGGACCTAGGTCCTCCTAAGGCCACAGGCTGCCCTTGCCAGCAGGCTGGACCCTGCTTGCATTGTGCCAAGCAGAAGCATGTCCTGTCTGGGCCTGTGGCAGAGATGATAAGCTGTCTCTCCTGGGGACCCTGAAAGGCTGGATTGGCCAGTCTGGACCCACAAGGCCTGGCTTCCAGTCCCTGGCTTGGGGTCTGTACTGTGTTTTCTGACATTTGCTATTGAGCTCGGTTGGAGAATAGATTCCCCAGAGAGCGAGCGGGTCCCTAGCCTTCCTTCCCGAACCGCTGCCTTTGAGAGGTCGCCCTGGTGGGTGCTGGTTGCGGCAGCCCGGCGGCGGGAGGGGCTGCAAGGCCTGGGGTCCGCGGCCCCTGCCCGGCGCCGCCGCTCCTGCAAGCGAGTGGAGCGAGCGGCAGGCCCGGGAAGGAAGAGTTAACCAGAAATGGAGCGGCGCTGCTTGGGGCAAGCAGCCTCGCTGCAGAGCAGAGCAGCGTTCGTGCAAAGGCAAGTCATTTCCCGAAACACTGCAGACACACGGCCTCGGGCAGCCTAAAACCTTTGGAGACCAAAATGGCTCGCAGGGGTTGGAAGTAATAAGGTGTTTTTCCCTTCTTTCTCCTTCACTGAAATTCTGCGAGGTTACTCTGCCTTGCTGGGGAACAATGGTGCTGTTTTTTGTGTTTTCTATGGGTATTAAGATCCATTACAGGGTGACATTTTTAAGATTGGTTATCCTGTAGTTTGGTGTTAAATTGAAGTTGTTTGTTTTGAATTTAATTCTTTCATTTTTCAAATGGGAAAAGGCAGCTCAGCTGGGCGGTGAAGCTGGCTGACTGAAGTGTGCACCGCTGGTCCCGGGCAGATCCCTTTCCATCCCCGGACCTGGGCAGAATTAGCTGGGAGAGAACATGACCTACTTCTCCAGTGGGAAGTCTGTGAGAATCCTTGGCGACGACTTTCCAAACTGGGAATCCGGGCTGGGCTCCATTGTCTCTCCAGAGACACAGATACGGGCTGGTTTTTAACAGAATGTTACATACAATCTGTTATGCCTAATGCAGCCGCATATAATTATTACTACTCTCTGTTTATGGCAGCCACAGAATCAGCTTCCATCCAACAAATGACCCACAGCGGTGGGCCAGCAGCCTCCAAAATGACATCTGTTAACTCTTTGTCAAATGCCCTCTCTTGGTCCCTTCCTCCCAAACGGCTCTGTGGTTAATTATGACCTGAACATATGACACAGTCTTTCGAGTGGAGGGGACCCCTCAGGGGCAAGGAGAAATCTAGCTCCAAGAAATTCTCTGCTTTCTCCCTTAAAAAAAAAAAAAAAAAATCCATAGCAAATTGTTTCAAAATAAACCTTCATTTATAGCAGCAGCATCGGATGTTGGACTATGCTTTGATTAAGCTCCGAGATTACAGGGTTACTGCATAGCATTGTTCTAGAGGCCTGGGCCTTCCTGGAAAAAAGAATCACGTCTAATTTTTGTCAAACTATAAAAAAGTTTCCACAGAGGAACATGGCAGGCACAGTCACCTTCGATGCGTATGAGCAGGACCCGGCCTGCTTTTGTGCTGCTGTTATCAGTTCTGAGAATGATGGAAAAAGACTTCATCTTAATTGGTCGCTGGAACTTGGAAAGAAAGACCAATCTGATAAAACCAAAATTTAGACCCAGCTCCAACTATGGAGGGAAAGTGAAGATTCAGCCCCACTGCCCGAGGGCTGTGCATGTGGGCTGAATTTCCTCCCTGGTGCCTGTGTAGATGGCTGGTTTCCGCTTCTGGACCTGGTGCTGCATCTGGGGGCCTCCCTACCTCGGCCTTCCTGGAGGTGAATATAAGGCAGTGGTGAGTCCTAGGCTTTCTCTGTGGGATCCAAACGTCAGTGCAGTCTGAACACAGGTGGGTCTAGTGTTCCCTGCCTGCTCGTGGCCCGGGTTCTTGCTAAGTATCTCTGCTGTTTGATGGCCTGCTAGCTTCTCTGTGCGGGATTGGCCAGAAATTGGTCTGAGTGACCTCCTCCGTGGAATCAGCCCAGCTCAAGCCTGGTCTAGACAGTCCTTGTGAAAAATCCAGAATGGCCTCCCCAGCCCTGCCCATCTGTGATGAACACGAAGCAGGTAGGGGCCATATATATCTCAGCGGGCTCTCCCAGGATCTTCTGGCCTGGAGGAATCTCCCAATAGCCATGTCCAGTCTGCACAGCTGAACCCTTGTCTCGAGACAGAGAGGCGTACTTGACCACCTGGGAGCTTCCAACACTTTCAGCATAAGACCCCAGAGACCCCCGCTCTGCCTCGGGCAGCACAGATGCTGAGAAGACCACGCAGCCACAGACACAAACAGGGATGCTTCCAATCTGTGGCCAGTAACTGGAAGCCCATTCCATGCTCAGATGCCACTTCTACTTCCCTTGCTCTTTCTGGTAGGAATACATTTTAACACAACCTAGAACGTCATCATCTGCCCCAGTCCCTTCCTTCCAGCAGGATCCTTTGGCACACCCGTGCAGACGGGCTCGCAGGGCTGCTCTTGTCCCACCCGAATGAGGGGTCTGTGGGCTCGCCTCTTGGAAGCCACAGGGCGAGAGGCATCCCAATGGTCCCAGATGCAAGCTGCTTGCGTGAGCCCTTCAGCACAGCCTCCACATCGATTTCTTCATACAGAGGGTGTTTGTTCAAATGCTCCTGTGCTTTGATATCAAGTTCAGGTCAAGTGCGCGGGGAGCTCCGGAGTAGAGGGGACAGTCGGCGATGGAAGAGCCTCATTTCAGCCTGGATTGTTTCGCCACAATTTTGCCTTGGAAGCCACCAAAAGCATCCTAGATCTTGAATCAAAGTCAGGCATTTCAGTTCTGTCCTTGAGTCGCTGTGTCTCCAATCCAGTCGTGAATCAACACCTGGGTCACACAGGTCCTAATTTCTCAGTTTTGACAGTTGGTTCCTCCAAATAATACAATCATATTCAAAATAAGTTAGGTGGCAGGGACAGAATTTGAAGAGTGTATTGAAATGCGCACACCACGGGGGTCAGGCTGTGAGACCACTTTTTGAAACCAGGCCTCACATGCAGACAGATGCCCAGATGACAGTTTGTGCTATCTCAGAGCCCTGGCCCTGGGCTAGCCACCGTGACTTGGCTCCTGTAGACAGCATCTCCCCCGGGGGCCTGGATAAACTGCCTCAGGTCACCCCTGCTGGCCTGGAAGCTTTGAGACCTTGATCTGATTAGGAGCCAAACCCTCATGCACGACCCTGGCCTACTGGCTTTCTCTTCATGTGCTTCCCGCCGTGGGCCGTGGCAGGGAGCAGGTCCGGGAGCTACCTTATAAGCCCCTTTCCCATGACCCTCCCTCTGGCCTGTGCAGGTCAGTGGGGCGGGACTTCAGGAGAGACCTGAAAGGTGGGTCCGGGTCAGCCCTGAGACCAGGGCCTCTCTCTGCCACATCTACAGGACTGAAGCTTTTGGGCTGGGGACTCAGGACCTGGAGTTTTCTTTCAGACTCTGTCTTAGAGACCCACATGTGGATTAAATTAGAGCAATATGTTTTTCTAACAGCATCTTGGCTGAAAAGTCAAGCAGATAAATGGAAACAAACCCAGCTTTATGTGAATGAAAAGGGGCTGAAGGTGGGGGAAGGGGTCTCTGCTCGCAACACCATGGGACTGGCTTCCTGGGCTCCCCGCCCCCCCACTCACCCTCCAGCCTTGACCCTTCAGCCTGGCCCAGGAAACCCTCAGTGGGGGGCCGCCCTGCACTCAGCCTCCCTCACCAGCCCTCTGTTCCTCCCCAGAGCCACCCTGCGCCTCCCGCTGCTGTGCCCCCTGCCCAGGCTCTTCTCGCAGGTCCATCTGGCATGGTGGAGAGGGCCACACGTTCTAGAGTCACCTATTTTACTTCTAGTTTCCTCACCTGGAGGTGGGGATCCCCCGCCCCCGACAAGAGCTCCGGAAAGGATTGAGATCATTTACATGCTGCCCTTAGCACAGCGCCTGGAACACAGCTAACATTTGTTGAGCATTATCATGGTGTCATCATCATCATCGTCATCATCATCACTCCCACCACCTCTCTAAACTCCACCCACCTCAGGGCCCAGTTCTGCAACACGTTTCTGCACCGCCCCCCCCGCCCCCCACCCCTGCTCCCCTGGGAAGATCCTTTCCTTCTGGCCAGATTCCTTCAACTCTGATCTCTCAACTCTGATCTCTCGCTGGTTGAAGGCAGGGAGCCCCCAGGGCATGGCCTTGTCAGGGGAGCAGCAGGGTTAGTTAAGAGGCAGCATTTAGGTGACACCAGTTAGTCAACTGACTTGTGATCATGGGTTTGGTTGTGGTTTTAATGGGAAGGGGAGAGTTGACCAAACTCCCCTACAGCAGCAGCCCATGGGGAGCAACCTGAGGAAACAGGAGATAACTGCCTAGCAGTTCAACACTTGGGTAGGGACTGATCAGTCTCTGGGTGACTCAAGAGCCCAGCAGTTATTTATCATGAATTTTTTAAAAGCCCTTCTGTTCGGTAAAGCCTTGTATGGACTTGCACTGAAGGAGACCCTTCCTTGTGTGAGGAGCATGCTGGCAGAAGCTCTTTTTCACCAAGGCCTTCCCGACTCTCCCCAGAGCCCACCGCCTCACCAGAAATCCTCCCTCACCCACATCCTCACTCTCCTGTAAACTCAAGAGCAGGGCCCGGTGAAGAGGCGCTTAACAAGGATTTTGTGTGAGAACGTAGTTCAGGAAACCTTGAGTGACTGATGTTACGTGGGAATGCCAAGTGATTACCCATCGCTTTTCATTTTGTCTTTACTTTGTGGTGGAGAAAGGCTGAGAGGCTGCCTTCCAGACGCTCAGATGATCGGCACCCTCCTCTCTTCTTGGTTTTCACAACTCTGCCCCTGCCCTGCTCTTCCAGACACGCTGAGTTCTCCTTGAAGCCAGCACTGCATCCAAGCCCCTGTCCTCATCCTCCCAGTGCCTAGGACATGTGGGAGCTCTGTGGTAGATTCTATAAACAGTGGGTCAAAGGAACAGAGCATGAGATAAAAGAAAGTCTACACTGGTCTCTGCTGGGACCAGAATTCTCTGTTCTGGGCATAGAACTCCTGAAAAAGCCCTTGTAAATTCCTCAGCGCTAAGGAGATTTGGAACATTTTTGGTTCTAATATTTGGTCTTTGACCCCACTTCCTGACACAGAGCTCCTGAAAGCCTCATGGTTTCCTGAGTGATAGAAATGGATTTTGTTCTTTTGAGGAGACTCCTGGTTGAGGGCAGGTCACCAGAAAGACCAAGTCATGATGAGAAGCTTGGAACTTTCAGCCTCTTGAGAAGAGAGAAGGGCTGAAAATGGAGTTAATGATTGGTCATGATTACATGATGGAGCCGTCGTAAAAATTCCCAAAGTACAGCGTTTGGAGGGTGACAAACCCCAGCTCCCTGGGGACAGAAACTCCTGAGTTGGGGACCCTCCCAGATCTCGCCTCCTGCGTCTCTGCATCTGCAGCCTTTGTCATATCATATAATAAGGTGTCAACATGGAGCCTGACTGAGGAGGGGAACACTGACCCTCTTACTTATCGCCAGTTGATCAGAAGCTCGGGGGAGAAGCCTGGACTTGCAATTAGTACTTGCAGTTGGGGGCGGGGGCCGATACTCTTGTGAGACTGAGCCCTCATCCTTGGGCATTGATGCTTTCTCCCTGCAGACCACGCCAGACACAAGTTAAAGACACCCAACTAGTGTCATGGAAGGGCTGGGTGTGGCAAATCCACAGACATATCTTCTGTCAAACGTGAAGTGCTCTGTGTGAAAGGAAAGGAGAAAGACACAAGAGGAGGAAGGACTGAGTTTTTATTGTTAGTAGAGAGATTGCTGAGAAAACGGCTTTGCGGTTTGCTTTCCCTTGCAGGGTATTGCCACAAGATGCAGGCTGTGAGTATGAAGGAAAACCAGGGCTGTGTGACAGGCCCTCTGAGCAGTGACCTTTGAGGAGCATGGCCCCAAGGGAATAAACGCCCTCTCTCCTTGTTATCCACTCATTCCAGTCTTGTGCAGGAGAATCCTGGGGGTGGGGTGGGATGGGGGCCGTCCGAAAGCCAGAGGCAAAGAAGCCCATTAATGAGGCCCCCACAGGCAGCCTTGAGGGCAGACAGCCAGGGGAAGAGAGGTCTGCACGGGCAAAGGAACATATCTGGCTCCACTAGGAAGACAGAAAGTGAGTCTCTGATAGATACACAAAGGGTCTCCATCAGCTTTGCTGAGCCTGTCTAGGGCAGCACCCTTTAAGTTCCCTACCAGACTCAGGTATGGACATGGTCAGAGAGAAACCTCAGACTCCCTCTGGCTTCCTTCACCCCAGTCTCAAATGGGATCAGACATGCCCGTTAAAGTCCCCGCCCGCCCGGAGGAGGCTTCATCCCCATGCTGATCAGGCTGTATCCCTGTGAAGAGTGCATGGAAAGGAGAAGGCAGCTTCATTTCTCCTTTAGGGAAAACGTTGACAACCAACAAAATGCTCTTCTGGACATGCCCTTTTGGGAGACAAAGAACAGGTAGCAAATTCAGAAGTTGTCCTTTTCTTTTTCTTTTTTTTAATTATTATGATTAGATGCCAGTGTCGTCAGCATCTGAGTTTATATTAAACATGTGAAAGTGCCAGACCTCAAAGCAAGTCAAAATAAGTAGAGAGAGAGTGAAGGAAAAGCGAAGGAGAGCTTGTGATGTGGCTGGTGCTGGAGGCCCCTTGGGGGGCTCATCTGGCATTCTGCGGTGCTCAGATGCGGGATCACAGCTCTCCAGCTCCTGCTCACTGCTCACCGCCACGGGGCGGGTTGGGGGTGGGCAGCAACAGCCCACACATTCAAAACACCTACCTTGCTGGGAGGGAGTTTGCACTGGGTCTCTGCTGGAAATCCTAGAGTCTGGAGACGCCACTGGCAGGCAGTTTTCACCTGTCATTTCCTCCAAATGGCCCCCTTCTCCCCATAAAGTGGGACCCTCTCTGTCTCTCTGTCTCTTTCTGTCTCTCTCTCTCTCTCCTCTCTCTCTCTCTCTCTCTCTCTCTCTCTCTCTCTCTCTCTCTCTCTCTCTCTCTCTCCACCTACACACACATACACACATATTATATCTGTTTAGATCTTGTCGTGTTGATGTATATAGATCTAAGTTACTTACTTTAATTACTCAATAGTATCCCATTATATGACTGTACTACATTTTATTTATCCATTGCTCAGTTACTGGAAATTTAGGATGTTCCACTTTGGGGCTAAGGAACAATGCTGTGCTCAACACACTTTTGACGTCTCCTTGAGGGAGCACCCTGGTGGAGTATGAGTTGGGCGCAGTCCACATATATCCCCAAGGTCCCTTGTTGACGTCCTGGGACCTGCAGGACCAACCAAGATGAACAACTAAATTAAATGCTTCTCTTTTTCTCTCCCTTCCTACCTACCCTCATACCTGCCTGCACCTTTCCTTTAAAAAAAAAAAAAGGTTTCCTCATTCACCTGGACATGAGTACTCTGGGGTGTATTTCTAAAGAAGCAATGGCCACGTGACAGCTCTTTCCACATTGTTCTATGAACATGCACTCCCACTGGGCACAAAAACTGTTCCCATTTCTCCACGTCCTGCTCAGCAGTTGTTACCAGAGGATGGTATTCTGCCATTCTTACATATATTTCCCTATTTAATAGTGAGTTGGAGTCTGTTCACCTGTTTATGGACCACCTATTTTTCCTCTCCTGTGATTTGCCTGATAGCATCTTGACCACTTTTCCATTAGATTATTTTATGTTCTTGCTGGTTTATAATAGTTGTGAAATACTTTGGATACTAAGATTTTTTTCCGTTGTAAATATCTTCTCTCGGTCTGGCTGATTTTTTAAACATTGATGGTGGTGTCTTTTGATATGCAGAAGATTTGAATTTTAATGTAGTAGAATTCTCCTTTTCCTTTGTGGTTTCTTTTTTTTACATTTTATTCCAAAAAAATCTCTACATAAAAATAGTCCCTTTATTTTTTTCATCTTAATTTTAAATTTATTGAGGCATGCTTCACACACAATAAAAGGCATCCGTTTAGTGTTTTCGTGTAGAATCTCATGTATTTTGACAAATGTTTACAACCATGTAACCATGGGCCCCCTCAGGAAGATAGAAAATATTTCCAACCTCCACCCTCACAAGAGCATTCTTTCATCCCCTGTCCAATCTGCCTTGCTACTCCTGACCCCAGGCAATGACGAATCTGCTCTCTGTCACGATAGATGAGTTTTGCCTTTCCTAAATTTTATATAAAGGGAATAATACAGCAAAGAGTCTTCTGGATTCTTTTGCATAATGCTTTTGGAATTCATCTATGCCAGGAATTTATCATTTTTATTGCTGAATAGTATTCCATTGTATGGAGACACTACAATTTGTTTTTCCATTTACCCATTGCTAGATATTTGGGTCATTTCTAGGTGGGACTATTATTAATAAAATTGCTACAAACATTTGTCTACAAATCTTAGGTGTGTATACTATACATTTTCCTCTTGGGTGAATATCTAGTTGTGGAATCTTTGGGTCACACACTGAGTATATGTCTGACATGAAAAGTACTAAACTGTTTGCAAAGTCATTGCACCATTTTACATATCTGAAATGTAGCAAAAATTCTAGTTAATTTTTTGGTAAGTGGTTTGAGGTTCATATGGATATATAAATATTCTGATACTGCTTGTTGTAAAGGGAATCATTGTCCCGATCAACTAGTCTTAGCACATGTATAAAAAAAGCAAGCATGTAAGTGTGGGTCTATTTCTGAATCTCTGGTCTGATGGATATTTCAGAATCTAGATCCACTGATCTGACACCAAACCACACCATCTTGATTACTACAGTTTTACTAAAAGTCGATATCAGTTAGTGTAAGTCCTCCAATTTTTCTTCAAAATTATTTCAGATGTTCTATGACTTTATATTTCCATATACATTTTAGAATCATATTGTCAATTTCAACCCAAACCTAAAAAGCCTATTGACATTTTGATTAGAGTTGCTTCAAATTTGCAGATCTACTTGGAAAAACTGACATTTTAGCAATAATGAGTCTTCAATTTATAAACAGACTATGTTTTCACTTATTTAGGTTCTGTTTTTTTAATTGCATAATTGACAAGTAATATTGTATTTTTTATATGCAAACATGGTAAATCAATATTTTACATTGCAAATCAATCAACACACTAGCTCTAGTGAACATTCATCATCATAGATATGAATAATTTTGCGTGTAATGAGAAGCTTTACTATTCTTTCTCTTAACAACTTTCAAATATACAATATAATCTTATTAACTATAGGTCCTTAATTTATCTAAAAAATGTCTTGTAGTTTTAAGTTAAGGATCTTACATATCTTTTGTTAAATTTACTCCTATATACTTCCATAGTTTTAGATGCTATCATAAATTTTTTATAATTTTATTTTAACGTTAATATACAGAGAAAGGCCTAGTTTTTATATCTTTAGCTTGTACTCTGAGGTGTTTTTAAATGATTTCTAATCGGCTTTTGGGCATTCCTTAGGATTTTTTATTTAAAATATCATGTCATCCTTGAAGAAAGAAGATTTTTCTTCCATTATACAATCTACATTCTTATCTGTATGTCCTCAAAATTGGGAAGTGTTTCCTCCTCTATACTGTGAAAGAGTTTATAAATGGTTCTTTCTTATGGGCTTTATAAATATTCCCATGTGAAGACACCTTGGTCTGGATTTTCTTTGTCAAAATATTTAAAAATTAATCTAAAAAATAATTTAAATGAATTTAAATTTCAAAACCAGATGGAGGTCTATTCAGACTTTCAATTCCTTTCTAAGTCAGTTTTGGTGCTTTGTATCCTTCAAGGAACTTGTCTAGCTCATTTGTATTATTAAATTTATTAGCGTAAAGTTGTTTATAATGTTTATTATTCTTTTAATGTCTGTAAGACCTTTAGAGATGACTCCTTTCATATCTGATGTTGATAATTTGTATCTTTGCTCTTTTTTGTGATCACTTTAATGAGAAGTTTATAGATTTCTTAATCTTTTCAAAGAATCAGATTTTGTTTTGATTGCTTACTATATGTCTAATTTCAATTTTATTGATTTCCACTCATATATATTATTTCATTCCCTCTACTTTATTTAGTTATTTAATCTGCTCTTCTTTTTCCAACTTAAGAGGGTGCTTAGATTGACTTTAAACTTTTCTTTTTTTCTAAATATATGCATTGAAAATTCTAGGTGCTATGTAGGTGCATTCAACTCTGCATTTGCTATGTTTCAATAATTTAGAGTGTTGAATATTTGTTATTATTATATTAAAGATCTTTTCTAATTTTCTGTGATTTCTTCTTGACTCATTGACTATTTAAAACTGTATTATTTCAAGTGAGCCGTGGTTTAATAGTGGGTAGCTCCATCACCTCTGAAGGACTGCAGGTCACATACTCCTGGTTTCAAGTCCCGGGTCCAGGGGAAAACAACCACTGTGAACAACTAAATAAAAATACAATATAATGCTTCCTCTTCTCTCTTTCTGACTGCCTGCCTGCTTGCCTTCGTTCCTGCCTGTACCTTTCCTTTAAAAAAACAAAAAACTCAACAAACTGTATTTTTAATTTCTAAATATTTGGATATGTACTAAATATTGTTATTAATTTATAATTTAACATTTTGTGATCAGAAACATATTCTATACATTTATTAAGAACTTTGACTCACCCCGGTGAAGTAGCGGTTAGGTCAATCACCTCTGAAGGCGTTTGAGCCATAGACCCCTGGGCTGGAGTCCCAGACCTGGGAGAAACAACCAGTGAGAGCAACTAAATGAAAAATAAATGAAATGCTTCTTCCTCCTCTCTCTTCCTGCCTGCCTACAACTGCCTTCATGCCTGCCTGCACCTTTCCTTAAAAAAAATTTATTAAGACTATTAACTTTATTAAGACTTGTGTTATATAACAGTAAACAGTCTATTTTGGTGAGTGATCCATATGCACATAAAAATAATGTGTATCGTACCATTATAAAATGTAACGTTCTATAAATGTCAGTTGTATCAATTTGGGCAATGATATTGTTCAGTTCAAATCTTCTATATCCTTACTGATAGTTTGTCTATGTGTTTTATCAGCTATTGAGAGAGGAGTACAGAAATCTCTAGCTATGATTGTGATCTTATTTCTTTCTCCTTTTAGTTATGCTAATTTTTGTTTTATGTATTTTGAAG
The DNA here is from genome assembly GCA_004363575.1 of Solenodon paradoxus. NCBI lineage: Eukaryota > Metazoa > Chordata > Mammalia > Eulipotyphla > Solenodontidae > Solenodon > Solenodon paradoxus. The sequence continues at coordinate 346,941 of RJWH01001437.1, forward strand.
TTCTGTTATTAAGTGTATGCAATTTTAGTTTTTTTAAGTCTTCTTGATGAATCAGTCCTTTATCATTATGTAATATTCTTTCCGTCTCCAATAATACGCCTTCCTGATGTCTCTTGCATGATATTAATATAGCTACTTCAGGTTTCTTGTCAATATTTGTATGATACATATTTTTCTATTCTTTAAAACTTTTAACCTCTCAATATTTTTATACTTAAAGTGTTTCTTCAACAACATATCATATTATTTTGCTTTTTTAATCCAGATTGACAATCTCTGTCTTTTACATGGAGTGTAAGTATTGATATTGTTGGGTTAAAATCTGCAATTTTGCTGATGTTTTTTCTTTTTGTTCCATCTTTATTGTTTGGTCCTTATTCCTGCCCTCGTTTGGATTAAGTATGTCGCGTTATTTTACCTCTAAGTTGGTTGACTAGTTATACTTCATCTTATTTTCAGTCGTGCTCCAGGATTTATTTTGTGCACCTTTGTCTTCTCATAGTCTGCTTCCAAGCAATGTTATATTACTTTACGTGCAATATAAGAACTGTAAAATAGTATCCCTCCTTTTAGTTCCTCATATCCTTTGTGAAATTGTCATCATATTGTTTACTTAAATATATGTTAAAGTACTCAAAATCAACTTTTAATATTTTGCTTTAAAACATCAACTATTACTTGTAAAAGAAATGTTTACTAAACAAAGAAAGAAAGGACTTAATTTATTAACCTATTTACCATTTCCACTTTTGTTCCCTCTTCACTTTCTTTCTGGTACCATATTCCTTCAGCCTAAAACACTTCCTTTAGCATTTATTGAGATGAAAGTCTGCAGTGACATGTTCTCTGAAAAACTGGGGATGGGGGTAGGATCAGCCTATAATTCTATATCCAGCGGAGTTACTTTAAAAATTAAAGTAAAATGAAGATATTTTAAGACACTATTTTTGAAGATTACCTTTATAGAATTACTAAGTGAAAATTTTCTCTTGATTGCATTGTTTCTGAAAAGAAGTCAGTATAGTTTTTTTTGTGTTGACTCTGTCTGGGGTAATTGAGATTCTTCTATGTATGGTGCACATTCATCAAATCTGGGATGTTTTGAATGAATATTTCCTGAAAAAAGATACCAACACCCACCCCCCTACCCCCCGCCACACTACCTTTTTTATCTTCTTTATAGATAGACTGCTTGATATTGTCTCACAGGTGCTGAGATTCTGTTCAGTTTTTAAAATATTTTTTCCTTCTGTTTTCAGTTCTGAAATTTGGCTTTTAATCTTCTACAGTGTGTATTCTGATACTGATCCCACCTAGTTAATTTTTCATTTTAAATACGGAGTTTTCACCTCAGGAAGTTCTATTTGGGTCTTCTCTTTATATGTTTCATTAGTCTCATTATATTCTCTTTAAATGCTTGAATTTATAAAAAAAAAATCCAGCTATTTAATATTTTTGTCTGGTTATTCTATCACTTATTTCTGGTGTATCGTATTGGCTCATTTTCTCATGGCAATAAATAGGTCACATTTCCACCTGTCTAGTTATTATTTATTGGGTGCTAGACATTGCTGACTGATTGAATTTTGCTAAGTTACCTGTGTCTCATTTGAGACATGTTTTTAAGGTTTGTTAGTGTGGGTCTAAAGTAATTTTCTGTGTTCTTTTTTTCTTTTAAAGGAAAAGTGCATGTAGAAATGAAGGTGAGAAGGCAGGTAGGCAGGAGAGAAGAGGAAGAAACACTTTATCTATTTTTATTTAGTTGTTCATCTCGGTTGTTCTCCCTGGTTCAGGATGCAAACCTGGGTCCTTGGGATGTCTGTGGCCTACACTTTGGCTGGAGGCAGTTGACCAAACCACTACTCCACCAGGGTGTTCCTAGAGCAGTCTTTATGCTAGGGCTAGTTTAGCTCTAATAGTAATGTTCTGATAATATTAATAAATAATTATATAATTATACTATATTATATTATAATATATTATAATAAAATATAAATAAATAAATAAATAATAATAATAATAATAATAATATTCTGATCCTTCTGTGTAACTACTGAATAGTCACAAATTTCAATGAATTCTTTCCACTCTGCCTGTTAGAAGAATTCTAACATGTGAAAGCTCTGGGAATTGTTCTACTTTTACTGCTTGATGGATGTTCATTCCCTAGTAGTTGTTCCTTACCCAGCCTCCGAGAGTCTCATTCTCCACATACAGCTTCGTAGCAACGAAAAACTCAAGGGATACTTGCATACTTCCTTCTCTAGTGTGCGCTGAAAATTCCAGTCCCCCAGCCGCTCTGAACTCTGACACTGTCTTTCGGTTGAATAGGAATGCTGTGCTGTGTGGGAACTCCTTCCCCTTAGCACAGTCTAGAAGATGCCTCCAAATAGAAGGCCAGAATTGCCACTATTTTTCCTTCCCTTCAGACATCACGCTCCTACACTATCTGTGTTCAATGCAGAAAATAGTGATTTGTAGATTTTTCGTTTTTCTAATTGTTTATGGTGCATGAAGACCAGAAGCAGAAATCAGCCTGTATTATCTTTTTGAAGTCTTTACATTTTGTTTTCCGCATTTAAGACTTCAGTCATTCCGGAATTTATTTTTATATAGAGTGTGAAATTGTTTGAGGAGAGGTGATCTTATTTTATTTACATGTGTAGCGAAGATGTCAACAACACTTAATAGTTCATTTTCAGCATTCATTTAAAGCCATCTCTGTCATATGCCCAGTTTCTATGTCGCATTCATCAATTCATTCTATTGTGTTCCTTTTCAGTCTTATTGTCTGCCCAGAGCTGCAGTACCTGAATGGGTCAATTACCAGAACTTCCTAGTAAGTTTTGGTTTCTGGTAAAGCAAGTCCCACTTTTTATTTTTTCTTTATAACTTTTTGTCTATATTTAACCTATCATTTTTCTGTGTGACTTCTAACATTTCAAATTCCACACACAAAAAATTATGTTGGTATTTTAATTGGAAATTGTATTTTAATCGCATTGATATGTTTAAATGGGGAAATGAATGTCTTTAAGATAATTTTCATCAATGAACATTATATATTATCTTCATTTAAGTGTTTTGTTCTGTCCTTTTGTAAAGTTTTTCTCCATAAAAGTCTTTCATGCATTTGTTTAAATTTACCCCCTCGCATTTGAAGTTTTTGTTGTGGCTGTAACGGGATTTTAAAAACTTGCTTTTTATAATAGTCTGTTGCTGGTATTAAGGTTTAGTATTGCTGCGTATTGATTAGGTGTAAAACAACTTTGCAAAATTCTCTCATTAGTCGTAACTGCTTATTTCTAGTTTTTTCCCTATCCAGATGATTATCTATCTACAATCCTTTTAATTCTTTGTCTTTTTTTTTTCTTTCCTTTCTTATTGAACTGACTAGAACTACCAGTTCAGGGTTAAATACAAGCCAAAATAATAAGCATTCTCATCTTGTTTCTGACGTTAAAGGAAAATTTTCTAGAATTTCACCATTGCTATAATGTTGACTATCGGTTTTTCCTGTAGTTATTAATTTGCATAGTTTTATTCAATTTGCAAATTTTATTTAGTATTTTATGTATATGTTCGTGAGTGAATTTGGCCTATAACTGTGTTCTTTTCCAAACTTACCTGTTTTTTTTCTCATAGAGTTGAGTTATTTTATAGTTTCTAGCTCTTCCTTCATCTCTTATCATCTTGTGATGAGTTATTTCTTCATACATATACATTTTAAGTTTGTGAACGTCACTTCAGTGGAGATAGTTTTTTCCTATGGAAGTGATTTCTGTGTACAATGAGTAATGGAAATGTAACCACAGAACTAGTTTTTTAATGTCAGAATCCTCCGTGGTTTTATAAATCTGGGCCAGTTTTTATATTTTCTCACCATAGGAATTGTATCATGTGAGTGAATCAAAACACCTACAGATTTGGATTGAGGACCTGCATAGATATAACCTTTGTTTTCATTTTCTCATGGAAGGCTATTTCATGGGCGTTACTGCTGTGTTGGTTGGTTTTGTTTTACCATCTGCAGGTGGAGGCAGAGACAAACTCTGCTGTTGCCATCCTGTGTCAGTGTGTTTTTCTAGTTTCCCTCCACACGCAGAGACAGTCTTTCTAAGATCCCAGCTTTATAGAGGGAGCTTGTTTCCAGCCTCCCACCTTGGGCTGCCCAAGGCCAACGTCCTTCACTTTGGGTAGGTGTGAGTCCCCAGTCCTGGCCCAGCTCTCCACCGAGTCTGGTAAGCCCGTGGTTGCTGCTGCATCTGCTTATGATCTTGCCACTCTGCTTTCGAGACGCTGCGCCATCTCTGGTTCTCAGAAGTTTTGTCCTTTCATTCCTTCATGCTCCACTTTGTATTTAAAATGCTTTCCTAATCTCTCTGATTAGTTGCCAGCATCATACCTTGTCCGGCGTTTTTGTGTGTTCTGCTGGCTCCGCTCGCTGTGCTCCTGCGACTGAGGGCTCTCTACCTGTTCTTGGATGAGTGCTTCTCTCCTGGTGAGTCTACCTTCTCCAGCTGAGACCGAGCAAGCTTGATTCCAGGCAGCTACATGGCAGTGAATTGGCTTATGTCAGTCTTGGAATTTCTCTGGGATAACTTCTTGAACCTGTTCAAATTCATGGATTCGGTTTCTTTTTTCTTTATCTAATCTGCTGTGCACTGTCTCCCTTGCATTTTAAGTCAGCGATCAGCCTTTTCAGCTCCCAGAATATTTCTGTCCCCACATTGTTCCATTTTTATGGCCTCTTGCGCTTGCTTTTTACATGCAGTTGCCTCTCAAAGTTCTGAAGATGAATTAGATTCCTTACCATTTGTCCGTTTCTTACATCTCTATTGAACCATTATGGTGGAATCCCTGAATCCTAATCAGGGATTCCAGGGTCCCATATACGTTTTTCTTTTTTTTTTCTCAAGTTGTCTGGTTAATAATTTTATTTAGTTACCTTTAGAATTCAATTTCAATTAATAATTTAGCCTTATAATTAAAACTTTTGAGAGATGTAATGAGTGCTTTTTAAAGAAATTAGCAGAATTAGTGTCAACCCATAAAAGTTAATTGAAGATGTTCACTTATTTGAGTTTGCCTTTTCCTAATGTAAAGTTTTTTTAAATTATTATTGTTGTTTCCTTTTGTTTGCATTCATTACTAGGTGATTTTTCAGGGTAACAGATTCAAATATCAGTATACATATATGTGTATATATATATACACTGATATATATTTATAGATATAGATGTATAGATAGATAGATATCTCATACCACACTCACCACCAGAGCTCTAGTTCTTTGTCGCCATTATCATTTTTACTCTTTCAACCCCAGGTTCCCTCCATCTCCCTTCCTTCTAATTCCTTAAAGTATCAATAAATGCCTCACAGCTCACTCCCATTCTCAGCCCCTGCAGTGCTGAGAAGCTGCCATTGTAACTGTTCAAGGTGTGCCTGGTGGCCTAGAGGACTAAGCCGGATACAGTCCACAGACTTCTCAAGGTCCCTGGTTCAAGACCAGGGCTGGGGAAACAACCAGGATGAACAACTGAATAAAATAAAGAAAATGCTTCTTTTTCCTCTTCCTGCCTGCCTGCCTACTCGCCTTCACTCCTGCCTGTATCTTTCTTTAAAGACAAAACCATTCAGGCCATATCCTCATGGTTCAGGCACAAGCCGTGTAAGGCCTAAGGACCTGGGTTTAAGACCCGGAACTGGGGTGGGCACGAAAAAAAATGTTCAACTCAGCTCTGCCAGCTGTCTTTTCAAGGAGAGCTTCCTTGTACAAATCGAGGACAGGTCTGAGGTCATTTCCTAGTTTTTCATAGTGATGGACGTTTTCCCTATTATGTTAGGCAAGTTGATGTGATCCTGAAAATCCACACGTATGGATCATGGGCCCATGATCCCACCATGGGCAGAGAGTTCTTGCATCTGACAGAAAAGGAAGTGCTTGCTCGCCTAACTGAGAAGCCAGGGGCTGTGGAGTGGGCTGCTCAGACATGGCAGGGGCAGGAGAGACCATGTCAGGGCTCAGCCTCCTCCCCGTGCCCTCCCTCAGCTCTCTCCTGGGCGGCTGTTTCCTTCTCAGGCTTTTCCAGAGGCAAAGAAGCACTCCCATGCACATACTTGAGTTCCTTCTGGAGCCAGTTGGTAGCATTTCTGTCTCTGAATAGTCACTGTGGATGGAGAGGGAGGCAGGCCCACATTGGGTGCCACCAACAGAGATGAAGCCAGAGGGCCCCCCCAGAACAGGTCTGTTTACAGTTCCAGGAGCACCGTGTGCTGCGCCCATGTGAAATGTCTTCTCAGACCTGGGCTCCCACCTCCTCGGTCTCTGCTGGCATCCACTACTATGTGCTGGAGCTCTTGTTTTGTAACTGGGCAGCCAGTCAGAAGGTGGTGTATGCCATGACAAGAAGCAAGATGGAGGCAGTACTTCCAGTCACAGACAAGGCACCAGCACCTACGTTCAAGGGATGGGACTTGAAGCCAGAGTCTGCCTGTCCTGGGGATGTTATCCACAATCACACACCCTCTTTCCTCCATGCATCCACTTGGAAAATGGGAACTAACCGTCCACGCCTCAGCAACTTAGCTCTGGGCTTGTCCTCCTGCCTCCCTTTCTGAAAATGTGGAGGAACAGCAGACTCCTGCTTGGGGTCCCTTCCATGTGTGCATGGTTGGGGTCCTGGGGGCTTTCTGACACTCCTTGCCTGTACTGGGGTGAGTCCTGGAGTGCACAGCAGGATGGTGGAAAGGGTTTCCCCCAGAAACCCCAAGTCCTTGTCCTCCCTTTCCTGGTTCAGCAGACACTTCTTGAGCACCCCGTGGGTGTGGGGCTCGGTGCCAGGGGTATGGGGTACCACGGGAGTGCCATCCAGAGAAAACAACACGGAGACGGGCCTCCCAGAGCCTGAGGAAAAGCCCCACACTGTCCACCATGGGCTCAGAGTCTCCAGTGTTCTTTTAAAAATATATAATTATTCTGAGATAATTATAGATTCATAGGAAGTTGCAAAGAGATACAAGGAGGACTGTGTACACTTCTCCCAGCTCCCCCACTGGTGACAGCTCACAAAGTTATACACAGAATCAACACCAGCTAGCGAGCATGAGCACGCTCCATAGGTTTATTCAGATTTCACCAGTTGTGTGTGCACATGTGTGTGCTACGCTACACAATTTTAGACGTGTTGCTTTGTGTCACCATCACCCAAATCAACATGCTTAACTATGTCACCCAGACTCCCCTTATGACCTTTTTATAGGCACTCCCACCCCACCTCCCCCGTTCCTGTCAACCACTAATCTACTCTTACCTTGATAATTTTATTACTTAAAATTTCTTATATAAAGGGACTCATGCCATATGAACCTTGAGGTTGGCTTCAAAAACAAAACAAAACACAATTTCCTTGGGTTCATCCACATTGCTGTGTGATCCTTTCAGGGCTGAGTGATTACATACAACAGACGCATCACAATTTGTTGAACTATTTACCCACTGAAGGACATTCGGGTAGTTTGCAGGTGGTAACTATTATGATAAAGCGTTCACGAATATGTAGATACACGTTTCTACATGAAAACAAGCTCTCATTTCTCTAAAATGCCAAGAGTGAAATACCTGGGTCATACGGTGAGTCCACGTCTAGTTTCCAAAAAGAATTGCCGAACTATTTTCCAGAGTGACTGACCACTTTTTTTTTCCATCAGTGTAATCTTGTTTCTCCTCAGTCCTTGCTTTAGTTTAGCGCTTTATTTCAGCCATTCTGATTCATGTGCAGCAATATCTCAGCGTGGTTTTCATTTGCATAACATCTTGAGGTTTTCCCCTAACAGCTAACGATGTTGTTTAGCATCCTCTCATGTGCTTATTTGCATCTGTACATCATCTTCGGTGAAATATCAGTAAAGGTCTTTTGTCCATTTTCAATTCGATTGAGATTTATTTTTAACCGTTGAATTTTGAGTGTTCTTTACATATTCTAGTAACAAGTCCTTTGTCTGATACGTCATTTGTAAGTATTTTTCCCAGTCTGGGTTTTGCCTTTGCATCCTGAGTATAAAGCAAAAGTTTTGCATTTTAATTTCAATGAGGTTTAATTTATCAAATTTTTTCCTTGTATGTGGCAAGCTTTTAATGTCAGTCTAAGAATTATTTGCTTAGTCCTAGATCCTGGACATTTCTTCCTATGTTTTTTCCTTGATGCTCTGTAAGTTTACATTTTATATTTAAGTTCCTGATCCATTTTGAGTTATTTTTTGCATGAAACTTAGATCAAGTTTCATTGTTTTGCTTACAATCATCTAATTATTCCAATGCCGTTTATTGAAGAGGTTATATTATTCCTCCACTGTTTTGTTCTTTGTCAAATATTAATTGAGTATATTTGTATGGAATTAGTTTTGTGCTCTCTACGCTGTTCTTCTATTTGTCTTCCTCGGCCAGTACCCACATTATCTGTTTCTGTATCTACGTGGTAAACCTTAACATCAGGGGCAATATTTTCTCCCGCTATATTCTTCTTCTTCAAATTGTTTTGGTCACCCAAGGATCTGTGTCTTTCCATATAAATTTTAGAATAAACTTTTTTATGTCTATAAAAAAAATCTTCCTGAGAATTTGCTAGGAGCAGCACTAAACTTAGAGATCATCTCAGAGAGATTTGACATTTTATGTTGTGTTACAATCAATACATATATTACACACTCTCCAAGTACATAGGCCTTCCTTGATTTCTTTCATCAGCATCTTGTCATTTTAGTCATATAGATCCCATGCAGATTTTGTTAAGGGCTGTACCTAAGTATTTAATTTTCTTTGGTCCAATTTTAAATGGTGCTGTATTTTTTTTATTTTGGTTTCTACTTATTCATTGTTCATATACAGAAATGCAATTGTTTTTATGTGTCCATAGTGGGTGGTGAATTATATGGACTATTTATACCCTGCAACCTTATTGAACTCACATATCAGTTCCAGGAGTCTGTCTTGTTTTGTTTTTGTAAGTCCCTTAGGATTTTCTTCACAGACTACACGTCATCTGCAAACAGAGGCGATTGTTTCTTCCATTCTCGTTTGCTTTTCATTTCTCAGAAAAAAAGTGGTTAGAACTTACAGCATTATGTTGAATGAAAGTGATTAGAATAGAAATTCTTATCTTGCTCAGACCTTGGAGAGAAAAATATTCAGTCTTTCGCTATTAAGTAGGATGTAAGCCACAGATTCTTGTAGATGCTCCTTATGAGGTTGAAGAAGTTCCCTTACATTCTAGCATACTGGGAGTTTGTTATGAATGGGAGTCAAAATTTGTCATATGCTTGACTTGTGTCAACTGCTATGATCTTTAGCCTGTTGAGATGGTGGATGACATTGATTGCTCTTCAAATAGTGAACCAGTCTTGCATACCTGGAATAAATCCTACTTGGCCATTGTGTATTATTCTTTTTGTACACTTCTGGATTCAATTAGCTAAAAATTTCTGTGAGGATGATTGATCCAAGTGCATGAAAATACTGGTCTGTAATTTTCTATTTTTGTGCTGTTTTTGTCAGGATTTAGCCTCAATAAAATGAGTTGGAAAGGTTTCTCTCCTCTTTACTGAGAATGTATAAAATTGCTACTTATAAATATTTTGAAACATTCTTGTTGAATGTTTGCTAAAATTCTCTAATGAAGTCATCAAGGTCTGGGTTTTTTTTCCCCATGTTCCTGATAATTATGAATGCAATTTCTATAATAGGTAGAGGCATATTCAGGTTATCTGTTTCATTAATGACTAGATTTTATAGCTTTCAAATACTTAGTTCAAGTCTTCCAAGTTGTTGAATCCATGGATATAAAGTTACTTATAGTATTCATTTGTATACATTTAAAAATGGATCTGCAGAAATTAGCGTGACATCCCTCTCCATTCCTGATATAAGATTACGATATTGTGAATTACAAGAAATATTTTTTGGTCATTCATTCAGATGACCAAAATATATTTCTCATATATATGGTGTTTATCTACACTTCCTGGCTCATAACTCCCCAAAATGGTGGAATTTCCTAAATGTGAGACTGATGTGGTGTCTCTTGTTAATGAGGTGACTTTTGGGGACACGCCTAAGGACTCGGGATCCTTGCCAGGGAAGCCATGTGACTAAAGAGTAGAATTTCTAGTCTTATCCCCTGACCTCTAGGGAGCAGCGAGGGGCTGGAGGGTGACTCAGTCACCAATGGCCAATAATGTCATCCATCATGCCTATGCAATGAAGCCTCCATAAAAACTCAAGAGGAAGGGTCTTCAGAGAGCGGTTGGGCTGGTGAACACATGGAGCTGTGGGGAGAATGACCCCTCTGGAGCGGGCAGGGAAGGTCCACGCCCCTTTCCCCAGACCTTGTCCTTTGCAGCTCTTCCTTCTGCCTGTTCCTCCATGGTCCTCTGTAATAAAGCAGCAATCTAGTAAATAAACAGATTTTCTGAGATCTGTGTGCTGTTCTAGCAAATGAATTAAACCTGAGGAGGGAAAGCTCCCGGGCACCTGTGACGCATAGTCAGTCAGCAGCAGGGTAGTGACCTGGGTGTGAGGCTGTCACCTGAAGTCTGAGGAGGGAGCTGTGGGAACTTCCAACCTGGAGACAGAAGCCCAGATCACAGCCTGGCCTGGCTACTGGCGTCTGCGGTGGAGGGTGGTCTTGGGAGACGGAGCCCTTAACCTGTGCAATCTGATGCTGTTTCTTAGTAGAAAATGTCAGAATTGAGTTGAATTCTTGGAAAGCCTGTTGGTGTCAGAGACTTGCTTGTTGGTGGGGGGAAGGCTGCACACTCACACTGGAACTGGTTTTAGGACACCTACACACAGGCATACCTTTATTTTACTCTGTTTTGCTATATTTTGCTTCAGATATTATGTTTTGTTTTGTTTTTTAACAAACTGAAGGCTTATGGCAACCCTTCTTCCAGCAAATCTATCAAGCATATACGCATATTGTCTCTGAGTCACATTTTGGTAATTTGTTGAATATTTCAAACATCTTCATTATTATTATATCTGTTATAGTGACCTGTGATCAGTGCTCTTTGAAGTTACTAACATAATTGTTTGGGGAAATCACAAACCATGCCCATAGAAGAAGGTGGACCTAATCAGTAAATGTTGTTTGATGGCTCCACTCCCATTCCCTGCCCTTCTCTCCTTGGGCCTCCCTGTTCTACACAATGATTTCAAAATCAGGCCAATTCAAAACCCTGTCTTGGCTTTCAAGTGTTCGAATAAAAGGAAAAGTTGCATGTCTTGCTTTAAATCGAAAGCTAGAAAGTGATCATCTCAGTGAGGAAGGCATTTTGAAAGCGAAGATAGACTGAAAACCAAGCCTCTGTTGTAACAAATAGTGAGCCATGTTGTGAAGACAAAGGAAAGATCCTTAAAGGAAATTAACAGTGCTACTCCAGGGAACCCAGGGATGACAAGAAAGTGCAATGGCCTTATTGCTGATACTAGTGATCTGGACAAAAGATCAAGCCAGTTTCAACATTCCCTCGAGCCAAAGCCTAATCCAGAGCAAGGTCCTATATCTGCTTCAATTTCATGAAGGCTGAGATTGACGAGGAAGCTGTAGAATAAAAGCTGGAAAGTTTGAAGGGGGCATGAGGTGTAAGGAAAGCAGCCATCCCATAACATGAAGGCACCAGGTGAAGCAGCAAGTGCTGAGGCAGAAGCTGCAGCAAGTTCTCCGGAAGATTCAGCCAAGCTCACCGGTGAAGGTGGATGCACGCAACAAGAGATTTTCAATGGAGACAAACAGCCCCCTATTAAAAAAAGATGTAAAACTGGTGTTTTATTGGACTTGCATAGCTAGAGAGAAGTCCATGACTGCCTTCAAAGATTCAAAGGACAAACTGACCCTCTGGTTAGGAGTAACACAACTGGTGTGTTTAAGTTGAAGCCAATGGCCAATCACCACTTCAAAAATCTCTTTCAAAAAGCCCTTGAGAACGATGCTACATCTGCTCTGCCTGCGCTCTGTAAATGGGACAGCAAAGCCTGGCTGATAGCACATTTATTACAATGTGCTTTACTAAATGTTTGAAGCCCACTGTCGAGCCCGCTCAGAAGAAAGATCCCTGTCAAAATGGCAGTCTCCGTGACAACGCACCTGGTCACCCGAGAGCGCTCGTGGAGACGCACACGGAGATCCATGTTCCGTGCCTGCTAACACCACATCCTCCTTGCAGTCTGTGAAGCAGGTGTTTTTACTTTCAAGTCTCATTACTTAAGAAATACATTTTATAAGACTACCACCGCAGTAGTCTTAATCAGTAGTGATTCCTCCCATTTATCTGGGCAAAGTCACTTGAAAACTTTCTGGGAAAGATTTTAACATTCTGGATATCATCAAGAACATTCATGATTCATCAACATTAACAGCGGTTTGGAAGAAGCTGACTCCAACCCTGGTAGACGACTTCGAGGCAATCATAACTCTAGTTAGCGGAGAAAGTAACTGCTGATTGTGGTAGAAATAACAAGAGAACTAGAGCCAGAAGTGGAGCTGGGGGTGTGCCCCTCTGGCCTAGCAGTCTAGCACAATCTGGGAGTAGTTTTATATACACTGCAAGGTCCCAGGTTCAAGATCCAGGGCTGGGGGAACAACCAATGTGAACAACTAAGTGAAAACGAAGTGCTTCTTCCTCCTCTCTCTTCCTGCCTGCTTGCCCCTCACCTTCATTCTTGCCTGAAACTTTCCTTTAAAAAAAAAGAAAAGCAAAGAAAAAGAAGTGAAGCCTGAAGATGAGACCGGATTGCTGAAGTTTCATGATAAAATGTGAACAGGTGAGGCGCGGCTTCTTGCGAATGAGCAAGGAAAGTAATCGGCTGAGGCGGAAACTATTCCCAGAGAAAGTGCTGTGAAAATTGTTGAAATAGCAACCAAGGATTTAGATGAGCACATAAAGTTTGTTGATCATCAAGCAGTGAAAGGATTGAGTCCAGTTTCTAAAGTTCTACCATAGCTAAAATGCCATCAAACAGCATTGTATGCTATAGGTAAATCTTTCATAAAAGGAAGACTCAGTTGATGTGATAAACTTCATTTCTGTTGTTCATTTATTGTGAGAAATTACCAGTCACTCCATCCTTTAACACCACCACCTTGATCGGTCAGCAATCATTAACCCGGAGGCAAGGCCTCCACCCACAAAAAGATGATGACTCACTGGAAGCTCAGATGATGGTCAGCATTTTTCAATGAAAAAAAATCTTTTTAAATTAAGGTATATACTTCTTTTTTTAAAGACATAACGCCATTGTATATTTACTAGACTACAATATGGAAACCAAAAAATTCATGGGACTTACTTTATTGCACTATCTGCTTTATTGCAATGGCTGAAACTGAACCTGCACTGTCTCCAAGATGTTGGTGACCTGTGTCTTCACCTTTTTTTTTTTTAAGGAAAGGTGCAGGTAGGAATGAAGATGAATAGGCAGGAAGGTAGGAAGACAGAGAAGAAGCACTTCATTTTTATTTTTATTACTTATTTGCACTGGTTGTTTCCCCCTGGGACCCATGGGTATGTGTTCTGTGCTCTTCAGAGGGAATAAACCTGTTATTCCACCAGGGCATGCATCTTCTCCATTTTTAGTCTTTTTAATCTTGTCATTCCTACTACATATTTATCAATTTTATCGATCTTTTTGAAGAACCAGATTTGTATTTAATTTTAATGTTGTTTTCTTATTTTTGATTTTGTTGATTTCTGCTCTTATGTTATTTTCTTCCTTCTGATTGCTTTGAGTTTATTTTGTCCTTCTGTTTATAGGTTCTTGAGATGAAAAACTAGATGACGGATTGGAGACTTTTCCTTTTTTCTAATTAAGTACTGAGTGCTATCAATTTCCTTCTGATCACTTTTTTAACTGCCTCTTACAAGTTTTGACGTGTTGTGTTTTCATTTCCACTCCGTGACATGGGTTTTTAAAAATTTCTTTTGAGTTTTTTCTCTTTGACCCACAGATGATGAATTTTAAGGAAAGGTGGGGGCAGGAAGAGAGAGGAGGAGGAAATATCTTTAATTTATTTACTTGGGTGTTCCTGTCAACCCTGAGATGAGATGAGGATCCAGAACCCTGGGATGTATCTGCACTGTGCTCAGCCCTGACTCTACCAGGACTGGCTGACCCGTGGATAATTTAGAAGTGTGTTGCTTCGTCTCTAGGTGTTTGGAGATTTTTCTTGCCTTTCTGTTACTGATTTCTAGTTTGATTCCATGATGGGCAGGTAACATATTCTGTATGATTTCAATTCTTTTGAATTTGTTTTATGAGCCAAGGTATGGGCTAGCGAGGTGAAAACTCCATGAGCTCTTGGTAATAATTTGTTCTGCGGTTGTTGGGTGGTACAGTCAATAAATGCTAATTGGATACTGCCAATTAGCAGTTTTGTTCAGTTCTTCTTGATCTTTGCTGACTTTTTTCCTAGCACTTCAATTAACTGCTGAGAGTGGGATGTTGGAGTCAGCAACTCTAATTGTGAATTTGTCCAGTTTTCCTTTCGGCTCTACCAGTTTTTGCTTTCTGTATTTCAAAGCTCTGTTATCAAGCGTACACACACTGGGCTTTGCCAGATCTTCTTGGTGGATTAGTTCATTATGAAGTTCATGTCCCTCTTAGTGCCTTAGTGGTCATTTTCTTTGCTCTGAAGTCTATGTGATATTAATATAACAACTCCTACCTTTAAAAAAATAATGCTTGTAAATGTCCACTGGACAATGGTGAAGAACACTCGGTGATGTGGTGGAGGATGAGTTGACATATGCATGAGGAATGGGAAGTCGTTACATGTGAGTTTGTTTTAATGTGTAAAAATAAAAATAATTAATAAAAAAGTAATAATGCTTGAATGATTTCTCTTTTCCATCCTTTTCCTTTCAACCTCCCTATGTCTTCATGCTCGAAAAGATTTTCTTGTAGAAAGGAGTTGTGTGTCTTACATCCTCTGTCAATCTGACACTAGAACATTTGTTTTATATGTACTTATTGATATGTTTGAACTTTAGCCTCTCATTTTATTATTTGTTTTCTGTCGCTTTCGATTCTCATTTCTCTGTCTCTTTTTAATTGCCTTAGATATTTTTAGAGTTCCATTATTATATTTTTGTGATGTTTTGGGGGTATAGTGCTTTGTGTAGTTTCTTCGTAGTTGTTCTAGGTCACCATCTACATGCACAGCTTATCAGGGTCTCTGGTATCAGCATTTGACCACAGCCAGTGAAATGCAGAAGTCATATTTTCATTGAGATCTTTTTACCGAGCCCACTTTTCACACATCACTGTCTTCAGGGTTTCTTCTGTCTACATTAAACACCACAGTGTGTGGTATTCTAACTCTTGCTTCAACCACAAAATATGATTAAAGAAAGTCATGAAGTGAAGGACAGTTTATTGCTGACATCCGCTTCCAATTTTCTCTGGTTCTCTCTCTCTCTCGAATAGTCTCATCTCCTGATTCACTTGATAGGACTGGTATTATGTCACCAGTGATCCATACTGAGTCCAACAGTCAAGTCCCAGGCTGGGTCGTCCCTGCCTCAGCACTGCCCCGGTAGGTGGATCCCTGCCTCCTCTGTCAAACTCTCAGCCTTCCTCCTGCCCAGCTGGCTGCTCCTTTTCAGACTCCTGGTTGGGCCCTTCTCATCGGTCCTGACTTCTAGACGCAGGGTACCAGAGCCCCACCGTGGGTGTCTTCCCTTTTCTTTCAGCACTCACCCCCTTGGAGACATCATTGCTCTATCTTCTGATGACCCTCCAATCCCTTCCTGCAGCCTGGACAGCTTACACCAAGTCCCCGCCATTGCCTGATCAGCCAGCTGCTCTGTCTCTCCACTCACCCGCCTCTCAGGCCTCTCACCTCCCAGCCTTCTCTGCCGAGCTCTCCCCTTCGATCTTCCTTGTCTCAGGAAAAGCAACTCCACTGCTCCTCGAACAAGGCCCAGAACCTTGAAATCACCCTGGATATCTTACTGTCTCTCACCACCCACATCTAAACAGGCAGAGAATTACGTTAGCAGAACCGAACGACCTCTGACCTCCTCCACGGCTTCTCCCCTATTTCCAGTCATCGCTCCTCTGAACCTACCACAAGCGCACCTAACTGGTCTCTCTCCTCTTCGGTTGTCCCCTTCATCCTCGTCATCCCTCCGCTCAGCACTCAGCACTCATCTAACTCTCGGTGACAGCTGAAGTCGTCATAATGACCCTCCACGTGTCTTAAATTGGGAAGCGCCAGAAGCTGATGTTGAGACAAGGACTTGAGTACAAATGGTTCATTTGGGAGGTGACTTCCGGAGAGAAGCAGGGACATGAGACAGGAAAAGGAAGGAAGCCATTATGGGTGTCTCAATAAGTGAGCTACCACAGTGGGTAACTACAGCTCCACCCTTGGAGACCTCTGGGAGTCTGCCTACAACAAACTTCACAATTGTCACAAGAGGGAAGACACTAGGGGCATTTATTCACTAACTCCACATTGTTTGAAGGCCAATCCCACAGGCATAACTTCCTGACCAGGCCCATGCATGAGGGTCTGCTGCACTCCTGTGGCCAGCGAGGAGCCTCAGTCAGAGCTGGCAGGAGCAGTGGGAAGCCACAGGGTCAGTGGGTATACGAAGGGCAGCAATCAGGGCATCCAGGCAGAGACCTGGTGGCACCTTTCTCACCTGCTTACACGATCTGACGTCTAGCCTGACCAGGTGCCCCAGAGACCTCACCTCCTGCCACTCCCCACTCTCTCACTGCAGCCACCCAAAACGCCTTTGCTGTTTCTCAAGCACATTTTTCTACCGCAGGGCCTTTGCATGTGCTGTGCCCAAAATGCTCCTTTACAAGGTATCTGCATGAGTTCCACCTTCCTTGGGGTTTTATCCGAATGTTACCAAGTTCAGCAAAGTCCACTCTAAGAGAATAGATGACACCCTCCCGTTAGGTAGGACAATCTGAGAAATGTTTCATAAAGTATTTCTATTTAAAAGTATTACTATTTAAAAGGTGTGGACAGTGTATAGGGATAGGGAAATCAGAAGGAATAGTTAAGTCCACCCTGGATCAGTAAAGCCCTACTTACTATTCTTCCACAAGAAGGGATGAGGAAAAGGAGCAGGGTAATCTGTGTGGGAGAAACCTGTAGGGGTTGAGACCTTCAGAGGAGGAATGGCGGATGCTGATCTCTCTTGTCTCTGCCCTTCAGTCTCCTGAAGATGTTTCCTATCAGCCATGCCCAACCAGAGCCAGGGGGTAAGGAAACCCTTTCATGCTGTTCACGGATGTCAGCCACGAGGCACGAGGCATGAAGAGAGGCAAGTGGTGAATGTCTAGCATGTTGACCAAACTTACAACAACCGAACACTGCCTATTCCTCCTCCCTGCTTTCTTTCTCCCCGTAGCACTGAGTACTACTTAACCTATGACATATTTGCTTTTTTCGTTTCTTGTCCATCTCCCTCCACTGGAGCATAAACTCCACGAGGTCAGAGATCTTTGTTCTTCTCACTCACTGTAGTATCCCCAGCAGCACCTAAATGTGCCTGGCGCACTAAAAATTTTTTGAGCGGATGAAATTGCTACCCAGCTGTGTTTGGCACAATATGCCCCCCAAATACATCCACGTCTGAAACCTTGGACTCTGCGACTATGTTAGGTTACATGGTAAAGGGGAATTAAGGCTGCAAACAGAATTAAGGTTGCTAATCAGTTGATCTTAAAGGAGAGAGATTATTCAGGAATATCCCAGTGGGTCCAATGTAATCGTGAGACCAGCAGAATGAGAATCAGAGACTGAAGAATGCTTCACTGCAGCTTTGAAAGTCAAGGAGAGGGCCACCAACCAAAGCAGACTCCAGACACTGGAAAAGCCTCGGAAACAGATTCTCCCCTAGAGTCACTGGTAAGAAATGCAGCACCACTGACACTGATTTTAGCCCAGGGAGACCCATTTTAGACAGTCAGCATCGAGAATGGAATGAGCTAAATTCGTGTTGTTTTAAGTAACCAAATCTGTGGTTAATGTGAGATGGCGGCAATGTGAAATTAATACATGAGCCTTTGTTTTTAATAGCTTGAGCCTGGGCTCCGGAGCCAGTTGGGGCCGCTCTTCTGGCCCTTGTTACATTACTTACGGGACATGACACCTTCCCTTTTCTAGGCAAATAAGACTGCCTCCGGGAACCCCTCTGCTAGATCCCAGGCCTCACAAATGCCCAGCAGACAGCAGGCCATGCATACACGTGGAAGCAGAAACACATTTCATCAAATAATGTGTCATCGTAGGATTCATCTTCCCCGTGTTGAGGACATTGGGGTCCCCCCAACCATTTTCTTTTTTTGCTGTTGTAAATGAAATTAGAAAATCTCTTTGTTTTGACACAGGTCTCCAGAACAAGAGCCTCATCTGGCCACCAGGCACTTACCACACACAGATGTGCTCCAGGCAGCCTCCTTCAGTGCAAGGCAGTTTAGCTCAGCTGGCAGGTGGGCATCGCCCAGGACAGTGAGCCCCTCATGTGTCGCCACAGCTGGGACTGGAAGGTGGGGAGGATAGAGAGGGGCAGACAAGAGGCTGTGTCTGAAGGCACTTTGGTGAATTTCCTTCCTGGGCTGGACTCCCCCTAAGTGCTGCTTGTAGGACACAGGAGCTGAGGGAGGCTGAGGGAGAGTAGGGGATAGTACTGTGAGCATCTGAGCCAAGGGAGCCTCTCCCTGACACAGGTAAAGGGTCAGAAGCCAGCTCAGAGCTCTGGGTGGCGCTGGTCAGGGTGAGTGCGGCCAAACCAAGCCCTCCCGGGGCAGTCCTAGGCCCGTGTGCCTGTGCAGGGAGGTGGGGGCATCGCTAGATATCCAGGGAGACAGGAGAGCCTGAGCCCTGACAGGGCCAGGGGCAGAGGAAGCAAGAAAGCTTCTGCAGTGCCAGGCCATGCTCCAGCAGGCATCTGTTTGCCCACTTCTGGGCTGCTCATGCTCCACTCCCCTACACCCCACAGGACCTGAGTTTGCAGCAGCGGGGAGGAAAGAGTGTGAAGTAAAGCCAGCAGGAGAACAAAGGAGGCTTTGCTGGAGAGGGAGGCACCTTCAGCTAAGGCCTCCAGGGCCTGGGGAAGTGACTCACTAGGCCCCAGGGATGGACCCACCCATGGGGGATCTAAGGGACTGAGAATGTAGCCCAGCTGCCCAGGCCCAGGCCCAGGGGTGGGGACGGGCTGGCAGTCTCGGTTTTAGTTGGGTGGGGCCTCCTCCAGGCTTCTCCCCTCCTGCAGGATCTGGTGTGCATCCAGCCTGGGGCTCCAGGGGCAGCCCTGCCTTTAGTTCTGCCAGGCAGGCGCTGCTGGCTGCCTGAAGGCTACAAACGTGGTGCAATCGCCCATCCCACTCCCTTTAGCCCAGCCTGGGCCTGGCTTCCCCAATTCTCTCCCGGGACCACCAATCCCACCTAAAGGTGGCACTGCTGGCACCTGGCTCAGTCCAACGAGAACCTGGAGAGCATTCTAGCACCGCCCAGCAGCTCAGCCGGTTGCATAACCTCCCCCAGTTATGCTCCATACACTGGTGAGAATTCCAGGACCTTGTACGTACTCGCACAAATCTGCCTTCCTGCTGTTTGGCTGCAGGGCGAGGCGTGTCTCTGCGGTCCCCAGGAAATGGGGGTGTGCGCCCGTCCAAGAGGGCGTGGCGTCCAGAGTGGTAGCAGCCGCCCCACCCTGACGATGCAGACTGATTGCCCCAAACCGCAGCTTCCTCGGGAGCCCTGGACCGGATCCAGGACACAGAGGAGAAGCTCTAGTGACATTCTAGACAAGGGCTTCCAGCAGCAGTCTTGGCTCCCGAGCAGCCTGAGCTCATGACAGGTGGCGCACCTTGGCCTGTCCAGCCAGGGATGGACAGGCCTGTTTTCTCTCCAGGGCTGAACCCTTCCCGGCAGCGCGCCGGCTTGGGCAGCAGGGGCCCTCGCAGGCCTCACCGCTGCTCTTCATAAAGACTTTGCCCAGGATGATTCCTGCCCTGGGAGTCAGTCAGGCCCCAGAGCCGCAGCTCAGCTCTGGGCCACTGTCCTGCATTGCCACCTGCGAGAGCCAGCTGTCAGGACTGGCTGTTCTGTAATAGAAACAGAGACAAAAATCCAAATACAGCCACCTTCAGAACTCTTGTTTCCCTGGAAGCGTGTCTGCCTCTCTCTGGGTATCTCATTATAATTTCAGAACTACCTCCTCCTTTGCAACAGAGGTGCCAAGGCTGAGGTCAGAGAGACTGCTGGCTCTATAAGGGGGTCCAGGAATTTGGGGATAATTCATGTTTGAGGTCAGGACAAACTTGAAAACTGATTTTGCTTCTCTTCAAGATTACTTTACCAAGCCTCAAGTAAACAATTCTTATAGGTATACAAATGTCTTCTGTCAGTCCCCTCTGCTGCCTGGTCCTCCAGCATCTGCAGTGGCTGGCACGTGCTGGCCATCAGTGGGGGGCACTCTTTGGATCATTGGGAAGATAAGGATATTTGCGGTAAACAGGGACCCTTTTGCGAACCCGCATCCAGAACCTTATCAGCCCACTCTTCAGGTCAAAGTTATAAACACTTTAGGGTCTATAAGATGAATTCTGTCCAAGGCATCCTTCCAGTGAAGGCAGTCAGGTGTGGCTCTTTCTCTGCAGAGACACAGCTACCAACAGGCAGCAATGCCTGGATACATATTCCCCGGGGAGGGTCCCCTCACTGCCTGGGGCTCTGAGGTTTGCAGATTATACCAGTCAGCAGGGGCCTTGTTTGTCCAGTTCTGGGACTTGGGGGAAGAGACCTGTCCCAAAGAAGATGAGCTAGGGGAGAGAGGTGGGGCAGGTGATTCCAGGGGCTGGGCTCGCTCTTCTACTGAAAGCTCATAGAGAAATTCCCCTGGACCTGCAGGATGTGGGAGGTTAAGTTTTTGATCAGTCCTCCACTTCTTTTTTTTCCAGGAAGAAAGCAGGCAGACTGGGAGAGGAGGAAGCAGTGTTCATCTTGGTTAATTCTACATGACCCCCCCCCCCCCCCCCCCGCCAACCCCGGATCATGACCTTGGGTCCTTGGCTGTGTGGACTGTGGACTGCACTGCCAGAGAACTCAACTTAACTTCTGGGCACCCCAGTCCTGCTTTTCTGACTCTCAGCCCTCACTGGGATTGCCTTCCATTTAGGCCACCTTCGATCTTAGAATGTCAGTGAGAGTCTTGCTCCTGGCAGGAAGCTGCCCTTAGCTACCACCAATAATACCTTTTTCTTTTTCGTGGTCCTCCCAGGGCAACTTCGTAGGCCCTAATCTCCAGGCAGAGGCCTCTCTCTACATGACACCACCTTCTCTGGGTGGAGTTGGGGTGAGTCCAAAGAGGACCAGCCACACCTCCATGACATCTGAGACTAGATTGCATTAACTGGTTGTCTTGAGCTTTGTGGCTACAGACATCTGTCCAGCCCTCACTGTGACACAACAGCTCCTCTAACACCCACATCAGCCCAGATGTTAGGTTCAAAGCCAGAAGCTGGACAGTCTGGCCAAGAGTGTCTCCCGGGCTGTCCATAGCGACCCATGGGTTCAAACCAAGTGTCCTACATTGAACTGAAAATCCTCCGGCACCTCCCAGTTTTGTATGTTCTACTTTGTCACCTACTTAGGAGTAACTCCAATCTGGTGTGTCCCAGACTGTCTTCCAGGGTCACTGTAGTGACCTCGAGTTGGGAGGAAAGACAGGGCTGACAGGATGACATCACCTGGGCACAGAGGTCTGACTTCCACTGGGAAAGAGGGCAGCCTCCCAACCCGGTGCCCGTTAGGCTCTGTGGGCTCAGCCGGATTAGTCTTCCCTTGGCGGGGGGCTCAGTGGAGGTCACGTTCCCATTTCACATCTGTGCTTCTCCGCCACTTTTCCAAACGTATTTAGTGATTCGGGTCACACACACACGCCACTGTAGTACAGAAGACTGCTGCACCCTGAACTCTGGAATCCAGGCTTGGGGGTTGACAAGGTGAAGGAAGCCCATGCTTACAGGGCCTCACTCCCAGGTCCGCCAGCAGGGTGCACGCGAGGTCCCTGGGGACCTCCCAGATGCTTAGGGCTGGCCTTCCAGGCAACTCCTCACACTGGACAGGGCTGGTACTTGGGACCTGGGCTATTGCAGTTCTATTCAGTGGCCAAGCCACATGCCAGATGTGAGAAATGGTAGCTCTAGAATCTTCTGAGCCAGAGCACTTTCTGTGGCTGCCTCAAGTGAATTAGACGCCAAGAACTAGAGCTGTGTGTGTAATTTATAAAACGTCTTTTATTTGTTCTAAGGAACACAATCAAGTGGTAGGTTTAAAATAAAACACTCTTTAAAAGATATTAGTGTGTGACCAGCTTTGAGCGGGCCCGTGGCAGGAGCCCAGAGCTTTGTTTGTGAAAGTTCTCAACCCTGGCAAAAGTCCGGTGGGAAACAGGAAAAGTGTGGGCATAGCTCTTTGTGCAGTTGCTTATAATAAAAATAACTAGTTTTGAGGCTTATGAAGAGCAGAACAAACATCGATGCCACTGCTATTTGATCAAAAGATGACTTACAATATGTTCACTGCAGGAAGTCTGAAACTGCAGAGCAATCGATCATTCATATTTGTGTGGAGACTACATTGCAATTTTAGCATTAAGGAGAGCATAGTGTTTCTCTCTAAATTTAGAAATTCCTCAGCTTATGTAGAATCATACTTCCTGATTGTACTTAATCAGTAAAGAAATAAATTAAGAGTAAGGTAGTTAGTTCTGTGTTTAGCATGATGGAGTAAGAAAAACGAGTTTGCTTGAAAACATTAGGGCATCTCCACCAATCAGCAACCATGCTGGCCACGATTCCAGAAAAACTCCAGAAACACACACAGCACTGAGCTATTTTCACAAGACGGCCTTTTGAAACACACATGAACCTCAGATGCCAAAAAGCAGATGTGCCAACTGTAAGCGTGTTGCTAAGCAAAGAGGAAGGCTAGCAAGTCTGTCCAGCAAATTCGTTTGGACAGTGGGATGACATCTGTCTGCTCTGCCGCCTCAGACAGGACACAGTCCGTGATCCCATCCTCCGAGGCAGGTGGCCCTTACCGGACACGCAAAAGGGACCTGGGTTAGCACATGAGAGCTTGAAGGAAAAATACTAGTGGAAACATTAAATCTCGAGGCCTGAATGAATCTATTCAAATTCCTTCCCTGGGAAAGAGCCACACAGGAGTCCTGTTCTGTGCTCAGGTGGTCTGCAGCTGTCATGCCCGGGACTGCCCTCTTCTCCTATGACTCCGTGGGGCCCTCAACCAAAAACCAAAAGAGGGAAAGCCTCAAACATGTCAGACTGAGTTCAAAAGCCCTGACACCTTCCGTCTGCCGTTGTCCCCATTTCTCATCTGGTTAGGGGCTGTGACTCAGAATTCAGAATCGGTGCTGCCCTGAGGGGACAGGCACAACTGTGAGGAAAGATCCAAAGGCAATGAGCAAGCTCAGGACCCTGCGCCTCCCCATCTCCCTCCCCCTGAACCCAAGGTGCCAGCACAAGCCCCACCCGCAAACCTCCCTGCACAGCATCCACCTGGGAAGTCGGCTGCCCCTTCTGCACAGGATAGAACCTCAATCTTTGCTTTACAGCAGCATTTATGGCATGAACTAAGAACGTAATGTGTTTACACAAACACACGACAATTGGACATCAGCATCTTTACAATATTAAAGGAGTCATGTACAAGTCTACAGGCGGCGTACACAGGGCGGTGCCGCCAGGGCGCCCCACCCACTGAGCAATTCTGTGGTTTCTCCACCCAGGAAGAGCCAGCTCATGGGGTCAGTGTGACACTGGATGTCCACCTCAGGGCCTGTCACCTGGGACAGAGGTCAGAGGACCTCTCGGGGCCAGCACTCCTTGACCGGGGCCAGAGCCCCAGGTATTCCTGTGGTTGGGTCTTAGCGGCAGGCTAGTGTAACAGTTAATTAAAATTCAGTGTGCATACGAGTGTGGGAAAATCGGAGCTGAGGACGGCTTCCTGAGCAGGGGGACCCAGAGGACGCTGCTGACAGATGAGCCCCTTTACCATGGGGCTCATTCCTGAGGTAAGGATTCAGTGTGGCCCCGTGGCTGGTCCAGCTGGGGAGACAGGTGTGACCACACACAGACAGGACATTAGCAGGTCCGGTGACCCACCAAGGGTGGCCTGAGCCCTCAGCAGCAGCAAAGGTGAGCATCTCAGATGGTTCCAGAGCTATCCATCCCCCCATCCACCGCCCTCCTCCCTGTAGCCCTGCCCCATGGGGGCCCTGCTTCAGCTCCTAGAGCACTGCCATCCCTGTATCTGTCTCCAGAGCAGGGATCAAAGTCTCCATAGCCACTAGCAGTACCTGGGCCCAAGTGCCGGCAGCTCTTCCACCAGGTGGGCCGGCTGCAGGTTGGGCCCAGAACTGAGCACCAGATGAAGAAGCCTGGGTCCGAGTCGGCCTCTCTGACTTGTGTAGTTAGTGACTTCCATTTTAAATACTGTAGAAAAATAAGCCATCTCGGACACAAGGAGACCCACTGGAGTCTGCCCGCGTGGAGAAGGTTGAACCACTCTGCTGGAACAGGCCGGAAGGCCCCTGGTGCACCGCCTGGGTAGGCCCGGAGCCTGAGAGGACGCTGCACCGAGCTGGGCAGCCAGCGGCCCGGAGAACTGGCGGCAGATCCCTACTGTGGCATCTTTGGGTCACATCGGCAGTCCTTCAGTGGGCACGCCTCCAGAATCCACATTCTGTTGCCATGACACCGGGCCCTGGGCCAGCTCTGAACTCTCCTGCCTCACCCTCAGTCTCACACCCACCGCTAAGCAGGCACAGGCAGAACTCCCAACTCTGATGCCAGGTCCCTGGGGCATCCCCAGAGCCAAGGGGCCTCAGGTGGGTACCGAGGCAGGGCCTAGTCCAGGGGCTCCTGCTTTATCCGCATGGAGGTGGGGGTGGGCTGAGGTCGTCGCTCCTCCCGACAAAGCACGTATTCACTGAACTGTGAGGAGTCCACGCCACCACCGCAGGACGCGGCCACGCTGAAGCCCCTCTGGAATAGCCTCTCCAGGACCTGCCGGGGAAGAAAGAGGGGTCAGCAGTGCCCAGCTATGTCTGCCTGGCGGGCCTGGGAGGTGGGTGCAGGTAGCATGGCCAGCCAGAGCAAGTGACCCTCTCCTGTTAAGGCCTCATTCTCACTCAATGATGAAAGTTCCTGCAGAACTACCAGTCAGACAACCAGAGGAGACAGGGCCAATGGGCCTGCAGGTCCTCAAGTGAACAGACCTGGGTAGATGGCCCCACCATGCTGTCCTCAGGGGTCCATAGCCTTGATTCTAAAAGACAGAAAGAGCCTCTAGGCCGTTCTCTCTTCTCCAGGTGGAACTGGTCCCCCTCTCTCTGACATGTGGTCCCAGGCCCCCCCTTCACAGAGACGCCACCAATTACAGAAAGATCCTGCCCCTGCCTCTGGGCAGCCACCTGCTTCCCTGAGCTGTGAGTCCCAGATGGCTTGAGGCCGGGGGTGGGGGGGCCCATCAGCTCCAGGACTTAGAGTGGAGAGGAGGCCGGGTCTCTGCAGGTCTCCTGTTCAGGTGGGTTTGTGTCTCTGTGAGGGAGAGGACACCTGTGTCCACAACTCGCAAGCAAGGCAAGGTGCTCATTTCCCCCCACAAACTCCATTCTGCCCTAGCCTGAAACAGAACTCTGCTTTTGGGTCTGGAAGAACTGGTGGAAAAGAGATCCCCATTCCCTCTGGGCTCCCTAACTCTTGCACCTATCTGTAGTCAGCCAGTCCAGAACACGGGGTGCTGATGCTCCCGGGTCAGTAGAGTTAGAAGGGGCACCAGCCGCCTCCTCTCCCAAGTCTCTGACCCACCTCTTCTATTGCCTGGATTTAATTTGAATCCCAAGTCAGACTCTGGGTGTCAAAGGAAGCACACTTTGTTGAAAATACTCTGGGCCATTTTTATAGAACATCCTTTTGGAAAAAAAAAAAAAAAGCGTAGATCAATTTTTTTAAGTCCATCCCCCAGGCGCCATCATTTAATTATGAGCGGGACATAAATTATGCATCGACACATTGTTGCCTTTTCTGTAAGATGGCACGGGAGGGCTTCGCCATTTCGGGGCTGCGCCGCCCTGGGTCCATCTGGGTGCCAGAGGGTTTCGCGGAGGCAGGGGCGAGGCGGTGGGGGCGGAGGCGGCCTCACCTGCACCGAGTTGAGTCGACAGTAGCCGTTGAGCGGGAAGCGGATGACGTGCGTGGGGTCCTGGTTCCAGCCCGCATTGACGGAGTTACACATGACGTCCCCGGTCTCGGGGAAGACCTCCTCGATGAGGGCCTTCTCGCCGCTGAGCGCAATCCGCTCACCCAGGTCGGGCGTGACGCGCACCACCAGGCAGTCGCAGGCCCGACTGCGGCGCCGCTGCTCCTGCTCCTGCTGCCAGCGCTCCAGCTCGCGCACCATGGGCTGCAGCTGGTAGTACCGCGCCTCCTCGTACAGCAGGCTGAAGTCCTGTGGGCATGTGCAGAGGTGGGCACGTGCGGGACTGCCCTTTCCAACTCCAGTGGGCTCCTCTCGCACAATTTCAGGAAGCAGCCACCGACAGCCAGGGCACAGTGCAGAACTGGGATGGCTGGGCCCATTGTACAGATGGGGCCAATGAGGCTCAGGGGAACGTGTGCAAGCACAAGGAATCTAGCCCTGACCCACGGGCAGTGGCTGATGTACCCCTGTGCCAGACCCCTTGAACTCTTCTACCTGGCCTCAAGCACTGGCGATGCTGCTTCCAGCTGGTGCAGACAGAAACTTCTGGAAGACCTGGAGGCTAGATCAGAGGAGCCTATGCCCCTACCTGGGACCCTGCTGCCTTCTTAGAAGCCCACTGAATACAGATGATGATTTACAATGATGCTCATCTAAACCTATGTAATTTTTTTATGTAGCCGGAGACCTCTGACCATCCTTTACTGACCTCTGAGCCTCAGCTGTATTGTCTATAAAATGAATATAAACACCTAGCTCAGAGAAGGGGCTGAGGAGGAAAGGGGACAAGTTCTAACAAGTGCCTAGGAGGCAGTGTAAGGTGTGTGGAACTGGAAGCCAACCTCTCACTAGCAACCCACTCCTGAGTGGGTGGGCCCTCAAACACATGCCTACTCACACCCGCCCGAGTCCTGAGCAGCTGAGGACCCAGGACTTGGGCCCCTCACAGATTCAGCTCAAGTGCAGTTGGTGAGCCTGGACCCCGGGGCAGGGAAGCCACAGCCCGATCCCCAAAACAGGGCCTGCTTTATAGGCCCTAAGTCCCTTCCACTTGCCACTCCCTGTCTTTGGAAGTGCCCCCCAGGGGAGCCCAAAGTTCCAACACAACCTCAAGGCCTGTCTTCAGTTAGGGGCTCATCCTGTCTCCACACAAGGGTTCCGCAGAGCTCCATCCTGGGCCTCTTGAGGTTTAAATAGAGCTGCACACCCGACAATCCCCACATCCTCTTTCACAGCCCTGAGCATCTCCGCCTGATGCCCCCACTAGCTCTTCCACGAAGGAGTGGAGTGTCATTCTCCACCAGGCTGCTAGACTAGGAGGCACCCTCTCCTGCATCCATTTGCAGCCTTTTCCTAAACAGAAATCTAGTTTGCACTCACCCCATCTTTGCAGCCTCCATCCTGGTCCAAAGGCATCAGCAAACCTGCCTTGGCCTCCTACTCCACTGTGTAGCCTGGGTGGTCAATCCCCTACTCACAGGCCTGCCCCGCACTCAGGGAAGAATGCCAAATGCTGAGCCAGTCACCGTGGTCCTGACACCAGCCGCAGCGGTGTGCCTTCCTGCCCCACCCCGCCCCTCCCAGTTCACAGGACCTCCGGCTGGCCGCCTTCCCTCCAGACCTGGAGTGCAGGGAGCGTCTTGCAGCCCCGCTGGGGTGGGGGGGCTCAGCACGGCTATCCGGCCCCTTCCTCCTTCACCACCTAGAGAAACACCCATCCTGCAAGCCCACGGGCGGTCCCAATGCTCTTTATTTCTCTGAAATATGTGCCCTGTGGGATTCAAGTGTTTTTCACTTCAACATCTGTCTTCCTACTACACGGAAAGTGCCTTGGGGACAGACCCATGTCGGCCTTGCATGTCACTGTATTTCCAGCCCAATTTGGGTGGCTGGTGCTCTGTAAGGGAGTCAGCTGAAGGACAAAAGGGTCCCAGGGCCACTGGTCCTCTGGGAAGAGGAAAGGCAGATATTCGTGGGTTCACCCTTGGCTGGGGCTTCCTTCCTCCGGGGCCCCATGTGCCTCAGAGGACCCCTGACCCTCACACAGAGGTGGAATGCTCAGAACCAGGCCAGCTGTCCCAACGGGCTTGCCCTGAGACCTGGTGGGAACCTTCTGTTTAGAAGGTATTTGGTTTGGGTCAAGGCTTCCCCTCCTGCTCTGCCAACAAGAAACCGATGCAGGGCCTGGAACTCCTGGAACTGACACACCGCAGCAAACACTAAACTGGGGTAAGGCGCTGCTTTCGTTGCTTAATTGTTGTTACACCCTGATAAATAAGCTAAAAATGTGAGAAAACAAAATTAGTTTAGAAAAACTGATTTAGCCCTCGGCTTCATCGTTTAACTTTTTATGGTTGCCTTGACGACCGCGGGTCCATTTATTAAGTCCCAGCGTCCCCTGAGTAATGCCACCACACAGGAGCACGGGGGAGCCGCCGGCTGCGGACTTACCTTGAAGTCATCTGGGAGCAGCAGTTTTGACGTCCGCAGGAAGCTCAGGACATAGCGGAAAATCTCCCCATCCCGGTCGATGAAATAA
This sequence comes from Solenodon paradoxus, assembly GCA_004363575.1. Classification (NCBI taxonomy): domain Eukaryota; kingdom Metazoa; phylum Chordata; class Mammalia; order Eulipotyphla; family Solenodontidae; genus Solenodon; species Solenodon paradoxus. Next base: position 375,792 of record RJWH01001437.1, read on the forward strand.
TGTTGCTTCAGACTGTCCAGGACGATGGGCTCCGTGCCATTGAAGAGGCGGCTGATCCTGAGAGAGATGCGGGTGGGACGTCCAATGGAGAGGCTGGGCCACCCAACCTGCCCCCACCCAGTAGGGCCTCCCCGCTGGAGGGTCAGGGCTGTGTAGGCGCCTCCCGGACTGTGCCAGGCCTGACAGAGGTGTGTACGCACCAGCGGGACACTGGTACAGCGATGCCACACTTGGAAGTCACAGCCAGAGTGGACACACCCTCTGTACGCACCTGCCAGCCGACATGTTACAGGTCTGGAAAAGCAGAGTGAGACACAGACACGGCTGCCTTGCCCCCACCAGGCAGACCCGCCCAGAAGATGCCCACTGACATCGGCTCCCCCAGCCGACAGTCCACATGCCGTGAACCTATGTCAGCCAGCAAGCCGGTCTTGGGTCACACACACAGCCCATGTGAATGAGCACTGGAGGGCACATCTGGATGGCAGGTTGTACAGTTCCTTCCTGGAGCCACCCAAATCACAGGCAGACTCAGACACACCCAGACAAAGGCCACCAGCCAACACAAGCCAGCCGGAGACATAGCCGCACAGGCTCGACATAGCCCCTGACCGGGGAGCCCGAGGGGAGAAAGAGGCAGGCAGGAGGGACAGCCAGCGTGCAGGTTCCACCAGAGTGTGCCTGCGCGTCACTACGGAGTGTGAACCTGGGTGAACATGTGCGCACACCCACCAGCGTTCACACACAGTGCAGGTACGCGCACCCCTGGGGGAGCAAAGACAGCGCCCGATACCCTGTCCTTTCAAGGGCAGTGATTCTGGCAGAAATGCAGGACCTGCAGGAAGTTGCTGGGGAGCCCCCTCACGCCTATCCCATCAGCCTGGAAAGGAACAATCAGGCCTCAGAACCAGGGCTACAAGCTCTGGCTGGCTAAC